>ML664668.1:646515-680796 GCA_007570785.1 Antilocapra americana
TACTTATGGCTGATTCATGTTGAGGTTTGACAGAAAACAACAAAATTTTGTAAAGCAATTATGCTTCAATAAAAAATTAATTAAAAAGAAAATGTGGGACCCAAGACTCATTACAATAGTTACTGTGGCAGTAAGTTTGATGAAGAAAATGTAATTTTATGCCAGTCAGCTGACTCTAAGAACTCTAATCAGAAAACAAAACAACTCCTCAAAGCAAACTTCAAACTTTAGTGCTTTTCTTGATCAAGATGAGGGCTGCTTGGACCTTTACACATAAAAGAGATGTACTAAATAATTGTTGTTTAGTCGCTAAGTCATGTCCATCTCTTTTGTGACCCCGTGGACTGTAGCCCACAACACTCCTCTGTCCATGGCATTTTCTAGGCAAGAGTACTGGAGTGGGGTACCATTTCCTTCTCCAGTTAATTATCAAGGTTCAAATTCTGGCATTAACTTCTTAATTTATACCTCTCTTAAAAAAGAAAACTTTTTATTAAAACTTTTCAAAGGGTTTACAGAATGTAAAACAGTTTTATAAACTCATAAGTTGATGATATGAAATAAACTTAAATTGAATGCACACAATTTCCTTTAAAGATAACCTAATTTTTTTTACTTTATTTATTTTTTTATTGGTTTTGCCATACAATGACATGATATCACCATGGGTGTACATATGCT
Source organism: Antilocapra americana (assembly GCA_007570785.1). NCBI lineage: Eukaryota > Metazoa > Chordata > Mammalia > Artiodactyla > Antilocapridae > Antilocapra > Antilocapra americana. Next base: position 647,197 of record ML664668.1, read on the forward strand.
CCCCCTCCAGAACCCCCCTCCCTCCTCCCTCCTGACTCCCTCCCCCCGGGAAATCTCGGTGCACCAGCCCCGAGCAACAATCCTGGGCTGGCGATTGATTTCACATATGATACTTAACATGGTTCAATGCCATTCTCCCAAATCATCCCACCCCTGCCCTCATCCACAGAGTCCACGAGTCTGTTCTATACGTCTGCGTTCCTTTTGCTGTCTCGCATGCTGGGTTCTCGTTGCCATCTTTCTAAATTCCATATATATGCGTTAGTATACTGTATTGTTGTTTTTCCTTCTGGCTTACTTCACTCTGGATAATAGGCTCCAGTTCCGTCCACCTGAGTAGAACTGCTTCAAATGAATTTTTTATAAAGATAATCTAATTTTTGAAAGTTAAAATGCTTGAAAAAATCTTTTGCTTTTGTGATTCCCTAAACAGCCTTTAAAAAATATGAGGACAACTTGAATTTGCTTACCCTTAAAAAGGAGCCTGTTGCTTCCACTCATCTCAACAGTAGTAATTTACTTAGCTTTTGTTATTTATTCACATACATTCTATGGGTTGTGCACTCCCTGGATGTAATAAATGCTTGCTGGTGGGCTGACAGATGTGTTTGATCTCCTGAGCACTACGGCAGTGAGCACAGATACACAGATGCTGAAAGGGAGTCGTTTATGGATTTAGAGAGGAAGGCCAGGAGAGGAGGTTAGGACTCATCAAAGAGCTGAGACACTGAATTCTATGTGCCATATGAAATTCACATCTGTCAATTATTGGAAACAAATGTAGGGAATTTAGTGAAGCTGTGCTGCACTCAAAAAAAAGTGTTACAGATTACTGTTATTATTAGAAAAATAAAATAGGGTTCTATCTTGATCTTTTGTTTTCCTCCCAAATATTGTTACAAATTTCAAGAGGCAACTTACTAAGTAGTGCAGCCTAGGCTCTAGAATACACTAAATATCTATAGTTACTTCCCACTGGCCAGGCTCTGAGTACTGGCTGGGTATGTAATGACATGACAGTTGCTTCCTGGATGACCTCACAAACCAGTCATACAGGTGAGATCTCTCTCTCACCATGGGCATCAATCTGTATTAGCCAAGGCTTTTATTTTTCTATATTCTCGTGCTTTGACATCTTGTGGTGTTTCTGACCCTGAAAGCACTGACCTTCCCGGGGGTTTAGCCAATTCCTAGAGAGACAGCAAACAACCCACCTGGGCAATGCACCTTTCACATGCAGACCAACCAACCCAGAGCCATTTCTCCAGTCACTTTTTTGACTGGGCTCTTGCACTCTGGACTACTATCGTCCTGCCCCAAATACCCCAGAACCAGGTACCAGACAAATAGGGACAGCTGCTATGCCACAGAGCCCACTGAAAGTATTCAAACTACCCAATCCTAAACCTGCTTACCCTGTTTCATCAGTTCCTTTCCATGGAAACCACGATACAGGCTTGTGACCATGGTTTCCCCTTGTTCTGTCTACCTCCTGACTGACGCTGGTGCTTCCCCACATGGCCTGGCATGGCAACCTGTCTTGTGTTTCTAGGGATCTGTGAGCAGAGCAAACTTTTTCCTTCATGACAGTCACGTCTGTGTCTGAATGTCTTACCAGTTCTTATAAAAACAAATCCTGGCTCCTCTTAGAACATAAGTCCCCCAAACCATTATCTTCTTTCAACTTGGGGCTCTGAGATAATTTGTGGGTGGTGGGGAGCATAAGTGTGCATGACCAAGGCATTAAATATCTACAATATACAGCAAAATGACTTATGAATTCTTTATAAGTAAAGGAAGGAAAAGATCATGAAATGAATTCAAGAGAATTCAATCTCATGTTGTGTCCAGTGTGTGAAAGGCAATAACTTAAAAGCACTTTAAAGATAAAGCTAAGTGCCAAGCTCCAAATAAATTTCAAGGAATGAGAAGGTTTGTCCATATAGGCCAGACTGTATTTATCATTTTCATTTAATTCATTCTTCACAAATCATGTAGCAAGGTCTTTCACAGCATGGATGAAAACATCTGTGGTCAGAATATATTGATGGTGGTAGTTGAAAGTACTTGTACTTTGAAGGATTAGATGGAACACAGGACTGAGTAATTTTTACACAGTTATGACAATAATGGGCCATGTTAAGGAATTAAAGTTTTACAGTCATATATACTTTAGGAACCAAAATCAATATTAATTAACATTGTTAAAATGCTCTCAAGTGCCCTCAATATTTTAAAATACTTTTTACCTACTCTTTAGAGATACATTTATGATTATGAAATGGTGATTGACTTAAAATCGTTTTTTTAGCAGAAAGAGCAATAGTAAAAGAAAGAGGATTTTTATTTTCAGAATGGATGATAGAATTCTCCCTTCATGAAACATGAAAACATGGCTCTAGTTTCAATGACCCTCTTGCATGAAGACCATTTATAATGCATTTCCATGCTTAACTGTAGCCATGATGTAGGTCTTCTTACACCTTGTACTACCAGATCACTTGCCCAGAACTTGGCTGTTCCTACCTTTCTATCATGCACATGCTTAATGTAAATTATTGAATAGACAAGGCAGATGCTCTGTGGTTTTGTATTGTTGTTGTCTTCCCTACACTGATTAGGTATGTGCATATCTATATGACAAAGTTCCAGACATTATTCAGTTAATCAAACCAATGAAGAAAGCAAAAGAAAAAGTAGCCTAGACAATTGCATTATGAAAATTCTCAATGAAATGTGTTACTGTTCAGCATGGAGGTTTCACATAATTATGTTTATCCTGAGAAAGAATCCCTTGAAATGCTGCAGCTGTGGAACCAAATGAAAATCCAGAGTATCTGTACCATGACAGACATTTATTGCCAAGAGCTTGGTGCTGGCCCACTAGTGGGCGTGGATAATATCTACCACTGTCTTCAAGAACATTCTTCAGACATCTCAGAATCATTATGACTGGCCCCACGGAAAGACACATTTATCAAGGCATTGCAGCAGATTGGTGTTTTTTTTTCAGTTGACATGCAATGGAATGGAATAATGACATTCATTCAGAAGTCAGAGGTCATGGTTGTCTAAGAAAGGAATACACATAACAAAAATCTGTTGCTAATGCAGCGATGGAATTCTGACTGGTCTGTTGTAGCAATAAACCATCAAATGTGAGAAATTAGAAAATAAACTCTCATAGGGATGAAAGGGGTCATGAGGGCTACCCATACCTTAGATGCTTAGGGAAAGGGTGAGGAACTTTACATATATTGAGTGATTAAGCTGCCTATGCTCTGTACTAGAGGCTTTACCTATGTGATCACATTTTAATCACAATAGCCCTAAGGGCAATGATAATGTTAGCAATAATATTAATGACAAACATTTTTGAGGACTTTTTATGTGCCAGATATCAAGAGTTTTACATATATTAACTCAGAATTAAATTTTTTCAACAAAGCTGCATAGTAAGACATATGATGGTACCCATTTCAGTGTTGTAGAGACTGGGAATACGTAACATTCCCAACAGCCAGAAAGTTGAAGAGACCGATATATGTCATGTAAGAAGCAGTTGGGCGATGCAATAATGAGAAGGGAAGATTCAAATTGGAATCAGGTTGTATAAATGGTTGTCATCCAAAGGAGAGAATAAATTGGGTCCCCATGGTGCCAAAGGTTTTTGCCATGAACAATGGGTGGAAGAGACAGGATGATATTTTCAATTGCTCACAATTAAATACTCTGCCTAAGAGAATCAGGAACTCTCCAGTAATCTCACCATTACAGGAAGCTTCAAGTATTAATAAGGCAACCACTAGGCAGATTAAAATGAAGCAAAGTAGCCAACCTTTCGAATCTCTGTCATTTAACTCTGTGACTTTGAAAGTGAAAGTGTTAGTCACGCAGTCATTTCCAAATCTTTGCAACCCTGTGAACTGTAGCCAGGATCCTCTGTCCATGGAATTTCCCAGGCAAGAATATTGCAGCAGGGGATCTTCCCAACCCAGGGATAGAACCCATGTCTCCTACATTGCAGGTAGACTCTTTACCATCTGAGCCACTAGATGTGGCTTTGGGCAAGCTCTTCACTCACTCTGTAACCATCCCTCCTCAATGTGAATGGAAAAATAAAGGTACTTGGTTCACAGATATTAGTGCTTGCCACATAATAAGCTCAATACAATGCATCACTTGGCAAATATGCCAAGATCATTTGACAAAAGTTTATATTGAGCACATTTCTAAAGTGTGAAGTTGTAGTAGGCCCTGACTGGTGGTGGTGGTTTAGTCGCTAAATCATGTCCAACTCTTGTGATCCCATGGACTAGAGCTCATCAGGATCATCTGTCCATGGGATTTTCTAGGCATGAAAACTGGAGTGGTTTGCCATTTCCTTCTCCATGCCCTGACTAGCTACATGCAAAAAATATATACCTGGTGGGTTTTCCCCTTACCTTTTATGTCTTTGGCTTTTATGTGGATTTCATTATTGACAGTTCTATGAGAATTTTACATCTAAAGACAGCACAAAGAGAGCAATGGTGAATATATTTAGCTCATGATTTTTGTTTCCGTGAGAAATAATTCTAAAACTTTATTTTATCTCATGGTGGTTGCAGTGGGTATGAGAGGCTTTCTAAATATTGAGGGGATGATGCCTAACTTTTTACTTACTCATTCTGAAGTTTCCCTAGTAGTATGATTCATATGCAGAAAATAATTTTTGTGGATTTTTCCTTTTCTTACATTTGTCTGTTGTGGCATATTTTCCCTAAAATACAGCTGCCACTTTGATCTGTGTGCTGTGTCAGCTGGAGAGGTATGAAATGCCTTTCTCACACGAGTTCAGCTGGTCCAATGGAGTGGCTTTGATTTTCTTTCCCAGCTGTTGCGTAAATTGGCTGTGCCTTGAGTGTATTAGAACTAGTTTATGTTTCATAGCATTTAATAGCTTTAGAATTACCAGAAATAGCTGGCATAATAAACATGAAAGTCACAGCACTCATTCTCCTGAGGAGACACAAACTTTTTTCCATGTATTCCATCCCCTACTCTAAAAGGTAAAAGCAACTACTGTACATCTATAATTTCAAATTTGCAATCAAATATTTGGGAAGGTTCTGCAAATCTTCTTTCTTTAATTCTTTCCTATTTTAAATTTTAGGTGCTTCATTTTCTTTATTTTAATTTTCCTTTCTCCATGTACTATTTATCAGTATGAAAATAATCCTTCACCTTCTCAATTTCACATAGAACAAAAGATCAGATGCATATAACACCTACTTTCTGTGCTAAATATGATCTATTGCTAAGAAAAATACAATGAGAAAATGGGGTCTAGAGAAACAAAGAGGAAGAATTTGACATATATGATGGGTTCCCAGTTATTCTATCCAATACCCTCTCACCACCTCAAAGACATCCAGGCCATTTACTTTCCCTTTCAGTCCCTTCTAACCAGTAAGGTTGCTCTGAGCCACAAAATGAACTTTTCTAAATGGACCATAGAAATCTATTTCCTTTTAACAAAGATAAAGCCTTTTATATTTTTAGGCATGAAACAAAAACCTTAAATAGAAATAATCATATAAAAATATAGAATTAAACTTACACAGGAAATAATTGTACTTTAAATACCCCTCATTTGGGGGAAGAAGATTATGTACTTGTTCTCAGCAAGTTTGAAAAGGAATATGATGCCTCTGTAAACATATTAGACAAAACTTTCCTTCAACTCTTACTAGAAACTGTCATGTTCCTTAGGACTTCCCAGGTGGCTCAGTGGTAAAGAATCCACCTGCCAATGCAAGAGATGCAAGAGATGTGGGTTCAACACCTGGTTTGGGAAGATTCCCTGGAGAAGGGCATGGAAACCCACTCCAGTAATCTTGCCTGGGAAATTCCAGGGACAGAGGAGCCTGGCAGGGCTATAGTCCATGGGGTCAGAAAGAGTTGGACACAAGTGAGTAACTGAGCACAAAGAGCACAACGTGTCTTAATCACTGGAGAGTTCTGTCTCCAAACTGGCTTTTAGGCTTTGAGTGAGGACATCCTTTTGAATTTACCCACAATCCTCTGAGTTGATCCCTTTTATTCAGCTCCAAAGCATCCCGGTGAATCTAGCTTCCTGGAATCTTCTCCCTACTCTGAAACTTGAATCACAGAAAATGTTTAAAATAATAGAAATTCTGGCTTTGCTAACCCATAATTAGACACAAAACATACTTCTTTCCACCCTAGCTGTCACACCAGGCCCTAAAGGATTTGCACATCCTAAGGAGACTAGTTTTCCTCATTACCTCTGAGTTTTTAAATTTGTTTTGTTGTTTAGCCACTAAGTTGTGACTTACTCTTTGTGATCCCATGGACTGTAGCCCCCCAGGCTCCTCTGTCCATGGGATTCTCCAGGCTAGAATACTGGAGTGGGTTGCCATTTCCTTCTTCAGGGGATCTTCCCAACCCAGGGATCAAATCTGCATCTCCTGCTTGGCAGGCAGATTCTTTATCACTGAGCCACCTGGGAAGCGCTTTAATTTATTTACTAAGAGCTTATCTACCTCTGCCGCTGTCTTGGCCTGTTACAAAGGAGTGTAGAAAGAAGCAGTCACCCTTTGGCATTTATAATCCCAGGTGGACAACACTGTCAACTTCTACTGTCTCTTTTATGACATGGCCCATTTCCCTCTCTCTCTTTCTCCTTTAGTTCTGTTGATTTTACACTCAAAGCAGTCATCTGAACATGGTCAGCTCAAGCTGATTCTTTTAATGGTGCCAGATTTCATGGCTGAATGTTTGACCTCCCTTTCATTAAAAAAGTTTTATTTGTACCTGAGCTAGCAAGCTTTTTATTTCAGACCCAAATGAGGAGCTGAACAGGCACGGGGCACTTGGCCTGTTTGTATCCATCTGGTGCAAGTGATTTTGACAATACCAAATCCGTCCCCACTTGTGAATTCACCCTTGAAACTGAGCTAAGTGAGAAAAAGTCACAAGGGCAGCCACGGTTTCCTGGGAATCACTGCCAAGTATAGGTTTCACATCTGACAAAAAGGATGTTAGTTAACTGACATCCCTCCCATAGCACAGGCAAAGGTCTTTAAACAATTTTAAGAGCCAGAAAAGACTTGGTTTATAAATTGATTTATTCATAAAGTGTAATTTGTGGGTTGATAGTCTAATTCAATCTTGCACTGTTAGAAGAAATAGAAAACACAACTAACTTTCATTCCTTGGGATGTAGCTGTCATCTCAGTGAAAGCGTATGTCCCATGAGAAGATACAATTAGCTCTGTCTTCTTAGAAATTTCCATTTCCTAGCACATGTGGAGGGATACAGAGCAGTGATAGATAATGAAGATTTGAAGTTGCTGCTGAAACTCACAGGTTCAGTGGTAGCTGGGGAATCCTGCCATTTCACTACAATGTGAGCAATTTTAGTACTTCTTTTTACATGTCACCATTAGTTCAACTGTCTCCCTCTCATATTTATTCATATCTTTTGAAAATGTTTATTTTATGGTCCCAAGAATAGCAGCACTGTTTACTTTTTGATCACTCATAGTTGCCTCTAAATTTATAAGATTATGTGTATTGTTTTGCATTTAATCAGTTTTAAAACTTTAGGGCTTAGGGCTAAATCTTAGATTACCAAAACCAAGTGTGAAGAATATCAAAGTAACCACATTTGCAGGGAATTATTTTTTTTTTTTGCTTTCATCTCTCCAACCAGGCAATTAAAAATAACAAAGAATTAATAAAAGACACAATCAGTTTTAATATTGAGTGGATGAGTTTCAGGATAATGAGGCCTTTAATATGACTTTATAATATTAATGTTCTCCTGGCTATATTTTCTATCAGTCTCTGCTAGTTTATTTTATAACCTTTACCAGGTTTTGTCATTGTTAAGTTGAATTTCTTCTTGCACACAAGCATATGTATCACAAATGCTCAGGCTGCCACTCCATTGATGACAATTAAAACAGTTCCTTGGACATACATGTTCTTAGCAAATATTTATTGAGCAAATGAACAAATGAATGCAATTGGACAGATGTCGAAAGCAATACAATAAACTTAGAGCCTTTGTTCATGTTATTCTTTCTAGGAATTTATTATAAGGTAAGACATGAACAAGGTCATTCAGCGCAACATTTTTCACATCTCCAAACTAGAAGAGCTGACAGAATTCCCTGATGGATTAGATGTGGAACACAAAATAGAAGAGCATGTAAAGTTGTGGCCCGAGTAACAAAGAAAGGTATTGTTATTGACCATGGTGAAGAGATTATAGCAGTCTCCATTTACCAGAAGAACTCTCAGAAGCTCAGTCTGGCATATACTAAGTTTGGACACATTAAGAAATTAGACACACCAGTTTGGGAGTCCAGAAGAGAAATACAAGCTAGTGGCATAAATTTAGTAGCCATCAGTCAGTCATGAAATTTCAAATAACCACCTAAAAATTAAACATAAATAGAAAAGAAAAGAGACTCAAGGACAAGGTCCTGGGACATTCAAATACTTAAGATATCCTGGGAACAAGGGAAGAATCAATAAAAGAAACCAAAAAGCGGTAGTTAGAAAAGTAGGAAAAAGTTCACAAAAGTATACTTCCCTGGAATCCAAGAGAAGAAACTGTGGCAAGAAGGAGACCATGATCAATGGTGGCAAATTCTACTGCTAAATAGGAGGAGAGGTGAGAAATGGCTTTTGCTTTTCCTGGGGGTCATTGTCAGTATGGGGCTCGTTGAGGAGAGCTTTCCTGTGTCCACAACGGTGTACAGGTTGGGCACAAGTTGTTAGAGCATCACAGGCAGAATGGGTATGATTTAGTTAATAGTGCTCTTGGAACCAATATGTATGGCTTGGTGATAAGCAGAAAGTAGACATGGAAGGGAGTTCAACTGAGAGGATCAGTGCATTACAGAAGCAGTGGTGTTAGGCAAAGTTGTAAGGATGACAAGGGTATTCCAACATGCCTAAGTAGAGCTACTAGGAGGGTATATCCAACAGAAATTGCTGACAGATCAAATGTCGGTGTGAGAAATATAGGAGAGTCAAGAATGACTTCTATGGCCTGTGCTTCATCTCATATTCTATTCCTCCTGGTGCTAACCAATGCACACAATCACTTCATGTTATCATCTGCAATATATGAGCATGTTCATCATTCCATTTAATAATAAAGAAAGAGTACCACTTAAAGTGAGCTGAGCTTCCGTAAATCCAGTACCTTACTCAATGATAACCATCCTCTTAGAAGCAGATTAGTGATTGAGATTGGTCCTTAAGAAATATTATATAACACATGCATCCAAAGACTTTTGTTCCTTTTCAAATATTCATTTTAGAAGTCAATGCAGTCTAATAATTTAGGCAGACTATTTTTTGAATTTCTGTTTTCATAAAGTTCCTTAAGACAATGTTTTATTCATAAAACAACAAAATGTGGCAACAGCAGAATGTTAAAGACATAGAAAGATATGATTTTTATTAAGTAAAAAAAAATATGACAGAGGGTTAAAGTTTGTTCCTGTTTTTGGAAAAAATTATATATGCATATTGCATATATGTGGTGGAATGACTTACAGTTCATATTTCCCTATATCCTAGACCATTGATAGTGCCTCCTGTACTGACTGGCCTTACTGTGGTCAACAGAACAGAAGCAAATATTACTCAAGCAGAGACTTAACAAGTTCTTGTGTATTGGGACTTGCCCTCCTGTCTGGGGCCCTCCAGAAATCATGCAAATCAGCTTGAGTTAGCATGCTCAACGATGAGAGATGTAGGGAGAGGCTTATGTCACCCTAGCCTTGACAGATGAAGCCATCATATATTAGCCAGCCCAGTCACCATGAGCTGACCACAAACACGCGAAATCAGTCAAACATGGCTCAGCTCAAAAGAAATGCACAGCGGAACCCAATGCAAATATCCAAACTGCACATTCATTATCTGTTACAGAGGAAATGTTGTGTCCCCGTCAAAATTCTTATGTTGAAGCTCTAACCCATAATGTGACTGTAGTTAGAGATAGGGCCTTTACAAAGGTAATTAAGTTTATATGAGATCATAAGGCTTTCAAATAGAAACACATCAGAGAGTTTATATAAAGAGACACCATGAAATACCTTTCTCAGTTCCTGCATGAGACTAACTCACTCCACAGTTGTAATCATTTTACAATGCATGAGTGTATCATATCAACATATGACATATGACATACACAATGACATATATCGATTATATCTCCACGAAGCTGGAAAAATCTGGTCTCAGCAAATTGCAAGTATACAGTAGAGTATTATTGCCATATTCAGACTTAAACTGAAGAAAGTAGGGAAAACCACTAGGCCATTCAGGTATGACCCTAATAAAATCCCTTGACGAACAGATTCAAGGGATGAGATATAATAAACAGTCCCTGAATAACCACAGGCAGAGGTCCGTGATACAGTACAGGAGGCAGTGATCAAGACCATCACCAAGAAAAAGAAATGCAAAAAGGCAAAATGGCTGTATGATGAGGCCTTACAAATAGCTGAGAAAAGAAGAGAAGGGAAAGGCAAAGAAGAAAAGGAAAGATATACCCATTTTATATACCCATTTATCTTCATTACCTCCACCATAGTTTGGCCTCAGGTCAAACAACAGGGAGAGAACATGGACCTGCCCATCAAGAGAAAATTGGATTAAAGATTTACTGAGCATGGCCCCACCCATCAGAACAAGACCCAGTTTCCCCCTCAGTCACTCTATCCCATCAGGAAGCTTCCAGATGCCTCTGACCTTATCCATCAGAGGTCAGACAGAATGAAAACCACAATCACAGAAAACTAATCAAACTGATCACATGGACCACAGCCTTCTCTAACTCAATGAAACTATGAGCCACGCCATGTAGGGCCACCCAAGACGGACGGGTCATGGTGGAGAGGTCTGACAAAATGTGGTCCACTGGAGAAGGGAATGGCAAACCATCTCAGTATTCTTGCCTCGAGAATCCCATGAAAAGGCAAAAAGATAGGACACTGAAAGATGAACTCCCCAGGTCAGCAGGTGTCCAATAGGCTACTGGAGATCAGTGGAGAAATAACTCCAGAAAGAATGAAGAGACGGAGCCAAAGCAAAAACAACACCCAGTTGTGGAAGAGACTGGTGGTGGAAGTAAAGTCTGATGCTGTAAAGAGCAATATTGCATAGGAACCTGGAATGTTAGGTCCATGAATCAAGGCAAGTTGGAAGTGGTCCAACAGGAGACGGCAAGAGTGAACATGGACATTTTAGGAATCAGTGAACTATATGGACTGGATTGGGTGAATGTAACACAGATGACCATTATATCTATTACTGTGGGCAAGAATCCCTTAGCAGAAATGGAGTAACCATCATAGTCAATGAAACAGTCCAAAATGCAGTATGTGGGTGCAGACTCAAAAACAACAGAATGACCTCTGTTCGTTTACAAGGCAAACCATTCAATATCACAGTAATCCAAATCTATTCCCCAACCAGTAATGCTGAAGAAGCTGAAGTTGAATGGTTCCATGAAGACCTACAAGACCTTCTAGAACTAACATCCAAAAAAGATGTCTTTTTCATTGTAGGGGATTGGAATGCAGAGTAGGAAATCAAGAGATACTTGGAGTAACAAGCAAATTTGGCCTTGTAGAAAATGAAGCACGGTAAAGGCTATAAGATTTTGCCAAGAGTCATAACAAACCCTCTTCCTACAACACAAGACTCTTCACATGGACATCCCCAGGTGGTCAATACTAAAAACAAATTGATTATATTCCTTGCAGCCAAAGATGGAGAAGCTCCATACAGTCAGCAAAAACAAGACCAGGAGCTGACTGTTGCTCCGATCATGAACTGCTTATTGAAAAATTCAGACTTAAATTGAAGAAAGCAACAAAAACCACTAGACCATTCAGGTACGAACTAAATCAAATCCCTTATGATTATACAGTGGAAATGACAAATAGATTCAAGGGATTAGATCTGATGTCTATCAGGCAAAGGAGAAAAAGAAAGGTATGCCCATTTGAATGCAGAGTTCCAAAGAATAGCAATAAGAGATAAGAAAGTCTTCCTCAGCTATTAATGCAAAGAAATAGAGGAAAACAATAAACTGAGAAAGACTAGAAATCTCTTTAAGAAAACTAGAGCTACCAAGGTAACATTTCATGCAAAAATGAGCACAATAAAGTACTGAAATGGTATGGACCTAACAGAAGCATAAGATATTAAGAAGAGGTGGCAAGAATGCATAGAACAACTATACAAAAAAGATCTTCATGACCCAGATAACCACGATAGTGTGATCACTCACCTAGAGCCAGACATCCTGGAATTCAGTCAAGTGGGCCTTAGGAAGCCACTCACTACGAACAAAGCTAGTGGAGGTAATGGAATTTCAGTTGAGCTATTTCAAATTCTGAAAGATGATGCTGTGAAAGTGTCATAGTCAATATGCCAGAAAATCTGGGAAACTCAGCAGTGGCCACAGGACTGGAAAAGGTCAGTTTTCATTCCAATCCCAAAGAAAGGCAATGCCAAAGAATGTTCAAACTACTGCACAATTGCACTCATCTCACATACTAGCAAAGTAATGCTCAAAATTCTCCAAGCCAGGCTTCAACAGTATGTGAACTGTGAACATCCAGATGTTCAAGCTGGATTTATCTCTGGCAGATTAATCAGAGATCAAATCACCAACATCTACTGGATCATTGAAAAAAACAAGAGAGTTCTAGAAAAACATCTACTTTTGTTTTCTTGACTACACCAAAGTATTTGACTGTGTGGATCACAACAAACTGGAAAAATCTTAAAGAGATAGGAATACCAGACCACCTGACCTGCCTCCTGAGAAATCTGTATGCATGTCAAGAAGCAACAGTTAAAACTGGACATGGAACAACAGACTGGTTCCAAATTGGAAAAGGAGTACGTCAAGGCTGCATATTGACACCCTGCTTATTTACCTTATATGCAGAGTACATCATGTGAAAGGCTGGGCTGAATGAAGCACAAGCTGGAATCAAGATTGCTGGGTGAAGTATCAGTAACCTCAGATATGCAGATGATACCACCCTTAGGGCAGAAAGTAAAGAACTAAAAAGCCTCTTGATGAAAGTGAAAGAGGAGAGTGAAAAAGCTGGCTTAATACTCAACATTCAGAAAACTAAGATCCTGACATCCAGTCCCATCAGTTCATGGCAAATAGATGGGCAACAATGGAAACAGTGAGAGACTATTTTTCAGGGCTCCAAAATCACTGCCAATGGTGACTGCAGCCGTGAAATTAAAAAAAACACTTGCTCCTTGGAAGGAAAGCTATGATTAACCTAGACAGCATATTAAAAAGCAGAGACATTACCTTGCCAACAAAGGTCCATTTAGTCAAAGCTATGGTTTTTCCAGTAGTCATGTATGGATGTGAGAGTTGAACTATAAGGAAAGCTGAGCGCTGAAGAATTGATGCTTTTGAACTGTGGTGTTGGAGATAACTGTTGAGAGTTCCTTGGACTGCACGGGGATCCGACCAGTCTATCCTGAAGGAAATTAGTCCTCAATATTCATTAGAAGGACTGATGTTGAAGCTGAAACTCCAATACTTTGGCAACATGATGCAAAGAACTGGCTCACTAGAAAAGACCCTAATGCTGGGAAAGATTGAAGGTGGGAGGAGAAGGGGACGACAGAGGATGAGATGGTTGAACGGTATCATTGACTCAATGTATATGAGTTTGAGTATATTCCAGGAGTTGGTGATGAATAGGGAAACCTGGCGTGCTGCAGTCCATGGGGTCGCAAAGAGTCAGACAAGACTAAGTGGCTGAACTGAACAGCATATATATGAGATTTTTAATTAATGGTAACTCTCTTCCACTTGAATCCTTAGCTCAATTATTCATTATTCCTATACAGTCATACAATACATTCATCTACCCCCAAATACATTCTGACATGATTCAACTCTAGGTCTTTTGAGTCTGAACCAGCCAGCATTTGGCCTGAAGCCACATGCAGCTCATTGGGGTTAATAGGGAAAACATTACTTTGCTAGCTGCATCACATTTGACACAGTTGGTAAGAAATTTTAGAGTTCAGATGAAACAAGGAAGAAACAGGTTCAACTGGTCACAGATTTAATGCCTATATTAAAAGGTAGAAACATTTTAAATAGTTTCATGTCAAAAGAAAAGGTTGCTGAATCTGTCTGTAATAAAATCATTTGTAACAGAACTTCATGTGGCACAATTTTCAGGCTGGATCATTGCAAGTGTGAGGTTGGAGGTGGCCTACATTTTCCATTTATTATTTTTAAGATGATGAGATAAATTTTGGATATGTTTATTGCTTTAATGGAATCATATGTCAATGTTGAAAAGTTTTACTGAGGTACCTTCACAAACCAAAGTTTCTGGGGGAGCTGGAGGACTTGTGAACACTCAGTGGTTTATAGGATTTTGGTTTCTTATTGATATGATAAGACAGTAGGAGACAATAAACTTAAATGTTTAAAAGAATATTCAAGAATATAAGAGATAGCATAATCATTTATCCAAATCTGGATAGAGTAGATGACATGCAGAGACTGAATTTATTTCCCATTACCAAACTGCCTTGAAATCAAATAATTTTGTGGGGAATTATGTTAGAATTTTTAAAGACATTCAAGAATTTACTTTTTAAAATTGTATGCATGGTGATGAATGTTAAGTAGAATTATTGTGGTGGTCATTTCACAATTTATACAAATATTGAGTCATTATGTTATATACTTGAAACTATAAAATGTTATATATCAATTATACAACAATAGAAAATTGATTAAAATGAAAAAGTATGAATTGTAAGAGTCTTACGGCCATCACTGAATGTAAACCTCATAAAGGATTTGTGCGACCCCGTGGTCAGCCTCCTCTCACCATGGGATTTTCCAGGCAAGAACACTGGAATAGGGTGCCATTTCCTACTCCAGGGAATATCCCCAATCCAGGGATCGACCTGCATCTCTTGCATCTCCTGCACTGGCAGGCAGATTCTTTAGCATTAGCAACAAAATCTTAGGATATGTCTAAGTTAAGAAACAACTTCCCCACTGATATGGTACAGTTTTAAGAGGATCTGCCGAAACTAAAAGCAAACTGTACTCACCCAAAAGGCCAACTCATTGGAAAAGACTCTGATGCTGGGAAAGACTGAGGGCAAGAGGAGAAGGGGGCTGCAGAGGATGAGATGGTAAGATAGCATCACTGACTCAATGTACATGAGTTTGAGCAAGCTCTGGGATATAGGATAGGATGGGGAAGACTGGCATGCTGTAGTTCATGGGGTCACAGTGATTCGGACACAACTTAGTGAATGAACAACAACAAATACATTGTATATTCTGAAAGAACTTCATGACCTTCACATTAACTGTACTTACCAATCACACAGTCTCTAAACCCACTGTATTTCACTCCAAAACTCTAATTCCCTTCTCTTGATTCCTTTCTTTTTCATTTAAAGAGGCCCAAACTGGAGCATGATTGTAATGTCAAATTTCAAGCAAATCTGTCAATGAAGATAGCTCTGTTGTGTCTCCAGGGCCCATCCACACTATTCATGAAATGAAAGGCCTGCTTTAGAGACAAATTAAGTATTTTGAAATAATTCATTCAATTCTATTTTCCTCTGAGGAACTTCAATGTACCTCAGATGCCAGATATGATGTTTATCAATATGTCTTAACATCAGAATTTGCATGACCTGTGAAGCTTCTAGGAATAGTATTTCTATACATAATTATTACTGTAAATTTTCTGTTTTTTTAACCTGAATGTTTTATTAAATTGACTGCAAAGAAGTAATAAACGTGTATTCTTTTGACAATATGCTTGATCTGAGAATCTCATTTCTTGACATCATCCAACATTTTGGTAGAGATTACAGACCCTGTTTCTCCATTGGCTCATCATTCACACACATCTAATTTAGATTAATTAAAGGCATTGGCTTTATTTCTTTTTCCCCTTGAAAGACTCAATACAAAATGCAAGGACTCCATTTCCCATTGTTAGTATACAACCTCTTTGTCCTCTCTGATTTGCTTGTCCTTTTAGCATTGCTGAGGATTCTAGGTATTTTTGAAAGGAATATTAATACAGATTTAATTGATCAATGACATAATTAAACCATTAAATCCAGGACAAAGGTGAGGTATAAACAGCCAAACTTTAATAATGAGTTTTCAAAAGGATGTAAGAAAAATGCTTTCATGTGTATTATAAATTTTCCTTTCAATACATCTGCGTTCCTTTTGCTGCCTCGTATGTTGGGTTCTCGTTACCGTCTTTCTAAATTCCATATATATGCGTTAATATACTGTATTGTTGTTTTTGCTTCTGGCTTACTTCACTCTGGATAATGGGCTCCAGTTTCGTCCATCTGAGTAGAATTGCTTCAAATGAATTTTTTTTTAATGGTGAGTAATATTCCATTGTGTATATGTACCACAGCTTTCTTATCCATTCGTCAGTTGATGGGCATCTAGGTTGCTTGGACTTTGTGGATGAGGGTAAGGGTGGGATGATATGGGAGAAGGGCATTGAAGCATGTTAATTTTCATATGTCTAATCAATCGCCAGCCCAGGATTGATGCTCGGGGCTGGTGCAGGGAGATTTCCCAGGGGGGGAGGGAAGAGGGAGGGGGGTCCCGGAGGGGAAGCATATGTAAACCCATGGTGATATCATGACAATGTATGGCAAAAACAATTAAAAAAAATAAAAAAAATAAAAAAAAATAAATTTTCCTTTCAGTACAAATAAATACTGTAGACAAAAGACCCCCTGATCACTGTCCAGAGAATTGGACCACATAGCTTAATGATGATGAGTTAGGAACTTACATTTAAAAATTATGTAAAATAATAACAATAAAGTTAAAGAATCATGTTGATGTCAAGCTATCAGGTTTTCCTGATATTTCTGTAAATTACCTTTGAGAGTATTTGGGGATGGGTAGGCAGTTTAGGGGAGAAAATGTCAAATTACTAAAAATACTCCACTTCCCTCATATCAAAGTTGGGTGCCATCACCCATCTTCATTTATCGACAATAGCCACATAGTAATAGCCACTGACTTATCATTTCCTTGATATACATACGCTGAACAAAATATATCTGCTATGTATTTCAAATAGTCTACACTCACTCACATAGAGCCACGTTACAAACCTACACACACAGAGATTTCAGTGCAGTCTCCTATAAGCTGAATTAAGGAGGTTGTCTAAATTCAGAATTGTAAAAAAAAAAATGTTTTAACTGCACTGATTTTTTTCCCATTAATTTTTGGCATCAAAGGTGTTTCTCTGCCAGCTTGCACCCATATAGCCTACAACACACTGAGCACTCAATTTCAAAACACAAATGCCTAATTCTAGTGCTTCTTGCGGGTATTTAATGTTGTAACATAATAAATGCCATCATTTTGCTTAGGAGGAGAAATCCTCCCTATGTTAGGAACTGTAAAACTTCTTACATCACCACTTTTACAGTCAAACCACAAGGAACCTATGTGAAGCAACTGTGACTCTTTTAGAGAGACTGAACCTCACTATTGTACTATGGGGTCAACTTTCTGAGGCTGGGCTTCCCTTGTGGCTCAGCTGGTAAAGAATCTGCCTGCAATGCGCGAGACCTGGGTTCGATCCCTTGGTTGGGAAGATCCCCTGGAGAAGGGAAAGGCTACCCACTCCAGTATTCTGGCCTGGAGAATTCCATGGACTGTAGTCTATGGGGTCACAAAGAGTCGGACATGACTGATCAACTTTCACTTCACTTCACTTCTGAGGTTATTAGGAAAGGCTCAGTACTCTTTGAGATCTACGATAATTATAATAGTAGTTTAGGGTAACACTTAATACTTCTTGAATGTTTACCAAGCCCTGTTTTAAGCACTGTCTTGGCTACACTCCCCTGGAAACAGACCCTAAAAAGTGGTATGTGGTAGTTCTCCTGGCGATCCTCTTATTTTCAACTCCAGTGAGGGGCTGAGGAAAACAGGACTGGTCAGCAAGACAATCTGAGCACCAGAGTGACAACAAGAGTCCCAGCCAGTGCCATGGGAAGCTTGGCAGTTTGATGGCCATTCAGAGCTGTCCTGAATTAAAACAAGAGGACCAGACAAAATTAGGCAAATTTTGGACTTGTGCTGACCTGCAAGATGCGGCATAACCTTGTCTGATGCAGGTCCCTCCAGGTAAGGGTAATTCCCAAAGGACTCATCTGTGAGCTACTAGCTGCCAATTTCCAGCACTTGTCAGAATGAATTTCTTCGTCCTGACCAGATATCTGTGTGACCCACAACACCTCCCTTATGTGTCTTTATGTACTATCTCACCTAATTCTCACACCCATCTTACAGAGCACACACTATTCTTATCCCACTTTATAGATGAGAAAACTGACAGTTATTAATAACTTCAGGGGCCTGGACTTGAGCCTAGTTAAAGTCTTTAGTCCCCATTCTCTAAAGGCAAGGGACTCTCTCTACCCTCAATTATTGTTTGATGAACTTACTTAAGAAGACAAGGGAAAGTAACAGATTATTTCAACTTTATAATGTGGACAAAAAAATGTCTAGGTTTTGAAAAGAATTGAAACCCACTGATAACATAAGATTTACCTTAATAATCATAAACCATCACTGGGTCTCTCAATTTCCCTGCCAACTAAAACTCTAACTTGAGTTAATGTGGTGTAATGGGTAGAAGTACATTATATAATACTTTGTACTTCAGCAAAAGTTTAAATGTTTTCAAATTAGCATTTTCTTAAAAGTCAAAAAATTAGAGTGGCTTATACAACTCAACAACCAAAAACAAACAATACAATCAAAAAATGCGCAGGAAACCTAAATAGACATTTCTCTAAAGAAGACATACAGATGGCCAATAGGCACATGGAAAGATAATCAACATCATTAATTATGAGAGACATGCAAATCAAACCTACAATGAGGTGCCACCTCACAACAGCTAGAATGGTCATCATAAAAAAGTCTACAAATAAAAAATCCTGAAGAAGGTGTGGAGAAAAGGTAACCCTCCTACACTATTGGTGGGAATGTAAACTGGTGCAGCCACTATGGAAAACAATACAGAGGTTCCTCAAAAAACTAAAAATAGAATTATCATATGATCCAGCAATTCAACTACAGGGCATATATCCTGAAAAAAATATAATTCAAAAAGATAAATGCACTCCTATGTTCAGAAGAGCACTATTCACAATAGCCAAGACATGGCAGCAACCTAAATGTCCACTGACAGATGAACGGATAAAGAAGATGTGTTACATATATAAAAAGGAATACTGTTCCTGTTGTTCAGTAGCTCAGTTGTGTCCGACTCTTTGCAACCCCATTCCTTGTCCTTCACTACCTCCCAGACTTTACTCAAATTCATGTCCATTGAGTCAGTGATGCTATCTAACCATTTTATGGCTGAGTAATATTCCAGTATGAAAAGGCAATTGAATATTACTCAGTCATATAAAAGAATGAAGTAATGCCATTTGCAACAACAAGGATGCAACTGGAGATTATCATACTACCAGTAAGTAAAGTAAGTCAGAAAGAGAAAGACAAATACCACATGGTATCATTTATATGTGGAATCTTAAATGTGACACAAATGAACCTTATCTATGAGACAGAAACAGAATTATGGACATAGAGAACAGACTGGTGGTTGCTGGGGTAGTGGGGGGCGGCAGGGACAGAGAACGGGAAAGGGATGGATGGAGTGGAATATGAGATTAGCAGATGTAAATTCTTATATGTGGAATGGAATGGATAAACAACAAGATTCAAGTGTACAGCCCAAAGATATATATTCAATATCTTATGATAAACCATAATGGAAAGAATATTGAAAAAGAATGTGTATATATATATATATATATATATATATATATATATATATATAAAATTGAATCACTGTGCTGTATAGTAATAATTAACTATGTAAATCAACTATACTTCAGTATCCCAATAAAATTTTTTAAAACTTAGAACTAAAGTGGCTTATAGGTGAGTTCTATATGATATTAAGGGAGGAAAGTTAACTTCAACTTAATCTAAAGTGTACCAGGTGAATATAAAAAAATATGAAAAGCTCTCTAATGTATTTTATGAAGCCAACAGGGCTTTAATTTTAAACCTGATAAGCATTAGAAGTACTGCCCAACATCAGTTATGGATAGACATGAAACAGTCAAAATAAAATATTAGGAAATAAAGTTAGAAGGCTGAAACAGTATGTCCAGACAGGGTTTATTCTGGAATGCAAGGATGGATTAGACATTATAAAATATATCAGCAAAATCCATTCTATCAAAAAGTAAAGTAGATAAGCCTCATAATAATATCCATAAATGCCAAATAACCACTTGATAAAACTCAGAGTTTCATTAATAAAAGTACCACACAAAACAGGAATAAAAGGAAACTACTTATGGTAGACTTCTTACCAAAAACCAAAACAAATACACACTAAATGTTAGTCCCTAAAACAGCTGCCCTATATATTAGGAAATAAGAGCATCTGTCTTTAGGGATACTACTCTTGCAACATCAGTGCGTTACTTTCCTAGGTCTCTTAAAACAAAGCCCCCAAAATAATATAAACAGACTTAAAACAACAGAAATATATTAACTCACAGTTCTGAAGGTAACAAGTCTGAAATCGAGGTGTTAGCAGGGCCGCTCTCTCCCAAGCCCTCCTTGCTTCTGGTGGCTGCTGGCAATCCCTGATGTTCCTTGGCTTGTAGGTGGATCACCCCAATTTCTGTCTCCATCTTTACAAGGCCTTCTCCTCTCTGTGTTTGTGTTCATGTATCCCTCTTCCTATAAGAAGAGCAGTCATTGGAACAGGATTCACATTAATTCAAGTATGACTTAATCTTATTTTTGATTACATATGTAAAGACAGGTAATGACTTCAATGTATTTTTTAGGGGACATAATTCAATGCACAACAATATATATAAAAGTTAAAATTCACATTAACTTTGGGACAGCAATCCTACTTCTGGAAATCTCCATAAAAATAAAAGCCGTATTCTTAGGATATAAAAGATTATGGGTACACACACACACACACACACACACACACACACACACACACATACACATACAGTATTTAATGTTTATTTTAATGTTGAAAACAAACTGAAAGGCATGAAGAGAGGAACTGTGGTATATTCATACCGTATACTACATGCAGGAATTAAAAAATATATTACAAGAATAAATTAGAGTTGGGTTAGCTGGCATAGAGGATTCTTTACAAAGTAAATGATAAGAAATGAGAAATTCAAGATGCAGAAAACTTTGCATTAAGTATGATTTTAATTTTCTGAAACAAACAGAATTCCTATAGCAGTATTATATACTCTAATATATGCTAAGGTTGTGAAGAAAAATCAAGGACTCAAAGTTGTTAACATGGATTACTTTTCTGGAAGAATACAATGGGGATAAAAGCGATAAAAGAAGAAAAGGAGAAGCAAACAAAAATCAAAAGAGAAAAGAATGCACTAAAAATCCATGTAAGAATATATAACATTCACATTCATGTAAAGTTGCATAGGGGTGTGTGTGTGTGTCTGTATAAAAACTCACATTCATGTAAAGTTGCATAGGGGTGTGTGTGTGAGTGTGTCTGTGTGTCTGTGTCTATGTCTGTGTCTGTATAAAAACTCACCCTCCAGGGCTAAATAATTGAGTGAAAAAAAACTGTTATAAATATTCTTATATAAAGATTCCTTAAATGAGCAGACTTGGATGACTACTAGAGTGGGAAAATACAGGTAGTTATACTCCCTTATATAGCTGGGTCAAGATGCTCATCAGAGTACGAAGGTGGATGAAAAAAAAAAAAAACAAGTAAGGAATAAACGCATGTTAATGGCAAAACCTTGAAAAAACAATTTTAAACATATAACACTTTTTAAATGTTCTGTGTGTGCAAAGCAATATTTTAAGAAAGTGAAACTAAGTTCCTCTAATGGAATATAGTAGAAGAATATTCCATGGTGTTCTGCAGATAGTGTTGTGATTTCCAGGTGCTCTTCCCCGCTGAATTAATATGAAAACTTCAGTTCTATAATATCCTACTCATTGCCAGGTCTATAAGTGAAGCATGGAGTGAAAGGGGTCATGTATTTTCTGGGGAAAAGGTGATGGGGGGCAGATAAAATTAATAAGACTACTTAGCTATGGAATTTCATCAGATGGAAGCTGATAAGGGAAGGGACAGCATTAGCTGGAGGGCTTCCCCCATGACTCAGCAGTAAAGAATCCACCTGCAATGCAGGAGACTTGCAGGAGACATGGGTTCTATCCCTGGGTCAGCAAGATTCCCTGGAGGAGGAAATGGCAACACACTCCAGTATTCTTGCCTGGAAAATCCCATGGACAGAGAAGCCTGGCGGGCTGCAGTCCATGGGTTGGCAAAGAGTCGGAAACAATTAGTAACTGAGCACACACGCAGTTTGAGCTGGAAAAAAAAATCTGAAACAGAGCAGAGAAAATGCAGAGTTCTTAGAATACGTGCATTGGTGAATTTACCCTAATTTCCTTAAATTATGGGGCTAAATATGAAGGAAACCAGACTTTTAAGATATCTGTAGTTTTTCCCTGCTACTACATCAGAATTCACCTGGGAAGAAATTAACTGGAGCATTTAATGCTGAAAGGGACTTACACTGTCAGAAGCATCTTTCTTAGAAGTAAAAACCTAATAGAATTTATTAAACAAAATACAAATTAACACATTTCCCCCAAAGCAACAGCACAAGTGAATATCCATGCTGAGTAAGTCATTTTATTAATCCCTATGAATACAACGTAAGTTTCCTTAAAGTGTGTCTAGTCTAGGAAAGTAATTGTCTTATGTCCACAATTAACCACAATTCAAACAGAGAAGACAAACTTGTAGTAAAAGAACAAAGGAAATGTTAGGAGAGCAAAAACTGAAATGTAATTATGTCCAAACTGGGTAACATAAAACTTGGTACACATAAGTAATCCTAATGAATATTCACCTACTAATCTGCAAAAGCCCGATAATATTAAATATTATGAAATATTGCTTGTTCCTACTGTGTTTAATACCTGCAGTCTTTAAAAGTATCCACATGTGAAGGGCACAGTTGATCAATGGGCAACATTTTTGAGCACTCACTTTGTGCAAGAGGCTGCCCTGGGAAGGACACCTTATTAAGCTGAGAAACAGGTGTGCATTCTTTTGTACTAAGAATAGTACAGGCAGTTACATCAAATTGTCAGCATCATGCTAACAGCAGCTGGTTCCTTGAGTGCTGAAGGGTCTTTATGCGGTGTAAAACTCTTGAAAGCTGAGTTTCAGTCCTAATGCTTTCCTTTGTGTCAGCCTCAAGTGCTTGGACAAATCATTTATCTTTTTTGAATTCCAAGAGGAATTTAAAACCCATTGGTAATAATAATTCTCTATGACTGGATTATAAAAGGATAAAAAAATACAGCATCTATAAGCGTTTTTATATGAATGTATGACATCATTATTAAAATAATGACTGTGTACAGTAGAAGGCTGATAATGGAGTTAAACATTAAGTTTGTTCAAAATGACAACTTCTGGGGATAAACGGAAATGACAGGTAATGTGTTTTTTAGTCATCCCTACTGTTAGTAGACGAGGAAGTGAGCCAGACTTTCAGTTATGTCATGAACTCTGAATGACCTTTAGAGGGTCATATAGCCAAATCAATCTGAAAACCCCCAACATGAAAGGGATGGGAGAAATAATCTCTAAATTTATTTCAACTTTCAACTTAATAATAACAAATCTGATGACTGAGGTAAATATTTTGTGGGTTTTATACACAAATGCAGACATATGTGTGTGTGTGTATATATATATACACACACACAAATGTGGATGTTTAGAATAATGAATGTTCGAATCTTAGACAACAGTAGAATCTAAATTAGGAGACAAGTGACCACTAGCTGACAATTTGAAAATAAGATGCCATCATTTATTAAAACTGCATTCAGGGACTTTGGTTTCAGCTCAGATATCTAAAGAGCTTGGAATCATCATTCCCATCCTCACAATAAGAAATAGCCAAACTGATTATCAAGAAATTTTCTTGGAAAGATCAGAGAACTAAGACTGCTGGTCATATTACCATCCTATAATATAGAGAGATGACCTTTTCCAGAGAAACAATTCTGTCATTTACTTATCTGGAGCTGAAGCCATTGGGCGGGTGCCTATAAGCTAGAAGGTACATTAAACTAGAAAATTTGATGACTTGCTAGAGGGTAGAGATATAGACTATCATGAGACTGACAAGCTCCTGAGAGCTGAAGTCATGGGGAAGGGCCTACATTTTCACAGGTTTTACTTAAAGGAACCCACCAAGAATCACAAATCCTGAGAAAGTGCCTCAGCTAGCCATAGGACCCAACCCAGGCTGGTGGAAGGAAGAGAACCCATTGTGAAATCCACCCTTCTCCCTTAGGCAACAAAAGGCTTAATCTCCAAGAGGTCTGCCATTCACAGCTGGCATCAGGGAAACATTCAAGCTGGCTGAGGGGAACACTAGTCTGCCACAGACTCCCTGTGGTCACTTAAAGAAAAAAAATATTAAATGTACAGAGGATAGGACTTCAATTATATGTACTGGGGACACTGGAGGACAACCACTACAAGGGGGAAGGATTAGAAGGCATGTGGTATAAAAGCTCTATCTCTAGAGAAGGGACAGAAACTTGTAAAAGCCACCTCCCCTAGGCACAGGCCCATAGCATACTCCAAAGACTAGGATTTAATCAGAATTAGAGAAAGCTTTCCTACTACAAGGGGCTTTCCTTGTGGCTCAGATGGTAAAGAATCTGCCTGCAATGCTGGAGAACTGGGTTCGATCCCTGGGTCAAGAAGATCCCTTGTACAAGGGCATGGCAACCCACTCTAGTATAAGAATAGGTTATACTGCCAGAGGAGCCTGGCAGGCTACAGTCCATAGGGTTGCAAAAGAGTTGGACACAACTGGGCAACTAAATCCCTCCCACAAGCCTTACTACTAAACCATAATAGTAAGCCTCCAAAATACAAACAGTTTATTAAGAAAATAAATTACATATAAAGAGGGCAGATCACATGCTAAACAATCTTATCTGCAAAAAAATAGGGGAGGGAGGACACAGGAAACTTTCAGAGGTGACAGAGAGACAGACATGTCTATCACCTTGACTGTGAGGATGGTTCCACAACTGTATGCATATATCCAAACTCATCTAATTGTATATATTAAATAGGTGTGGTTTTTTTATATTAATCATACCTCAATAAAACTATTAAAATAATAAATTATATTGTCATATTAAAAAAAGAAGCAGCATTGCAGGAAGAAGAGATCAATTGCTCTAGTCAGAGGCTTGGACCCACCACGAGCCAATCCTTAACGTGCCAGAATCACAGGTTTCATTTCACACAGAAAGATGGCCAGAGAGTGACCTTGTGGTCAACAGTGGAGAGGATCTCTTCTGAGACTCAGATCAGGACAGGAGATTCTGAATACTCAGTCGGAGAAAAGAGGTTGGAACTATGTAGGTCATAAGGAAGCAAACTTCAAAAGATTGTTTTAAAGGGCGCCAATAACACATACACATATAGAGCTCCTGGTATGAGTCCAGTAGAACAACAGGATCCAGGAGGTGGGCTTTGTTTGCCCAGGGCAGGAAATCCTTCAGTGCCTTGGTTGACACTTTTCTAAGTATCTCCAACTACTGAATTCAGATCTCATAATCAAAAAGCAGGGATTTAAAATGCATGACCATTGACAGTTCTACCAGCACTTCACATCTCCTCCATGGTGACGATGCATAAATAGGCACTTGCTGGAGGTTTCAAGCATTTCTGCATTCACTCTGGTCACTTCTATCCCTTTAGGAAGGACTGCTTCCTCTCTTGGAATTCCTTCCTTCTATGCTACATTGGTCAATTTCTTATTACTTGCAGTTTAGAAATAACTAAATAATGGTATTTGTGCTAATATACAAATGATACCTATTTGTGGAGGGTGAGAAGGAAGACCTTTTGATCAGAGAAAGTCAAATAGATCTTTTCTTAACAGCTTCAATGTCATCCTCATTCCTAGCAATGGAAAACCTTTCCTGAGAAGGTAACTCATCCAGTGAACTTGCATTCATATGTGGTATCAGGAATAAGTGTGTGGCTGGTCACTGCTGCTTTTTCTTTCTCTGTACACCATATTCCTATTAATCTTTCCTTGGGACAAAAATGAAACATTCTCACAAAGTGATGACCGCATGAGTTACTTTTTCTAATACTTCTTTAGAATTGCATTCATTTATCCCTATGAACTCCAAAGGCTCTGAAAGACATGAATGAGCCTCACATTACTGTATTTTTTTAATCTATTAATTATTCAAAGTGTGCTAAGGGGTATTTCAGAGACACAGCAATGTATTTCAATAGACAGTTCCAAATATCTTTTTTGGTTGTTTAATATTTATGATGCTTCTACAGTGTGTTCTCACCTTTATAAAATGTAATGGCACTAGATCTCTTCTATGGAACATCACTTGTCTCACAATAGATAAATAGATGTAAAAACTAAGCTAACTAACAAGTTCATCTTACAAGAATAACATCTTAAAGCAATTTGTAAAATAGAGAAAAATATAAACCTCTCTAGTGTTAATAAAAATAGCACCTTATATTTCTAATGCTTTATAAACTATAAATCACCCTTTCACAGAGTACTTGTTTGATTCTTAAAACAACTCCAAGACTTATTTAAAACAGGTATATTATTTCCATTTCATAGATAAGGCAAATGAAACTAAGAGAAATGTCATAACTTCCCCAAAGTACATGTATTGAAAAGGACAATGGGAATAATAACCAAACAACTAGTCTTTGATATCTGATCCTATGATCAATGTCAGGTTACAGAACTTTTAATGGAATTACTTATAGTAGTATGAAAATTGTATCACTTTGTTCTGGAGGAAATTGGAATAGAACTTAAGGCAATTTTGTAATCATATATCTATCTTTCTATCTCTATATTAGGAAGTACTTGAAAGTTTACTCACTTGCTTTCACATTACTGTTAAAAAAGAAGTATAAATAAGTAGAGCTGTGATTGTTGTTGTTCATTGGTATCACCTTAAAAGATGGACAACTGTCTCCCCAAATTAATGTGTTCAGAAGAGATTGGAGTCATCTCCCAGATATTCATCTTTTAAGCCCACAGATGCTCAGTAGATACTCTAAATTAATATTCCTTGAAATTCTGGTGTAATTTGTATATGATAAAAGGGTTCCTTACCATCATAAATACTTCAAAGGTGAAGAAAGGGAGCTTGGAGGGGAGGCCGAGGCTCAAACACCAGCCCTGTTTTCCAGGTATGGTGACTATATGCATAATAGAAACAGAGGATAGTAAAAGGAAGGTCAGGACTAGCACAATGCAGTCTTTTAGATATACTTCTATATCTACCTCACTAATCAACTTCCATCTTTCACCATTCGTCCCAGCCATCTCTCCAAGTATTAGTAGAAAATACTTGTATATTTTCTTATACCCTATTTCTTGTGTATTCAAGACAAACACTTTCCAATATTTAGATTAGCCCAAATAGTCCACTATTTAGAAAAGATGAACTTGCAAAAGGGCTTTGCAGGTGGCTCAGTGGGTAAAGAAACTGCCTGCCAATGCAGGAGATGTGGGTTTGATCCCTGGGTCAGGAAGAGCCCCTGGAGGAGGGCACGACAGCTCATTCCAGTATTGTTGCCTGGAGAATCCCATGGACAGAGGAGCTTGGTAGGGTACAGTCAATGGGGTCGCAAAGAGTTAGACACAACTGAAGTTACTGAGAACGCATACAACTTGCAAAAAATGATAGTGTATCCTAATGAGAAAACATAAGCTATCTTTCCATGAACTCTAAGTACTTCTTTTGAAATAAAATGACAGATCTTTAGTTGCTCAAATATTTGTAGGGCAATGAACGGTCCTTCATATGATAATATTTGTCATAACTGTTGGTTTTCAATAATACTACTTAACAATGTAAATGGTATAAATTCCTAATATATATATATATTATATATTAGGAATATATAATATATATTATATATTATATAATATATATTATATATATTTATATATATAATATATATATAAATACAAAAGATATATATATAAATACAAAAGTTCACAATTCGCTAAACTAGGATAAAATTAAGTTTTATCATCTAACCTTGAGATCTGCCAAATTTTGATTTTTTTTTCTACATGTGACCGGGAGGAGTTACCCCATTACCCCACGGCCCTAGGTCAGGGGCGGCGGCCGGGAGGAGCAACCCCACGTCCAGGGAGCAGTGGCCGCAAGGGCGCAGGAGGGCCGAGAGGAATTATTCCGGTGGCCGTGAGGAGATAACCCCCGTCCAAGGTTAGGAGCAGTGTCTACCCATTGCTGGAGCAGCTGTGAAGAGATAACCCACGTGCAAGGTAAGAGAAATCCAAGTAAGATGGTAGGTGTTGCAAGAGGGCATCAGAGGGCAGACACAGTGAAACCATAATCTCAGAAAACTAGCCAACCTGATCACACGGACCACAGCCTTGTTTAACTCAGTGAAACTAAGCCTTGCCATGTGGGGCCACCCAAGACAAACGGGTGGAGAGGTCAGACAGACTGTGGTCCACTGGAGAAGGGAACGGCAAACCATTTCAGTGTTCTTGCCTTGAGAATCCCATGAACAGTATCAAAAGGCAAAAAGATAGGACACTGAAAGATGAACTCCTCAGGTCAGTACGTGACCAATATGCTACTGGAGATCAGTGGAGAAATAATTCCAGAAAGAATGAAGGGATGGAGCCAAAGCAAAAACAATACCCATTTGTGAATGTGACTGGTGATAGAAGCAAGGTCTGAGGCTGTAAAGAGCAACATTGCATAGGAACCTGGAATGTTAGGTCCATGAATCAAGGCAAATTGGAAGTGGTCAAACAGGACTGGAAAAGGTCAGTTTTCATTCCAATCCCAAAGAAAGGCAATTCGAAAAAACCCTCGAACTACCGCACAATTGCACTCATCTCACATGCTAGGAAAGTAATACTCAAAATTCTCCAAGCCAGGCTTCAGCAATACGTGATCTATGAAGTTCCAGATGTTCAAGCTGGTTTTAGAAAAGGCAGAGGAACCAGAGATCAAATTGCCAACATCCGCTTGATCATCGAAAAAGCAAGAGAGTACCAGAAAAACATCTATTTCTGCTTTATTGACTATGCCAAAGCCTTTGACTGTGTATATCACAAAAATCTGTGGAAAATTCTGAAAGAGATAGGAATACTAGACCATCTGACCTGTCTCTTGAGAAGCCTGTATGCAGGTCAGGAAGCAACAGTTAGAACTGGCCGTGGAACAATAGGCTGGTTCCAAATAGGAAAAGAGGTACGTCAAGGCTATATATTGTCACCCTGCTTATTTAACTTATATGCAGAGTACATCATGAGAAACGCTGGGCTGCAGGATGCACAAGCTGGGAGAAATATCAATAACCTCAGATATGCAGATGACATCACCCTTATGGCAGAAAGTGAAGAGGAACTAAAAAGCCTCTTGACGAAAGTGAAAGAGGAGAGTGGAAAAGTTGGCTTAAAGTTCAACATTCAGAAAAGTAAAATCATGGCATCTTGTCCCATCACTTCATGAGAAATAGATGGGGAAACAGTGGAAACAGTGTCAGACGTTATTTTTCTGGGCTACAAAATCACTGCAGATGGTGACTGCAGCCATAAAATTAAAAGATGCTTACTCCTTGGAAGGAAGTTTATGACCAATCTAGGTAGCATATTGAAAAGCAGAGACATTACTTTGCCAACAAAGGTCCGTCTAGTCAAGGCTATGGTTTTCCCAGTAGTCATGTATGGATGTGAGTGTTGGATGGTGAAGAAAGCTGAGCACTAAAGAACTGATGCTTTTAAACTGTAGTGTTGGAGAAAACTGTTGGGAGTCCCTTGGACTGCAAGGAGATCCAACCAGTCCATCCTAAGGGAGATCAGAACTGGTTCACTGCAAGGGCTAATGCTGAATTGAAACTCCAATACTTTGGTCACCTGATGCAAAGAACTGACTCATTGGAAAAGACTCTGATGCTGGGAAAGATTGAGGGCAGGAGGAGAAGGGGACGACAGAGGATGAGATGGCTGGATGGCATTACCCATTTGATGGACATGGGTTTGGGTAGACTCCAGGAGTTGGTGATGGACAAGGAGGCCTGGCGTGCTTCAATTCATGGGTTTGCAAAGAGTCGGACACAACTGAGCTACTGAACTGAACTGATATGGCTTTAACTTATAGCTATGAAATAGAGAAAATTTTTATCAGTAAATAATTGCAGATTATAGCAAAAAGTTACTTAATTCATTTGGGGTGATCACTACAGATTTTGAAGTCCAATAGATGAATCAATGGGAGTTTTATTTCTTTATCAGTATTTTGAATTCTGTTAAAGAAAACATTGGTAAAAGAATTTATTCTATGAATTTCTCATGTTAAACTCCCAGTACTTATAATAAATTTTTGGAAATAAATATCTGGTATAAGAAGGTACATATCCTTCCCTAAAGTTAAATTAAAGGACATAATAATCCTTAGTAACAGATGTTCTAAGGATAGATTTAAGAGTCATCAGGAATATTTTGTGTCCTCATAGAAAACCAGTCTGTCATTACCAATCTCACGCAATATTACTCAGATCACTTCTCTGTCCACAGTTCTGAAAACTTCTGTCAATTTTATAAAGATTGACTTATTAGGCACACTCCGCCGCCCACCGGGGAAGGCAGCTGTCATGGCGAGCTTGGCCGCCTCTCCGTGCGACCACCGAGGCCCAAGAAGGAGCCACAGGCTTTCATCATCCCCAAGAATTCCGCGGAGGAGCAGAAGCTCAAGCTGGAATGGCTCATGAAGAACCTGGACAAAACAGTTTCAATTCCAGAAAAAATGAGTGAGTGGGCACCTCGACCTCCCGAGATGTAATGGGTTCAAGCACTGGGGCCGGCAGCGGAGAATTCCACGTGTACAGGCATCTGTGCTGGAGAGAGTGCCAGCGACAGGACTACATGGACGCCATGGCTGAGAAGCAAAAATTGGATGCAGAGTTTCAGAAGAGACTGGAAAGGAATAAAATTGCTGCAGAGGAGCAGGCTGCAAAGCGTCGGAAAAAGCGCCAGAAGTTAAAGGAGAAAAAAATTACTGGCAAAGCAGATGAAACTTGAACAGAAAAAGCAAAATGAAAGATCCAGTGAGACCCAGGAGCAGCCATTCAGTGGCTCCAAGGAGGCATCTGGGATGGAGGACGAGGAGGAGGA
This sequence comes from Antilocapra americana, assembly GCA_007570785.1. Taxonomy (NCBI): domain Eukaryota; kingdom Metazoa; phylum Chordata; class Mammalia; order Artiodactyla; family Antilocapridae; genus Antilocapra; species Antilocapra americana. Next base: position 678,655 of record ML664668.1, read on the forward strand.
CGCACCCAGCTTTGTCTTGGGGCGGTGACAGGGTTGGCTCCGCAGCTGTCTGCAGCCTGGCCCATCCTGGGCCCGGGACTCTGAACGACCTCCCAAAGCCTCATGGAGAGACCCAAGTGGGCGCTCCTCCTAAGGACTCAGCCCCGCTGTGGGAAGGACTCGACCGGTAGGGAGAGGACTGCCTCCTGGACACGTGCGGGCACTGCCAACCAGGGTTCATTAATGTTCTCGCTGGAAGAGGGGAACTGTACGACCTGGTGCCACTGAGGCCTGCTCTCACATAAGTGGACACTGACGAGCTTGGGGCTGGTTTCTGTGAAACAAGTGTTTGTATAGTAAAGAACAGAAAAACTCCAGGTTTTGTTTGCACCTGTGACATGTTAATTACAGAAGCTGCAAAGAGGCTGTGACATGGCGCGACAGGGAGGGGGCTGGTCCCAGACTCAGAGAAAGCGGCCTTGGCTCTGGAAGGAACCCTCATTGCAGGGCGTGGGGCCTCCATTTTTTTTTCAGCTGAGGGTGCAGACTGCACCCCAGGACTCGCCCCCTGCCAGCATCCCAGCAGCTGCAGAGGGAGACATGGGACTGAACCAGGGGCAGAGCCAGCAGAGAGGACCTTGGCGTGTGAGGAGGACTTCGGAAAACCAACTGGTCATAGAAAGTCAGCAGGTAGAGAAGCCGGGCTGGGTTGGAGCAGAGCAGGTGGCCTGCGGGACCCTGCTGGACCACAGGGGTGTGGGTGATGCTGGCCAAAAGCTACATTTTTGTCAAGAGGGAAAGGGGGATCTAAGCTGAAAATGGAAGGTGCCTGAGGGCAGCCTTTCAGGCCAACAGGAGGAAAGAGAGAGTTTCTAACTAGAGGCTTCACTCACGTTTTATGGTATCCCCAAGTTTCTAGCTCTGTTTTGTGCCTTTTATAGAAAGTTTGATAGAATTAAGGAAATAGTGGTTTCCAGTGAAGGGAAATGAGGAACCATCTTACGTTTCTTGATTTCCCTGGCTCCATCCTGAGCCACATGACATCTGTGATAACGTCTGTCTTTCCACAGTTTCAGTCACAGGAATTTTCTTTCCCAGGAAGCATAAATGGAAAGTCAACCCTCATAAATTAGCACACACCCTGACTATCCGTTTTGAAAGTGGTGTTTCTCTTTCATTAGGGACTGACTGGTTAGCTCTGCATCCTATCTTTGAACTGTTGGTTTCCTTTGTCCCCTCAAAGTGTGTATGTAGAGCTCATGCTTTGAACCTGGAGCCCTGGGATTGAGTCCTGGCCCTGCCTCTGATGGGACAGGGAACTCCGGGCAACTCCCTGCCCGGTGCCCCCAGCCAAGAGCTCGGAGCTTCCACAGCAGATGTGCCAGGCAGGTGGGCAAATGACTAGACCGCGTGCTTGTTTTTACCTTTACTGGATGTCAGAAGATGATGCTCAGGGAGAAGACGGCCTCCAGCAGTTCCTAGTGACTTGTAGTGGGGTTTTGGTGCCTTAGGTTGAATGACTCGCAGGCTTTCTGTTGCCAACCGGAAACTTGGATCCACTCTCCCAATCCGCTCAGCAGAACCAAGCGACTGACATTCCACTTTGTGTTATACAACCCAGCTCACTGCGGGGCATCAAGCAAGGAGAACAGGCCAGCTGGTGCCCAAAAGCCTGCGAGGGAGAAGGTCAAAGGGTATGTGATCAGCTCATGTGCGGTTCTGATTGGTTGATGGTGAGTAACTGGGTGATGTTTGGGAAATTTTAGCTTTCTGGTTCCAGCCTGTCTGGGGTCTACATTGCTCATGGTCAGCGGGCAGGTAACATCTTTCACCTGGTGGGAAATCTTAATTCCTGCAAAACAACTCAAGGGTGTGGTTCAGGATACTTCTTACAGCCCTTGAGGAGGAACTAAAGGGCCTTGACTTTGTTTTATGGCCAAATTACTTTGTCTTTCTTGACTGCTTTCCTTTGTTTCTTTATTTTCTCATTTGTAATTAAATTTGCTCTTTGGAACGCAAGAATGTGAGAGAAAGTCATTGACTTTATTTTCATTTTAAAATTATTATCATTTTGGTGGGAGGGGGGTTCTGGAAGGGGAACACATATATACCCATGGCAGATTCAGCTGTTGACCACTGCATGTCTTTTTTTGTGGTTAAAAT
>ML664668.1:697465-746520 GCA_007570785.1 Antilocapra americana
CCCCTGTTCTTTGGCATTACTCTAAAGTTTTCTCTTATTTATTAGCAAAGTATTTCTTCTTTGTTTTGTTCTTGATTGAGTTTTTGCCTTCTGGAATTTTTTTAGATATATTAAAGTCCAAGGCTGGTTCTCTGTGTCTATTTACTTTGAAGTTTTTTCCCCCTTGTTTTTATGCCTTTTCCTTTTTACTCATGTAATACATTTTTTTTAATTTTTACCTTCATATTCCTAACTCTTCCTTCAGCTATGTTTATTCTATTGATCATATTTTCAATCTATTGTATTGTTGTTGTTGTTTAGTCACTAAGTCCCATCCAACTCTTTTGTGACCTCATGGACTGTAGCCCACCATGCTCCTCTGCCCATGGTATTTCCCAGGGAAGGATACTGGAGTGGGCTGCCATTTCCTTCTCCAGGGGATCTTCCTGACACAGGATTCAAACCTGTGTCTCCTGCATTGGCAGGCAGATTTTTTACCACTGAGCCACCTAGAAAGCCCCTCATTATTGTATATCTGCTCCTATATATTTATGACCATTTTTTTTCATTTTTATTCATTTATTGAAGTTTGTTCCTGTATTCCCTTAATATCTTAAAATCATTCTCAGAGTACTAATGAACACTTTGGAATTTCCATTCTAATTGTAAATTCTCTCTGCTTCAGAGTCAAGTTCGTTTTTCTTTTTTCACTGTTTTTCCTAGGTCTTTCTTTTTAATGCTGTTGGTTTTGCTCCATATCCCATGATTCTTGATTTTTAAATAATTTTTAAAATTATTGAGGATTATGTTGAGGGTAAAAGACCAAAATATCGATTTCTTTGCAGCTCCATAGATCCCCACCTGCAGAGATAACTTCAAGCCTGGTGTGCAAAGCCAGAACCTGTTAATAGTCAGACAAATGTTCTGGTAGGGAACTTACAAGAGCCTCACTTGCTACAAGAGGAGCATCTTACTCTGACACATGAGGTATTTGGTGCATTTACCTCCTGAGGAGACCTGCCTCACCATTGAGTCCTCCTTTGCATGTGTTTGGGGATTCTGAATTATCTCTGGTTATTCTCTTCTTTCCCAAAATCTACATTCTCTGGGGAATAAAGGTCTTCCCCAGAAAAGTGATTTACTTCCTTTAGTGCAGTGGATCTCAAACTTGGATGCACACAGGCATCACGAAGGAAACTGCAAGAAAATTCCAATGCTCATATTTCAATCCAAAATGACTTAAGTCAGAGTCTCTAGGAGAGGGGCCCAGTCATCATTATTTTTAAAAATTATCTTAGTATTTCTATTTTCTCTATATTTATTCTTCTGATCTATGAACGTGGTATACTTCTCCATCTGTTTGTGTCATCTTCAATTTCTCTCATCAGTGTTTTATAGTTTTCTATATATAGGTCTTTTGTTCCTGTAGGTAAATTTATTCTTAAGTATTTTATTCTTTTCATTGCAACTCCTAGAGGAAAACATAGGCAGACCACTCTCTGACATAAATCACAGCAAGATCCTCTATGACCCACCTCCCAGAGTAATGGAAATAAAAACAAAAATAAACAAATGGGACCTAATTAAACTGAAAAGCTTTTGCACAATGAAGGAAACTATAAGATGAAAAGACAGCCTTCAGAATGAGAGAAAATAATAGCAAACAAAGCAGCTGACAAAGAATTAATCTCAAAAGTATACAAGCAGGTCATGCAGCTCAATTCCAGAAAAAGAAACAGCCCAATTTAAAAATGCACCTAATAATTAAACAAACATTTCTCCAAAGAAGACATACAGATGGCTAACAAACACATGAAAAGATGCTCAACATCACTCATTATCAGAGAAATGCAAATCAAAACCACAATGAGGTACCACTTTACACCAGTCAGAATGGCTGCCATCCAAAAGTCTACAAACAATAAATGCTGGAGAGGATGTGGAGAAAAGGGAACCCTCTTACACTGTTGGTGGGAATGCAAACTAGTACAGCCACTATGGAGAACAGTATGGAGATTCCTTAAAAAACTGGAAATAGAACTGCCGTATGACCCAGCAATCCCATTGCTGGGCATACCACACTGAGGAAATTAGAATTGAAAGAGACACTTGTACCCCAATGTTCATGGTGGCATTATTTACAATAGCCAGGACATGGAAGCAACCTAGATATCCATAGGCAGACAAATGGCTAAGAAAGCTGTGGTACATATACACAATGGAGTATTACTCAACTATTAAAAAGAACACATTTGAGTCAGTTTTAACGAGGTGGAATGAAACTGGAGCCTATTATACAGAGTGAAGTAACTCAGAAAGAAAAACACCAATATAGCATATTAACACATATATATGGAATTTAGAAAGATGGTAACAATGACCTTATACACGGGACAGCAAAAGAGATACAGATATAAAGAACAGACTTTTGGACTCTGTGGGAGAAGGCGACAGTGGGATGATTTGAGAGAATAGCATTGAAACATGTCTATTACCATATGTGAAATAGATGACCAGTCCAAGTTCAAACACATGAAACAGGGCTCTCAAAGCTGGTGCGATGGGACAACCCTGAGGGATGGGATGGGGAGGGAGGTGGGAGTAGGGTTCCGGATGGGGAACACATGTACACCCGTGGCTGATTCATGTCAATGTATGGCAAAAACCACCACAATATTGTAATTAGCCTCCAATTATAATAAATAATTTTAAAAAACTATCTTAGTATTTCTAATGAGAAGTAAGATTCAGTGTATCAACTGAACTGCAATATAAGGTGGAACAGGAAGGTTTCACTTTATTCAGAATAAATTCTTTAATTAAATACCCTGGTAAATACCCTGGAGAATGTTCTCCATTATTTTATTTTCAATTTGATTTTGGTATTTTTTAGTATCTGTTCTTAGTTCCCTGGGATTTTTTTCAATACACAGTGTAATATCTTCTTTAGTTAATTAATATCCTCCTTTTTTCCAACTTCTAGAAATTTCTCTAAATTTATGAGCCACCTATCCCACCAATTCCTGCTTACCAGCATTCTTTGATGTTGGCTATTTTCTATAATTTTAAGAAATAATACATGAGTAACAAAGTTCATGAGTATAATCAGCTTGCCATAATAATCAAATCTCCAATGTTAGCATATTCTATAATTCTTTGAGTCTGTGTTCTCTATGTTACCATGAAAACTGAGTTATTTTGAAAGTCTGACTTACCTTTATTTCTAACCTTACACTTGATTTAACTATTCATAAGTACAATTGGTTTCATTGATAGTTTTTGTTATGGCAAAAAAATTGGGTGTCATGATTCTCAACATGATGAAAGCAGTCTTGAAGTAAAATTAAGGATACAACTTTGATCTTCTAAATATTTATTCAAGTTTTAGAGAATTATTCCAGCAGCTCCTCAAGTATGAACTAAAGTAAACATAATTAAAGTAAGACGTATTATAAAGCAAATTAGAGATCAGGCTTTAATTCTTTCAAACTTTGACCTTTGCCTCTCCTCTGATTCCCCATATTTCAAAGGATGGCTCCACCAACTACTCACTACCCCATATCTGTGTGCCCTTCTCAATTAGTCTCACACTTCTCACAGCTAAAATCTCACCAAGTACTGATGATCTGACTTCCTAAATACTTTGTTTTTATTATTGTAAAATGTATATAACATAAAGTTTGTCATTTTAACTATTTTGAAGTGTACTCTTCAGTACTATTACCTAAAGACAATTGAATCAAGTTTTGCTTCCCTACTACAACGACCCTCTTGTTGTCAACTCAAAAATCATCTAATGTCCTGCTCCCTTCCATAAATGATGGGTTATCCATATGACTAAATAGTTTTTAAAATACTATAAAATAATTTTAATGACAGGAAAATACTCAATATAGTTTTACACAAAGACATTTATATGCTGAGAGTTCTCACTTCCTTTCTTCATGTGGTGTTTTTATTCTGTTTTGTTTTTGTTTGTGGCTTAGAGTTCCTTTTTAAACTGAAGGTGTTATAATCCTATTCTTTTCAGGCCTAGCTGAAATGCTATTACTATTGTGACTTATTCTCAGTTTCCCCTTTTTTACATTCCTATTCTATACTTACACAATGTTATATGTGAGGGTTTTTTTTTAATATATTATGTCATCATTGGTAATGACATTTATATAACTATCTTCTCTGTCAAAGATAAGTGACTTAAATACAGAATACATCTCTTATTATTAAGGAGGGGGGTTCAATATACCAAAAAGATGTATCAATCTTAAACATGGATGAACCTAAAAAGTAAACTTCAAAGTACATTGAGAAAATTATAGAAATAAAGGAGAGAGAAATGAATCACAATTAAAGTTGAAGACTTCACTCCACTTCTCCACTTCATTCAACAGAATAATTAGTAGTAAGTATAGGATATGGAAAGGGTAAGAATAGAGAAAATATGAAAAATATAATCAACCAACTTGACCTAACTGCCACTTACCAAATATACCATCCAGCATCAGAAGAATATGCATTCTTTTCATGGTCATGTGGAATAAAAGCCAAGATAGATTACATCTTAAGTCATAAGACAAACCTTGACTATTTTATAAGAATTGAAATCATTCAAACTGTGTCCTCTGGAAAATAATGGATATATGCATAACTGAATCATTTGCTATACACCTGAAACTAACACAGCAACATAAGTTAACTATCAAAAAAAAGAAAGAAAGAAAACTGCACTATTCAGAATTAACTACAGAGGAAAAAAAAGATAACCATTAGGATTCTTAGCACCTATTTTGAATGTCATTAATGGGGCTAACTCTTGTTGAGACTCTGTCCCTTTTATTCTAAGTTTTTCAGAAAATACAATGATAATTTGCTGTTTCATGCTATAGATATGTTGCATAAAAATGAAGATTCTCACAAAAAACTTCAAAATCCATAAAACAAACATTTTAAATATTTGACTGAATTTTTATATTTCTATATTTTAAAAGATACTATGGCCAAAGATAGAAAGCAAGGCACAAACTAGGAAAACAATTTTCACTACATACAAGAGTCAAAATATTTATAATCAAAATACATCAAAAAGAAAAATACAATGCAATGGAAATACAAGAAAAGAATAAGAAAAATGTAACTCAAGGAAGAAATATAATCAGCCAGTAAATACAAGAACATGTTTCAACATAAAAAGAATCAGGCTAAGACAACTTTAAAATAAGACTTTTTTCTCATTTTTAGCAAAAAAATGAGAAAAGACTTTTTCTAAATATTAATAACAAGTTTTGATAAAGGTGAAAAAATAGACAAATTCCTATACTTTTAGTAAAGCCATTTTGGAGATAATTTCTTTTAAATTTCCACTTTTCAGAAAACTCTACCTCTGCTCTATTTTACAGAAGTGCAAGTATGTGTGAATAAAGATTATGTAAGGATAAAAAATTAAACAACTTTTAAAAAGAAACAAACTGATCATAATGGAATTAACCAAAAATGAGTGACAGAGACAGGAGAAATGACTAAATATTTAGAATCCTAAAAAATAATTCAGAAGAGAACCCACAAGGAAAATTATAAAATATTTTACTAGAATAAAAAATGGCTTTAATCATAATCACCAAAAATTAGAAAAGGTCCAAATGTCCTTCAACTATGATACATCCTTAACATGGAATACTACCTATCCATAAAAACAATGATCTCCTGATAGATACAACTTCTGATATACACAACGACATGCTGACTGTCAAGAGCTAAGTGAAAGATGCCAGACTGAAAAAAGCTCATACTGTATAATTCCATTTATATGACATTGTGGAAAAGGTAAATGTAGAAAAAAATATTTAAAAATTCAAACTTTTCCAGGGGCTGGAAGGGAACTGACTTTAAATGGGCAGCACAAGGGAAATTGTTGGGTTGATAAAAGTCTTGTGTTTATTTTATTTCTGGTGACCGTTATTTAACTGTATACATTTGTCAAATTCCTAGAAATGCACAAGTATCATTTTTTTTTACTTTCTATAAATTTGGAAAGTGAATAAAAGGGAAAAAATCTATATGGGTGGCAAAAAATAATCCAAAGTTATCTGGGCAGAAGCCTTTCAAATTCCTTTTCACAAGTTTTTGATCTTCCTTATTGGAGAAATTGAAGCCAACAACCCCAAAAAGCAGAAAAAAAGGCAGACAAAGAATTCTACCTTCATGATAGTTTCAAAGGAAAAAGAAAAATGGGAACAGAGACAATAACTGAGATTCTCTTAATGTCCTTTTTCAGCCCTATTTTTTGGGGGGGAGGGGATTGTTTACTGCAGTATTATTTCAGCAACACCCAGTAGGGAATGACCCATTTGTTCACTGTGGAGCAGTAACCCCTTCTGTTTCCAATTTGTCCTTTTGAGTTTCCCCCAGTTCTGAAGAGAAAACCACTCTGCTGTTCAGCTTAACCATGAAAATTCCTTTTATCTTTCAGTTCAGTTACTCAGTCATGTCCGACTCTTTGAGACCCCATGGACTGCAGCATGCCAGGCTTCCCTGTCCATCACTAACTCCCAGAGCTTACTCAAACTTTTATCTTTAAATTACCCTCATCCTGGCTGACATGCCAGCTCCTTCTTTCAATGAATTACTCCAGCTCGAGGTGGCCCAGCTCTCGCTCTGAGAATCAGCTGTTCATTCCCATCTAATAGCCATGAGGAGGTTTCTTTGATCCTTAGACCCTCCTTTGGTTACCCCAGCAGCTGGAGCATGAAATCTTGGATTACAAACCAGTCTTCAGAGACTGAAAGCACTGAACAGAGACTGAAAGCACCAACTGAAACATCCAAGAAATGAAATAAGAGAGGCAGGATGATTTTAATGGGGTGGGGAACTGTTATCTTCAATGACTGAATGCATATCCATACTGCTTTAAACAAATGATTCAATGATCTTAAAATGCTGCGGTGCTAAAGATGTTAAAGAGAAGAAAGAATCTGGGTTAGAATCAAGCAAACTGATGCTTGTCTGATATCCCTTCAATAGAAGCCTTACTTCTCCAGGTCCACTGGCTGACCCCACTGCTTAAACACCAAGGGTGCAAATGAAGCAGCTGTGATCTGTAACTTCCCAGTTCAAGGATTCGTGATGTGTAAGATATGAAACAGTGCTATACCTGTCATGTGTTTACCCTCTTCCCTTCTAACTCCAGAGTCTTACTGAATGTCAACTCCAGGAGCTAACTGCTGTGTGGAACTTGGGGTAGGTGGCTATGAGTCATATTTTAGTCATACTTCAAAAGAGTAAGAAAAAAAACCACACTAGTGTTCCCTTGTCATGTTATTGTTTTGCTTTTGACGAACCTGTTAGCCTATTCCTTTATAGGTACATTGTATCAGTTAAATTCTAAATATCTAAATTCAGTGAGATGCTAAGCTTCTTCTTTGTTGCTGTTGTTTCCTTCGAAATTTCTAATTTTCTGACAGATAACATGAAATACAGAGTTGAGAATGTGTGAGAAAATATTTGAGTAGAAGCATAGAGATCATAAATATTTCTGCTCATTAGTCACATTTTATGGGTTTTTCCCCCACATTTTTCCATGAAAAAAGGCTTCTCATGGTGGAAAAGCATGACATTCTTGCCATATGTAAAGCAGTTAAAAGTTATATCTCATCTGCAAAAACTATGGCTGAAAGATGAAGAATGAATGGGGAGAAGGGTTGCAGAGCTTCATGCCATGAAGGAATAATGAGCATCCTAAGTCAAGGTTCCTTCATCATTTTGCTGGTATTAAATATAAGATATAGGTGGCCAGGCTTTGGTGTAGGAATCTCCTACATTAAAGCTACTGGATATGCTTTAGAAATAGATTAAATTCATATGGTGAAATATTGAAAACTGAATTTTTTTCATCCCTATCTCTGCCTAACTTCTGCACATCATCCACCCTCCCTAAAATGCTGGCATGCCAGAAACGACATGCTAAAAAAGAAGTAAACTGTGCTGCAGGAATCAGCTATGTAATCATCAGTAACAACTCTGCCATAAATATGACAATTAGAACGCTGTGCATTTTGAGTAATCACATCCATATTACGAGGAAACATGAGCAAGACTCTTCATTGATGAGCCATACCCATTTCCTGAGGGGCGTATCTATTGAGTAATAGTAGGATTTAAAAATAAACCAAGTTGGCGTCTTTTTATTTTGTGCCAGCAGAGAGGGAACAGAGGAGGGAAATAGGAATAAATGGAAGTTACGGAAAGGCCGCTGGCTGTGGTGGGGGCCATCCGATCCTTCCCCGAGATCGACACGTTGCAGCGGCGTCTCAGACCGCGTCCTCAGACCTCCGTGTTCACGTGAGGTGATGCCGCAGTCTGGCAAGACCTCGTCTCTCCTCCACTCGCCGCTGTTCTTTCTGGCTCTTTAGAAATACGTCCCTGTTGCTGCGGTGATCTCAAGATGAGTCAGGAATGTTGATTTTTCAGTGCGTGTTCTTCCAAACTGGCCGTTTCTTTGGCAGTCTAATTAATTCCGTGACGGCAGTAAGAACGCGTCGTGTTATCCAAACAGAGAGAAATAAAACCAGCGCTGGGCGCTGCGTTGGCAGCCGGCGCCTCGGCGCGCTTTCCCGCCCTGTCTGGCTGGCTGTCCCTCAGCGCCCGAGGGTGAGAAACCCGGTATCGCGGTATCCGGAGCCCGGGGCCCCTCGCAGATGGGTCTCGCGTGGCCCTAGAAGGCTCCTGCCCGGACTTCAGCTCGCTCCGAGCTGGACTTGGTGACCCGCCCTCCGTTTTCCTCCTCCCCGAGCGCTCGCGTCCTTTGCCCGCCCCCCCGAGGCGCACAGGCTGCGGGGTGCTCATGGGCTCCCATCGCCGCAGCTCGGGCGGCCTGTTAGCGAGCAGACGGCCCTGCCGCTGCTCTGAAGCGGGCTCAGTAACAGAACATCTCGGCCCTGCCCGAGGAGCTGAGCTCCACACGAGCAGTGCAAAGTGAGGGAGAATCTGGGCGTGGGCAGGGCAGAGCCAAGGGCCATCCCGGCTCACTGGGCCGACAGGCCCACTCATGGCACTGCTCCTTGCTATTTCCGTAACGTCGCCACCCTCACTGCGGCCTATCTTGCTCTACAGCTTGTGCTCCTGTTCAAAATGTGTGATGTTCGTGGTCTTCTCGAGCAAGAGAACCTGTTTGCCATTTAGTCAGGCTCACAGGACTCACAAGATGGCATTGACGGAGGGAAAAAATACCATGATTTTACCACTGTCACTTTACTCTGTGCAGTTATCTCACCTCATTTCCTTCATTTGATTAAAATAAATAGTTATTTGGGCAAAGACAGTCTCCTGTGCCTCTCTCAAAATAATACAGTTTTATTGTTGTTGTTATAAAATTCCCTGTGGGGACTGAGAAGAAGACAGGGGTTTCCACAGAAGGAGAGCCTACGGGCCAGTTCAAACTGTCTCCACTTATCCACAGAGCTTCCACACCTGGTCCACGGCCTGGATTATGCCCCAGGACCCATAATGAGAAGGCAGTCATGGAACTTCTTTCTGATTAATTTGAACTCAATGGAAAGAGATCACAACCTATATCATCTTACATTTATTATGCCCTCTCTGGCCTCCCCGCCCTACAGACCTTCCATCAAGGGGCAAGACAACTGCACCCCAGCCTTCCTGTCCTCCCCCCACTACCAGTTTGTGCCAGTCACATAGGGGATCAAGCCCAGACTCCCCAAGCTCTTTGAACTCTCCAAGCCCCAACAGCCTTCACTTATTCGACTCTCTCTCTCTCTCCTGCAGCCCCACACCTTTTACTCATTGCTATTTGTTTCCACACTTTTTCATTTCATACCACTCACCAGTAACCACCATCTTCTGTCAATTGTATGCCATTTCCTGCCTGAACCTCTCTAACCAGATCTCCTATAAACTTCAAGGTGCAACTCAATGTTGACTTGGTTTTTTTTAACAGACATTTTTAGAGGCATTTTAAGTTCACCAAGGTTGACTTTTTATTTCCTTAAACATGTAATGTCTATATGACCATCCTAGTTCCCGTGAAGCACTCTCCCTGAGAACTCTGTACCAGACAGGTTAGCACTTTGTTATTGAATCTCATTATTATTGCCTAAAGATTTTACACACACCCATTCCACCACACATGCACACTTAATCTTATTCTCAAAATACAATATTCTCCACTCATTCTTTATTTAAATAAGTATTTATGACTTTAAATAAGTACACCAGCACCTTGCCATTGGTCAGGTGCTAACAACTCTAGACTATATAAAATGTAAAAGATATGATCCCTGCTTTCAAGGATATCACAGATTATCAGTTAAGGGTTCAGCACATGAAAAAATAATTATCAGGAAGTAGAAAGTGCTATGTTGTGATAAGTAAGTGGAGAGGCAGAGGTCATTCCTTAAATTTCTGAAAATCATCCCATAGTGGTTTTATTTGTTACAGAATTGTAAGCAATCCTTGACTTTAAAAATTGCTAATTTAAAATTTGATAACTTATGTGAAATTCATCACAACATATTTCAAAATTGTTATTCCAAAATCTTTTGCTCTATTTTGGCAGAGTCTTAGCCAATGGATCACCAGGAATTCCCCTGGAGAAACATTTTGATAAACATGGACTAATTACATGTAACAATTCTTGAAATACTACTTTTCTTCCCTAAATGCAATAAAGTCAAGTAATTTTCCTAGTTGATGAAATTAAGATTTCTTTCATCACTGCCCTTTGGAACATCAAGAAACAAATCGTCAACTCTGACCCATGGTTAAGGCCAAGCTTCCTTTTCTTGCCCATAAACAGAGGTCTTAGAAGCTCAAAGCTAGATTTTATAGCAGTGAATACGTCACTGAAACAAATAAAATGAAAATGTAAAGAATTTCAGACTTTGACCAACTGGACATACACTCTCAATAAAAGTTATTTTGATAGATTTTGCTACAATGAAAAACTAATGACACTTATCAGAGTTGATTTGAATGAGATTTTCTGGATTTTTCAGTTCTAATCTTTGAACTTTCAGAAACACATCCATGTATCAGCCCTTGCTCAAGTCTTCATAATGGTATTCTTTAAACTGAAGTTTTATAAAGACAAACAACTAGAAAGTATCCAGTGCTGGAGATACTATAAGATGAAAATATCTCTGGTCTGAAAATGGACAAAATCTGAGAAGAAGCAACCATTGCCAATCCCTGGCCCAGGAGGGAGGGGACTGAGAGAATAAATACCCTGATTGCTTGTGTGTCTCTTTGCCAGAAAGCTATGGTGCCCAACTGACATTGTCCACTGAGGTAAGCGTCTGGAAGCACAAAGCATAGTGGAGAAGGTGAGAGAATTGATCTAGAGGGACAGATGGGGAATATTCAACACGAACACCTCCCTCCTCTGAAATGGGGCATGAAAATGTGTGACCTCTTATAGAAATATCAAACTGCTCAGTTGGGGGTATTCCTCATAAGATTCATAAGAGACTAGAGAATGTCCATCACTATTTCATAACAATCTTCTCATTTATTACCTTATTTTCATACCAAAAAGAGATAAATTGCTTTAAAGCAACATCTATTGTCTTCTTTTTTGCCCCTGGGCTTTGGCTAAAGTTTTGTTGTTGGGAGACAGTGCTTCCTAAGGCTTCCAAAACTGCTCTAGCACCTGTGACAGAATAGGCTATGCTTGATTAACACACATTCTCAAAATTACTGCTGTTCAAATTAAAAGGTGGCTTTCTGCTCCTTCAGATTCAGCTATATCCCAATAAATCTCAAAATAAAGATCATCTAGCTTTCTATCCCATTTTCAAAGAATTTCTTATCTCCCCTATCATCAGCATTAAACTTTCCTAATAGGCATTGAGATTGCAAACTCCTTTAGAACAATATCTATTAATCATGTCTCCCAGGATAATTAAACCATCTCAGACACACTATTACTGCCAGACAGAATATAAAGAGTTTTTATTGGCCTGGGGTTGACCCAAACACATGAAGTCCTTGCCGTGCTTCCTCAGACAAAACAAACATATATACACCCTTGCATGGGGGAATCTGTGACTGGGTTTGGTCCCAAGGAAGCTCTAGATCCTTTGAATAGTTTCAGACACTACTGGCTTTTCAAAAAGAATTTTAGGACTAAGATTAACTTGAACTTGAAAACTCATTGCCTCCGTATGAGGCAAAAACAATTTTGGACCTATACCTTCCACACTTACTTTTCTGGGATTAGCCAAAATTGAGGATCAGGTCCAGAGACTATAGACACATGGAGTGGTGTTCAAGGGACAATCTCTGAAGTCATTTGAAAAGGAACCAGGCAGGAGACCATAACTCTATGGTAAACGGGTATTTTTACTGCTGCCTGCTCCTTGATCTAGCCATAGCCAGTCTAGTAAATCCTCAGGAATTACTGTACTAATGAACGAAAAAAATCCAGCTTAAAAGCATAGCTTTAAATCCAAGTGCCTTCAGCCCTTGGGAATTTGTTTCTATTTAAGACATCCTATCCATTTTACAATCTCAGAGAGAAAACATGCATATACACAAGAAGTTCTCAAAAACTCTGGAGGTTCTCAGTTATACTCCCGTGGTTCCCGCTCAGCTAGGAGGCCCTCATTTGAGAAGCAATTGTAGGCTAGAGATGTTGGAGATCCCAGAGCTCTCTGAAGCCTCTGCCCACCCTGCCCGCCCCCTCAGTCCTCTCATAGTCACCTCCTTCCTGTGCAGCTTCACCTTTGATGTAATCTATATGCAACTGAGTCTGTGAGTTTTCGCTGTCTCCTAGTTCCACTGAAAATATCAAGTGTTTTGATTTTCATTTGTCCTATTTCTCTACACATGATTTCCAGCAGAAAGGAGATCCCAAAATCAGTTGCTTGGTTATAAAACTCTTGTTGTAAACTATTTGGATATAAAGTTTAATTTTCAAATTTTTCTGAATAGTTTTAAGAGTGTCATTTGCTAAGGGCTACCAAGGGCGAGGCTCATTGCTATACACCGTGGATATAATGACTCAGTAGAACAAACCTAAGGGCTAATTGCTGCCTTGATATCATTTTCGGATGGAGTAAGTGAGGTCCAGGAAGGTTAAGTAATTTTTGCTTAACTTGTCACAAAGAGGATAAGTAGAATTGAGATTCAAAACCAATTTGTTCTAAATCTAGAGCCCAAACTTTGATCCCATGAAATGACTTACCACTTTTCCTGCATATTTTAATATTCCAAGATTAAAATTATTTATGTATTGTTCATACAGAAGTGCATCCCGTCATGGTTTAATGTGGACAACCATTAAGACCTTGATTTATACACTGCACTTTGGTATGGTTCTCTAAGAGCTTTGCATATTTTTCATTTAGACTTGAAAGTGGAAACCTGACCTCTAATTTTAATATGAAAAGACAAATATGGCCTACACTGCATCAATTTATATTGAAATAAAAGTAAACCCCTTTTGTATTTTGAAGTCTTAAGAAAGCAAAGTAATTTACATGTTGTCCACCATGATAATTTTTACCTATTCACCTATCAAAATCTTCATAAATTTGTAAGCAGCACAACTGTATTCCAAACAGAAATCATAAATAACTATAGTCTCAAGGTTATATTTAACAAACATCTATTATAAGGCAGAGAACTTTTAAATACATAGATATGAAGGTAAAGTATACGACACTTAAGAACATATATATAATTTATATTATATAATATATGCATGTATGTGTATATAGTATTTATATGTATGTATTACATCATAATTTATGAAAATTACACATAATTATATTATTATATGTTTGTGACTAGTGGCCTTAATCTTCAGTTTACAGACAATTGAAGGAGCAAAGAGATCAAAGAACTTCTGAGAAGTGTTTAAGATCTTTAGTATAAGGACTGCAGATAGAATGCAAGACTCCCTGACTTCAAGGTCATTCCCAATTTACTCAGCTGCTTTGAAGGCCCAAGTTCAAAAGAAACAGAATAATCTTGCAAAGATGCAAAGTAGAGAGAAACAAGGGAATTTGGAACTAATTTAGAGTGGAAAGTTTAGTTTCCCAGTGAATTCTGAATATGTGGACACTAGATCATCCTTTCAGGACCAAAAACATGTAGAGGTATTCAGGGAGCAGCCACACTGGTCAAATGCTGTAGACAACATTCAGTCTTTCTCATCATAGCCCTCACATGAGGCTAAAGTCTGAAGGCAGAACTAGAATTTCATGGAGTTTTAAAGCTATATACACTGAACACTAATATGCTCTGTCATAACGTTAAACAGTCTACATCACAAATAGCATGCATTTGTATTTTCAGCTAATAAACACCATCAACTACATCAAAATGGCAACACACACCAGTCTCTGTTTGTGTTCATGCAACTCAGCAGACATCAGTGGAATGAGTGCACATGAGGTAAGGAAGGTAAATGCCAGCTAGCTCCTTTAGGCACACATGACAACATGCTTTATGAGGCTCTAAGCACACTATAGGAGCAAGAACCATTTTCTTTTGCTCCATTAATTGAAGAATATTGATCTCCAAGTTCTCTCATATGGAAGAAAACCCTGTTGCTACTGGGACTCTTATGACTCCCAGCAGCCTGACTGACCTCAACTGCACAGCAGTTCTGAATTTACATCATTGTTTTAACATGAATTAGCACAACAGTTTAGAATATACACCATTATTTTCCAGACCCAGAAAAATGCATGTTATTTAAATGACATCTGTTATGGAAAATATGATACTTCTAAGGTCTATGAAAATATCAAAATTCACCAACTCTACAAAACTGAATAGGTGGCCCTGGGTGTCAAAACAAACATTCTCACTTTTTAGGAACAGCCAAGTTTTATGTGGCAGGATACATTCTCTATGGGCTTCCCAGGTGGCTCACTGGGTAAAGAACCTGCCTGCAGGTGGACAGGATGGAACCAACTGAGCACAGCACAGCACATACATTTTCTATAAGCAAGAGAAAGCCACACTCTTGGTTCTAAAGCAACCTAGATGCCCATCAACTGACGAATGGATAAGAAAGCTGTGGTACATATACACAATGGAATATTACTCAGCATTAAAAAAAATTCATTTGAATCAGTTCTACTCAGATGGACGAAACTGGAGCCCATTATCCAGAGTGAAGTAAGCCAGAAGCAAAAACAACAATACAGTATATTAACGCATATATATGGAATTTAGAAAGACGGTAACGAGAACCCAGCATGAGAGACAGCAAAAGGAACGCAGATGTATAGAACAGACTCGTAGACTCTGTGGATGAGGGAAAGGGTGGGATGATATGGGAGAATGGCATTGAAACATGTTAATTATCATATGTCTAATCAATCGCCAGCCCAGGATTGATGCTCGGGGCTGGTGCAACAAGATTTCCTGGGGGGAGGGAGGAGGGAGGGGTTTCTGGAGGGGGAGCATATGCAAACCCATGGTGATATCATGTCATTGTTTGGCAAAACTAATAAAAAAAAAGAAAAAAAATAATTAAAAAATTTTTAATAAATAAATAAAGTTAGTCAATTAGCAATCAACTGTCAGCTATTTATTCAGTAACTATATTATGAAATGCAGAGGGCTAGGTTATGAGGACAATGCAAAAAAAATCAAACACAGATCCACTTCACAATGATTTCACTAGTTGAAGACACATGGCAAATATACACATACATAAATACTTGTATGTGCTGTGCTGAGTCGCTTCAGTTGTGTCTGACTCTTGGCAACCCTATGGAGGGTAGGCCTCCAGGCTCCTCTGTCTGTGGGATTCATTCTACAGTCAAGAATACGAGGGGATTGCCATGCCCTCCTCCAGGGGATCCTCCCAACCCAGGGATCGAACCTGCATCTCTTACATCTACTACTTGAATAAAACTTCTTAAAATATAAACTGAATATTGACTTCAAATTTCCCTCAGAACAAGATGTCAAGTCCTTAGCAGCATCTACAACTCCCTATGGCAGTGTGCATCCCTGCCCCCTCCCTCATCATCACTAGCTCCCTGACCCCTTTTCTTACCACTCTTCCCCTCACTCAGTCTACGCCAGGCTCAATGGAATCCCTGCTATTTTTGGAAAACTTGGAGAAAAGCTGCCACATCAGGGTCTTTACACTGGCAAACTCCACTGCCTGAAACTTTCAGCCATCAGATAAACACATGGCTATCTCCTGTACCCTCCACACTTTTGCCCATGTGAGACAATCTCAGTGACACTCTTTATAGGGAGCTCTACCTTGACCATTGCTTACAATTCCTAATTGCATTCTAATGCCGCCCATCCCTTATTTACTCTCCTCTCTTACAGCCACACCACTTTCCACCATTTACCACTAAATTTTATATATTCATTCTCCCCTCTCCTGAGGATTGACTATCAGATTCCAGAGGGCAGGGATCTATTTTTATTCAACATTATACAGTCATCTCCTAGAACAGCACCTGACACATAGTAAGTATTCCCTAAATACTTGTTAAGTGGATGAATAAACAGCAATTAACTATAAAAAGCATGATAAATACCAAATTAGTAATGCCAAAAAAATGTTTAGCAAAGAATTAAGATGATAACACAAGGATGGTTACTCATGGTTACAGAGACAAACTAGGTTTGAAATGGACTCAGATGTGATGTGAGAGTCAAAAAAGTACAAATGATGGAGACAGAGAACTTCTCAGGGGAGTGGCACCCCCAGATCATTGAGGAGGTGTGGACATAGTAAATTCAGGATTGAGACTGAAGGGGACGAGACAGGGAAAAGCAAGAGAAAGTGAGAAGGCAGTGGTGCCTATATTTAGAGCAACTGAAAAAACATACCCAAGTAGTTAAATATCAAATATCATTCAGCCCCTACTGATTTCTGTATGTATCTAAAAAAAAATTATAACCATTTTTTGTGAACACAATGAAAATATTATAACCGTGAAAACTGAAACAATATTTCCTTTCTTTTATTTTTTCCTTTTTTTGATTTATTGATTTATTTTCCTTTCTATTATTTAATACCCTTCTCATCATCAAATTTCCCAATATTGCAACATTTCTCCCAATAGTTTTTAAAATAATTTTATCTATTCATTTATGTATTTGACTATGCTGGATCATAACTGGGGCATATGAAATCTTGTTTCCTGAAAAGGGATCGCACTGGGGCTCCCTGCACTGGAAGAACAGAGACTTAACAACTGGACCACCAGGGAGTTCCCTCTCCCAATAGCTTTATGTATATCAGGATCCAAGTAAGGTCTCCACTTCTCCTTTTGCAGTTAGGTTTCTTAAGCATTTTTCATCAAGAGAAGTGCCCTCTCCACTCTTTTTCCTTCATGACATTGAAACAAATCAGAGAAAGTTGCCCTGTATTATGCCCCAGAAACTGGATTTGTCTCATTGCTTCCTTGTGATGTTATTTATTCTATCATTTTTCCCTAAAATGAAAGTGAGAGCTAGAGGTTTGATTCAATTCAGAATTCACATTTTTGGAAAGAACACTTCACAGGTGGTGGTTGAGTGTCATAGTCAAGATATCAGCTCTATATGATGTTGTTTGAATAGCCTTTAGTGGTAAGGGTAATAAGACTATATTGATAGGGTAAGGACAGCCTGATTCCCTTGTGACAAAAGTTTATTACTAATATATTATCCATTGCCTTCATCATTCAGTCTCCTGAATTAATCATTTTATTTGAGAATGTAAAGTTGAATGCAGAGTTTCAAAAAAATAGCAAGGAGAGATAAGAAAGCCTTCTTCAGCAATCTATGCAAAGAAATAGAAGAAAACAACAGAATGGGAAAGACTAGATATCTCTTCAAGAAAATTAGATCTACCAAAGGAATATTTTATGCAAAGATGAGCAAAATAAACGACAGAAATGGTGTGGACCTAACAAAAGCAGAAGACATTAAGAAGAGGTGGCAATAACATACAGAAGAACTATAAAAAAAGATCTTCATGACCCAGATAATCACGATGGTGTGATCACTCACTAGAGCCACACATCCTGGAGTGCAAAGTCAAGTAGGCCTTAGGAAGCATCACTATGAACAAAGCTAGAGGAGGGGATGGAATTCCAGTTGAGCTATTTCAAATCCTAAAAGATGATGCTGTGAAAGTGCTTCACTCAATATGCCAACAAATCTGGAAAACTCAGCAGTGGCCCCAGGACTGGAAAAGGTCAATTTCATTCTAATCCCAAAGAAAGGCAATGCCAAAGAATGCTCAAACTACTGCACAATTGCACTCATCTCACACACTACCAAAGTAATGCCCAAAATTCTCCAAGTCAGGCTTCAACAGTACATTAACTGTGAACTTCCAGATGTTCAAGCTGGTTTTAGAAAAGGCATACAGATTTCTCAGGAGGCAGGTCAAATGGTCTGATATTCCCATCTAGAAGAATTTTCCACAGTTTTGTTGTGATCCATACAGTCAAAGGCTTTGGTGTAGTCAATAAAGCAAAAGTAGATGTTTTTCTGGAACTCTCTTGTTTTTCAATGATCCAGTAGATGTTGGCTGTATATTGTCACCCTGCTTATTTAACTTATTTGTAGTTAGTTAGAAATTAACTAACCACAGATAACTCACAGATAAACTTGTTAAAATTTTAAGGTTAACACTGCAAATGGAATTATCTATCTATACAGTTTGCATGTCTTTTATCAAATGTAACTGTATGCCCTGATATTTTGATACTTCATCCTCTGGTATAAACTTTATTATGTACATACTTATGACAACAGGCAAACAGAAATATGAAGTATCATTCAAATATTTATTTTTCATCAAATAAGATTTCTTTCTTGAATTACATTTAAAGAATAATAATTAGAACAGTAAGTAAATCTCCAGGGTTCCTTAAGAAACGATTATTAAAACTCAGTTTCAGGAACTCTTATTCATTACTGGTGGGAATGCAACTTGGGGAGTGCCACTTTGGAAGACAGTTTGGCAGTTTCTTACAGAATTAAACATACTGGTATCATACAATCCAGCATTTGTACTCCTTGGAATTTATACAAATGAACTGAAAACTTATGTCTACACAAAAACCTACATGGGGACATTTATAGCAGCATTATTCATAGCTGTCAAAACTTTGAAGCAATCAAGATGTCCATTGGTAGATGAATGTATAAGTAAACTGTGGTACAACCAGACAACAGACTACTATTTAGTACAAAAAAGAAATGAGCTATCCAGCCATGAAAAGACATAGAGGAATCTTAAATGCAGATTACTAAATGAAAGAAGTCAACATAAAAAGCTACTATATGATTCTAACTATGAAATACTCTCAGAAAAGGCAATGGCACCCCACTCCAGTACTCTTGCCTGGAAAATCCCATGGACGGAGGAGCCTGGTAGGCTGCAGTCCATGGAGTCGCTAGGATTCGGACACGACTGAGCAACTTCACATTAACTTTTCTCTTTCATGCATTGGAGAAGGAAATGGCAACCCACTCTAGTGTTCTTGCCTGGAGAATCCCAGGGATGGAGGAACCTGGTGGGCTGCCATCTATGGGGTCGCACAGAGTCAGATACGATTGAAGCAACTTAGCAGCAGCAGCAGCAGCATGAAACACTTTGGAGAAGGCTATGGAAGACAGTAAAAAGATCAGTAATGGCCAGAGGTTAGTGGGGAGTGAGGGGTGAATAGATGGAGCACAAAAGATTTTAGGGCAGTGAAACTATGCTGTAAGATACTATAACGGTGAATACCTATCATTATACATTAGTCAAAACCCATAGAATGTATAACATCAAGAGAGAACCCTAATGTAAACTATGGCTTTTGGATGATAATGACATGTCAATGTAGGTACAGGATTTTAATACCTGGAAAGGCCATGCATGTGGTGGGGAGCGGCAGGGTATGCCTGGGAACTCTGTATTTTCTCCTCAATTTTTCCATGAACCTAAACTGCTCTTTTAAAAAAGTAGTTTTAAATAAAATTCAATATCATTAGTGACACCTGTGAACAAAGGATCTATTCACTCATAGGCTACAACTTTGGAGTTTATTACTCCTTTCCTACCCTAGGATATGTAAGAATATTTAAGACTGTACCTGTCTGACAATGAGGAGAAAACGATATATTTGAAAATTCCTTGCAATATATGACTATAGTAGGTGTTCAATAAATGCATTGAAAAGTCATTAAAGCATCTGTATGAATCACTTGGGAAGCCTGTTAATATGAAGATTCTGATTCAGCAAGTCTAAGGTGAGGGTCTGAGATTCTGCATTTCAAACAATCTTCCAGGTAATGCTGATGCTGCTAGTTCCTCAGACCACACTTTGTGTGACAAGGAATGCTTTACAAACTTTCCAAAGAGTATTCCTGCTTGATGGTGGTTGGCAAAGGGAAAATTCCTCTTATGAAATTCACTTAGAAAAGGAAATGATGAATACATGGTCGGCTGCTTGGTGAGCCTGATATACACGGAAACAGTAAAGGCTCTGAGTAAAGCAAACTGCTGAACTTTAAATGACTCAGCATCCTCCAATCATATATGACCACGATATCTAATTACCTTTCTGAGTAAAAGCTATAAGTCATCCTAGTATTTCACAATACACAATTCACAGAATGTTGATTTATATAGGTTATAAGAAGATAAAAAAGCACACAACTTTATACTAGCTTTCAGTATTAAACTACATGATCTTTGAAAAGTCTAGTTTTATGTTTGATGAAATATATGCTGTTCTTTTAAGTCATATATTAAGACAATCATATTCGAAAATAGTGTTAAAATCAATTTTCCATATTTTTAATAGTCAAAGGCCAAAGAAATTTTTGTATATATAGTTACCAAACCTAGAGCTAGCACAACTCAAAAAATAAGAAAAATACGTTCATCTTCTCTTCCAAGAGAGTCGAATACCAGTCCTTGAAAAGACAGTTGGGAATAGTTGCTCTCCTTCATGCAAATTCTTCAGATTCTGAGATTTAGATTATGATTGAGCTTACTGCTATGTTTTCCCTATTAAGGTTATTTTTCTCATTAAGAAAAGAGAAAGAAAAAAGCAGGGGGAAAGCACACAGCTTTAGGATAAGGATAATTTACTTTTTGTGAAAATACTTTAAGCTACTTAGTCTCATGCATCTGATTCTCTTTATGTAAAGGAAATGACCACAGCAAGTGGAGGTTATACACAGATAACAGTGAACTCACCTAACTACACATCAGGAGGAGAACAAACAGGGCACAAAAGTATATTTCAGACTCTCAGACAGTATGCTTGCGGCGGAGTGCTGAAGACAGTATCCCAGATTGGGTAGACAGGTGCATGTCAGAGATGATTAATTAGAGAAAAAAAGGAACAAAGTCCTTCACTTTCTTGACATAAACTGTCAAAAAGGAGAATGAGAATATATGTTTCTGTGGACTCAGAAATGTTTTTTGCCATGTATCTCTTCTTCCCTAAGCAAAAGTACCAACCAGTATAGATTTTCTTTAGGGTTACAAGTCAAAGAAGTATGGCTGTCTGGCCCTGCCCTTCCTTGAACTTGAGTGGAGGTGGCAAACAGTTACGGTTTTTCTAACTGTGAGTATCCAAAAGAGTGAGTGCAGAATTACATCAGCTTTCCCACTGTGAACCAGGCATGAGTAGGCCAATAATATCCTCAGAAATCATAGTCTGACAATTACACTAGCGATGAACCTTCCCACTTAAGCCTAAGAGGGAAAATCCATTGTTGGGAAAACCCTCAAACTGTTCCCAATAGACTGCAAGAATGAGCTTGAAATTAATATGTGAACACCATTAGTTGCCAGAGATATGACCCTTTTTTGGAAAAATGGGATGAAGTAAAAACTATTTGAGAAAACAAATATGAAGCAAACAGGAGTAAAATATAGTGTGACCCAACTCATTTTTAAAACAATGTTTTTGTACTTATTTTAAATATGTATCATAGAAACTACTGATGAAAAGTTAAACAAAATAAACTACAAAATTCTTTCAACTTTATTGTATGGCTGAAATTATTCATAATAAAATCCACGAAAATAAAAGATAATCAAAATCAGTAACAACAACAGTCCTATTACTCAGAGATAATCACTATTAATATCTTGGTGTATTTCCTTATGGAGATTCTTTTCCTTACACATGAGACTTCCTTTATATAAAGGTATTCATGCTATATAAATAACATTTTTAACAAATATTTTCTATGTTACTAACAACGAACCTTGGAGAAGGAAATGGCAACCCACTCCAGTATTCTTGCCTGGAGAATCCTGTGGACAGAGGAGGCTGGTGAGCTGCTGTCCATAGGGTCGCACAGAGTTGGACATGACTGAAGCGACATAGCATGCATGCAAGTAGATATTTAGGATATAAATTTATGGCCATGTAGTATGTGTATGTGGAGGGGAGATCTAAAATTATTCTTTTTTTAATTATTTAACCATGACATTACAGTTTTCATACAAGCGTTCATAGTTTCTTAAAGAATCAAATCCTTCCCCAAATGACCATGGGAATAAAAATATATAACATCTTTCAACCTTGCAGATATTTTCAGGTAGCAGCCAATTTTATTGGAGAATTAGAACATCACCAATAAGGCTATGAGACTGTATTTTATCAACCAAATATTTTTCTCATATTGCTGTATAGAAGGAAGAGAGTAGATTGTAGTAATTATTGTCTATAGCTTTCTTTAGAAACAAGTAAAATGCTGCTTCATTTCTGGCTTTGTCACTTACTGTGTGACTCCAAGCAAGATGTCAATATATCCAGGCCTTCATTTATACATCTGCAAATTCTGAATAATAATGGTATATACCTCATAGAGGTGTTGAGCTGATTAAATGAAATCAGCTTTATACAAGTATGATTATGTACATGGTGCTGCTTTCCAGGTTTCACCAGCTCTTTTCTGAACCACTCAGCCAGGATCAATCCAGCTGAGTATGAATCAGTGGTAGTGTCTGAGGTTCTGCTTAAAATAAAGATCTTAAGATGATAAAAGGATTTGTGATGATAACTGAATCTACAACCTGATTTGAGAGCTACATAAATAGCAAATTACACATAAAAATATGTACAGCTACAAAAGATACATGAGTTAGGTTCCAATATCGACATCTATGTTTCCCTTTGTGAAGACCTGGTAATAATAACCCTTAAGCCACATGGGAAGAGAGTACTCTCTGCACTGCTAACTAGCTTTCCCTCTTTCTATGTCCTGATGACATTTTTGTGAGTCCCATTTCACTCTTGTATCACAGATTGTTTTTTTTTTTCCTGAAATGCTGCTTTCCTGGCTGAGGCCTCTACCTACTGTATATACAAAAGTTTTTTTCCCCCCCTTTTCATGTAAAGTGTCCATGACAGGGCCTACATGTCTCCAATACACTCCATCCAGACATCAGACACTATGCAAAATGTAGAGTGCCTCCTGTCGTTCAGCCAGTCGAGGGCAGATTTCTGCTCTAACTCTTGGTCATAGTCCCTCCCTAAGCCCCTATACTCTAATGCTATATTTTATAGTTTATTACAATGCATATAGTATATTTTACTTTTCTTTTACTTAACAAAATTAATAAGTAAATAAAATTAAAACCACTTCTTGATTAGAACCTGAATCAGCTACATACATAAACATCATCAAATCTTCCGAGCAATGCTCTGAACATCCCTTTTAGGCAGTAGCTACTCCAGAAATGTTCCCATGGAAACAATCATGTTCAATATTACCTCAAGTACTTTAGTGCTATGTCTAGTCTCATAGTCAATTATATTTAGCTGAGGATAATCTGTCTAAACTCCCATTAAATTAGAACTCCTTTTAATAATGTTAATATTTGTAATATCTGTCCATAACACATACTTGCATTTTTTCTAAGTTACAGAGCCATAGCTTATACTTAAAAAGTAAACAGATACATTTTTAGACAACCAACATACCTATTCTTTTATATCCATTCTTAAATTCTAAAAATATTCCCCCCAAATTTTAAGAATGTGAGTCTTGCAATTTATAAAATGATATGACGTCTAAGTATTTCAAATAATCACATGTCACCACTACTTTAGAGAGAGTAATCAGCTCAGTTAATCTTTAATATATAAAAGAAGCAAGCTCTAGAAGACTGCTGTCCAAAAGAACTTTCTCTAATGATACAAATATTCTATATCTATTTGGTCCCATATAACAGTCACTAGCCACAAAGAGCACTTGAAATGTAACTAGTGCAACTGAGAAACTGACTTTTTATTTTAATTAGTTTAAATCTAAATAGTCACACATGGTTAGTTTACTACCATATTATACAGCACAGTTTCCAGGAAACTTTTTGATAGAAATGTCTAGCATTAAACACATTCTGCTTAATATCTTATTATAACAGCAACATTCATTGCTGGAACCTTGAAGCTCTCTTCTTCTCTATTTAGAGTGTACATTCATCCATTCACTTTCTGCACCTCATTATCTTCTATGCATCAGAGTTATTTATAAGTGTGCACATCTTCTCCAAGAGATTATAAACTCTTCGAGTGCAAGAACCACATCTTTCTCAATTCTGTATGCCTCATTGATCATAGTACAGTACATTACATATTATAAGTACTCAGTGTTTGCAAATAATAATGATACTCCCTTCTCATTTCATTTTTGAAAATATATTCTGATGGCATATTTTCCTTAGTACTGCTCTGTGTCCTAGTATAACTTAGCTCTTCCAGAGTTTAAACCTTATTCTCTGTGTTGTATTATAAGCTTCCCAGAGAATACATTTTAATGCACTGGTTGGCAATCTAAATCAGAACTCTGGAAGAAAAATACCCAAATTTGTATCTTTGCTGCCACATATATTTTGGAAGAGCTAGAGTAGACATTTTTTTTGTAACATTGCATTAAGAAAAGGAACTGATGGTGAACTAGACAAGTCTTCAGGCAGGGAATTGAAAAATATTAGTTCTTTAAATGCACCCTTCCTTTTCGTAGATATCTTGAGGCATTTTTTCATTGATCTTTTGTGACAAAAACAAAAAGGAACACTAGCTAGAGGACTACATGCAACTCAGTATAATGGCACACTCAGAACAACTCAAAAGGGAAGGAGGCAAGAGGCAAGAATCTGTCAATCTCTTTTAGTATGATAAATTTTCAAGAAACTCCCCTATAGACAACTATTTAGAAAGCTCTTATTTATGGCTGAGAGACATTAGCATGAAATAGTGATTGTTCTAAATTTTTTGTATCAACGTGAGAAACATAAGGTTTGAAGTTTAAAATAAAAGCTCTAGGTAACATTAAACAGTCTAAAACCGACAATAGTTAATCTACCAAGGTATCTATTTTATAAGAAGCTAGCTTTATATAGAACTGTATTTGGGAAAGAGGGAAATAAGAATTCAGATTATTAAAACATGTATTATTCTAGTCAAATTTTATTTATGTAAAATTTCATTGTTAATTTTATTTTTTAATCTGTGGGAAAATGTGTGTGACTTCAGTCTCATCTATACAGCCTTCTGTAGTTCCATAAGAATAAGGGCCTTCTATAGTCTAGAAATCAAGGTGCACAGCTAATAAAATCGAGCATTATTTCAAAAACATTTTGATTATGTTCTTTCTACACCATCATTTTTTAGGTCAAAAATTGGATGTCTATGTTTATCAGAAAAAAACAAGTAATAAATGCTGGAGAGGATGTGGAGAAAAGGGAACTCTCTTACACTGTTGGTGGGATTGCAAACTAGTACAGCCACTATGGAAAACAGTGTGGAGGTTCCTTAAAAAACTGCAAATAGACTTGCCATATGACCCAGCAATCCTACTGCTGGGCATATACACCGAGGAAACCAGAATTGAAAGAGCCACGTGTACCCCAATGTTCATCGCTGCTTTGTTTACAATAGCCAGGACATGGAAGCAACCTAGATGCTCATCAACTGACGAATGGATAAGAAAGCTGTGGTACATATACACAATGGAATATTACTCAGCATTAAAAAAATTTCATTTGAATCAGTTCTACTCAGATGGATGAAACTGGAGCCCATTACCCAGAGTGAAGTAAGCCAGAAGCAAAAACAACAATACAGTATATTAACGCATATATATGGAATTTAGAAAGATGGTAACGAGAACCCAGCATGCGAGACAGCAAAAGGAACGCAGATGTATAGAATAGACTCGTGGACTCTGTGGAAGAGGGAAAGGGTGGGATGATATGGGAGAATGGCATTGAAACATGTTAATTATCGTATGTCTAATCAATCACCAGCCCAGGATTGATGCTCGGGGCTGGTGCAACGAGATTTCCCGGGGGGAGGGAGGAGGGGAGGGGGTTCCGGGGGGGGGAGCATATGTAAATCATGTCATTGTATGGCAAAACAAATTAAAAAAAAAAAGAAAAATACATGTATACATATGGCTGAGTCCCTTCGCTGTCCACCTGAAATTATCACAACATTGCTAATAAGCTATACCCCAGTACAAAATAAAAAGTTCAAGTTTAAAAAATACATTAGAAAATAAATAAAATCTCTAGGTTTATGATAGAAAAAAATTTGTGTTTCCCTTAGCAGAGAGGACTATAAAATGAGAATAAGTATCAAAATTATATACCCTGTATTTAAACTCATGAACAAGGATTCATGCATTTGTCATGTTCCTCATCATTTGCAATTATGAGGTAAAGAAGATGTAGTTAGTGGGTGAATAAATCCTTTTTACTAAAAATGTCTTCAAACTATATAAAAACACATTAGTTTTAAATCAAAATGAAGCATATCATCAAGCACTTCCACTCAAGGAATGAAGACCCATATCAGTTTATTATTTTCCAAATTTGGTTTGACACACTGTAGCCCTGAAATTGAAGAAAATGGCCAATGATTTACAACCAACAATAAAATTCAGGCCTCCACTTGGTTGTCCTAAGGTAACAAAAGGACCAGTTGGTAAAAATGATTATGGGTTAGTCTATTCACTACATCTCTAGGTAATGGAACGTGATAACTCTATTACCCATAGTGTCTGTAGTTTTTAAAAGTCATGTAATTGATATTTACTACCATAAAGGAAAATATTAAATATTAAAGCTTAAGAATTTTCCAAGGTATAGGTCTTTATTCTGTGATAACCAAATACAAGTCAGGCTGCGAACATAAAACAACTATCTAATATTCAAAAAGTTTGCTTGCATTTGGATATTTCTTTAAAGTGTGCCAGTTCTACTGTTAAACCTGGACATAGCTTTTGATTCTGCTTTTAAAACAAGATGAGCAAACTCAAAAGAACAAAAGAGCTTAAATATATTAACTAATAGTCTCTTCTTCTAAGAGAAACTATGAGACATGAGTAAGGTCACACTTGAACCATGTTCCCACAGGATATACTGCCTTTTACCATCTCATATTCATGTTTAACCTAGCACTGTGTTTACAATAATTTTCAGTAATGGGCCCAGCAGGAAAAAGCATGAAGGTTTTAGAAATTATTGTGAGTAAAAAGTAAATTGCATTAAAAGATTGTCCATTTATTACAATTTAGTACAGGAAAGCATTTAGGGGGGTGGAATAAATATTGCTGCCTTATTATGTTTTTAACTTTAGAGTAAACAGTGCTAAAATGTGTACTTTAGCTCTTCTGTTTTGAAGCCTACTGATCAGATTCACATTTTACTCTAAGAGTGAACATTTACTTACTGAGATGCCAGCATCATTTGCTAGTAATATAAAAGAGGACATCATTCCCGTTTTATGCATTAAGCAACTTACCACATCGTCAAAGATCAGCTTTATATATGTGAACTTTTTAGAATATATTTTAAATTCTGCTTAGAAATAGATTTGTGTTTTGTTTTGTTTTGTTTTTCCCTTCACAGTTGAGTAACACTCAAATCTCAACTGTAGGAGTGACATCACCAAAATGGTAACTTTGGAGACCCCAGCATCAACAACCAAATAGCTATCCACAAACAAAACAGCTCTGGGAGAGCTCTGGAATTCTTTTAAGAAATTTTAGTAACATAGTGAAACCAAAATCCTGAGAATAACTGCACAAGAAGAGAAGAAACACAACTTCATTTTGCCTGCACCATTCCCATCCTCCAAGCCAGAACTGTTCAGAGCCAAGAGGAAACTTCGAGCCAGAAAGAGTTCTTCCTGCCAGACAAGGAAGAATAAGGTGAGCAATGAGCTTCCCCAGCCTTTCGGGGCACAACACAATGGTCCTGCCCTGGTTTAACTCTACCCAGACTGGAAAGCTGAGATGTATAGAGATGCCTAGGAACAAAAGAAGTGGGAGCTACTAGTTGCAGCCAATCAGCGATAGTAATTGCAATCCACAGTGACCTGCTCTGTAGACAAACTATGCCAGCACAGCCAAGGCAGACCACCTGCAAATCCATAAGCTTTAACCCCACGGGTGAAAATTCTACATTCACTGATGACGGCCACCTGCATCCCTCCCTATGCCTCAAACCCCACTACACGACTCTGAACCCTGGAACAACACTGGCAACCAGCTCGGGCCTCTGCAGCTGCAAGAGTGCAAGACACTATCCGACGCACCCTCAGCTGACCCCCCACTGCCCTGTGAGTGCTCAGGGGCTAGCCCCTCCAGCTGTGCACTGGCACAGCCCTTGGCCAACCCCTGTCACCAGCCTCTGCTGCAGTGTGCACTCCTGGGCAGACAATGCTAGGCCCAGAAGAGCATGCCAAACAGCCAAGCCAAGGTCCCTGCAACTACATGTGGGTGCAGATCAAGCCCAGTCTTCTATCACTGGCCTATACCACACTCATCTATAGCTAGCCCTTCCAGATGTGCTATACACCTACACAATTCCACACAGACCCCCATCCCAAGCCTCCAATGAAGGCGGAATGAACAGGGGGAAAGTAGGAAACTGTCAGTGAGCTCTCAGTTGACCCTAGGCTTTGCTGCAGAACCTGGACTCCACCACGATGTGTGCATCTGCAACTGGCCCTGCCTCTTTGTAGGCATTTGCTGCAGGCTGCTAGAGCCAAATGTGTAAACACCAACAGTTCAGGCCACCACCAATGACTGCCCTCACTGCTGATCCTGGAAGAACCAATGAAGACCTCGACAGGAAATACCTATCAGCTATTTATTACTCTAAATGAAAATGTGCTGAATTCTCCAGTCAAAAGACACAGAATAGATGGATGAATGGGAGAAAAAAAAAGACCCAACTATATGCTGCCTACAAGAGGATCTCTTACCTTTAAGTGCACATACAGGATCAAAGTGAGAGCAGGCAGAGATATTCCACACAAGAGAAAACTACAAGAAAGCAGGGGTAGCTATACTTATATCAGACAAAATAGACTTCAAGCCAAAACAGTAACAAGAGACAAAGAAGGTCATTATCTAATGATAAAGAGTTAACTCAGTCAGAGGAAAAAATATCAGACATATATAGACATTTCATCCAAAAGCAGCCGAATACACACTCTTCCTTCTCAAGTACACAGGCAACATTCTACATGATAGATTATATGACAGGTCACAAAACAAGTCTTAGCAAATTTTAAAAGTTTGAAATCATATAAAGTATTTTCATTCCACAAGGGTGTCAAACCAGATATCAATAATGGGAGTAAAAGTGGAAAACTCACAAAAAAATGTGGAAATTAAACAACACATTTCTGAACCAAAGGGTCAAGTAAGAAATCAAAATTGAAAATAAATCTTGAAACTAATAAAAACAGAAGCATAGCATATCAAAACCCATGGAATGCTACAAAAGAGGGAAGTTTAAAGTAATAATGTTTGTCCCCCCATGGTTTAGTTGTAAGTCGTGTCTGACTCTTTTGAGACCCCATGGACTGTAGCCCACTAGGCTCTTCTGTCCATGGGATTTCCCAGGCAAGAATACTGGAGTGGGTTGCCATTCCCTTCTCCAGGGAATCTTCCCAACCCAGGGACTGAACCATGTCTTCTGCATTGCAGGTAGTTTCCTGCACTGCAGACAGATTCTTTACCAACAGAGCCACCAGGGAAGTCCTGACAGTAATAAACACATTAAGAAGAAACTCAAATTAACTACCTAACTTTCCACCTTAGGGAAATAGAAAAGGAATAAAAAATTAAGCCCAAAGTTAGCTATAGGCAGAGTAATCAGGCCAAAAATAAAGTGGCATCCAAATCAGAGAGAAAGAAATAAAACTGTCTTTTGTTGCAGATAATATGATCTCCCCCTTTCCTGATAGCTCAGTTGGTAAAGAATCCGCCTGCAATGCAGGAGACCCTGATTTGATTCCTGGGTCAGGAAGACCTGCTGGAGAAGGGATAGACTACCCACTCCAGAATTCTTGGACTTCCTTTGTGGGTCAGCTAGTAAAGAATTTGCTTGCAATGCAGGAGACCTGGGTTCAATCCCTGGGTTGGGAAGATCCCCTGGAGAAGGGAAAGGTTACCCACTGCAGTATTCTGGCCTGGAGAATTCCATGGACTATATAGTCCATGGGGTCGCAAAAAGTCAAACACGACTGAGAGACTTTCACTTTCATTTTCAATATGATCTTATATTCAAAAAATCCCAAGATTCTATTAAAAAAAACCTGTTAGAATTAGTCAATGAATTCAGTAAAGTTACAGGATACAAAACAAAATCAACATACAAAAATCAGCTGCATTTCTATACACCAACAAAAAGACAACTGAAAAAAATTATTTAAATCCCATTCACAATAGCACCAAAAACAATAAAAAAAACTTTGAAACAAAATTAACTAAGGAAGTGAAAGATATGTACACTGAAAACTGGAAGATTTGATGAAAAAAAAACTGAAAAAGATACAAAGAAAAAAGATATCTTGTGTTCATGGGTCAGGAGAATACTGTTAAAAGGTCCATGCTACCCAGCCAAGTTCAAGGTAATCCCTATCAAAATTCTAATGGCATTTTTCAGATTAATATTCTATAATTTAAATTGAATGAAAAAACACCCTAAATATTCAAAGGAATCCTGAGAAAGAAAAACAAAGCTTTAGATATAACACTTCCTGATTTCAAACTATACTACAAAGCTACAGAATCAAAATAATATGATGGCATAAAAACAGACATATAGACTAATAGAATATTGTTGTTCAAAGGGTAGAAACTTCCAGCAATAAGATGAATAAGTTCTAAAGATCTAATGTACAGCATAGTGATTATAGTTAATAATACTGTAATATATATTTAAGAGTTGCTAACAGTGTAGATATCATTGTTCTCACTACAAAAAAGAAATGTCCATTATGTGACATGATGGAGGTGTTAGCTAATGCTACAGTGGTAATCATTTTGGAATAAGTAAGTACAATAAATCAATGCATTGTACATCTTGAACTTATAAAATGTTGTATGTCAAGTAAATCTCAATAAAACTGAAAAAAATGGAAAAAAGAAAAATCTTATCTGTAATACATAAAAAAATTCAAGTTTGAAATAAAAGAAAAAATTTTTTCTC
Source organism: Antilocapra americana (assembly GCA_007570785.1). NCBI lineage: Eukaryota > Metazoa > Chordata > Mammalia > Artiodactyla > Antilocapridae > Antilocapra > Antilocapra americana. Next base: position 728,907 of record ML664668.1, read on the forward strand.
TAATAGGATAAAATTTAGAAGACTAAAAATACACTGGATAGATTAAGAATGCATTTTCTGCCATTGATATTCTTTATTACAATAATGCATTTACAATGACTGCAATGAAACTTTGTAGAACTATGTATATATGATATTCATATTAATGTTTAATGTATCCAAATGGTATTATTTTGATAAATATTAATTGATTTCAGAAGGCTAAGCTACTCAATTTAATAGTATATTTAATGCTAAGCTATATTGGAATTCTCATGAGATTAAATATGATAGTTACATGATATCAAATATATATTGATCAGTATCTTGATATTGAATATGAACAGGTGAAATGTTTATGATCAGATATCAAAAAGTTAGTATGAAGTCTTTGCAGTATGTTTTAAATGATAACATATCCATGACAAAGCCAAAAATATGGGACAAATCAACATTTTTACATAATTTAATAATCCAAATTTATATACCTCTTTCAAATAACAAAAATGAGGATGATGAATTACAGTTAACATCCACTGACCACCTTCTATACGCCAGGCACTATCCTAAGTTCTAAGCATTTTACATGAATCAATTCATTTATGAGAAATAGTTGTAGAACTGTCTACCTAATTTCTATACAATTAGGAAAACTATAGTGATGCTCCTCTGCAAGAAAGGGAGGCCTTTAATTATTTATGAGCAAATATTTCACAGCTGGACTTGGAACTGAAGACTCACTGGTATCATTATTAAAATCATCAACGTAGATGAATGTTCATCTTCATTCAGAAAAATGTTTTTTAAGAAATATCAAGACATACTTTTCTTATCATGCAAAGAGAAAATATCTTTATAAACTACATAGTGACAGATTCTACATTTAAATGTGGTATTTTGTTCATGTATTTTTATAAATTTACCTAAAAGTTTACATACATTGCTTATTAAAATCCAGGTCTAGAAGAAAAGATGTCAATGTATTGTTGATCATAATCCTTTCACCTATGTTAGTCAACTCCTCTCCCACCCCACTCTCTACCAAACCTCAATAGACAATTTTATTTCCGAACTTACAGGGATTTTAGCTATTTAATATGTGTTTGCACCTCCACCCCATCCACCTCTCTCTCTTCTCCCCTCTCCTCTTCTTTTCCTCCTCTTATTTTTCCTTCCTCAAGCAGTAGATGATACATTTGTATTTCTTTTCAGGGCTCACACAGCTACTCTACACTTTGATGCACAGGGCTCTACACCTTGGATGACCCACCCTCCCTTCCTGAATTTTTAGTTTCTTACTCTAAAACTAGTTTTGCTTGATTTGAGAGTGTGGTTCATTTTTTTTTCCTTTATCTCTTTAAGCATTCTTTTCTTAACCCTGGTACCTTATAATATTATCCTCCTACATTCTTTTAAGTTCTTCTTAAGCTACTAATCCACATCAGCATGTATAAGTCAATTTTTCTTTTTCTAATTAAAAACTACTTCTTTATCCTCCTCAAACTCTCTGCAGCATGTAAACTTATGATTAACTTCTCCTTCTTCTCAAACTTTAATCCCCTGGCTTTCATGATGTTGTAGTCCATGGGAGATTTCCACCTATTTCTCTGAACAATCTTTGGTTTTCCAATGTTTTTAGTTCTCACATCATAGATTTTTTTTTAAAATTTGCTTATTTTTGGCTATGGTGGGTCTTTGTTACTGTGTGGACTTTTCTCTAGTTGCTCTGAGCAAGGGCTACTATTCTCCTGTTGTGGAAAATGGGCTCTAAGGTACACAGTCTTCAGTAGTTGTGACACATGGGCTTACTTGTTACAGTTCCTAGACTCTAGAGCGCAGGCTCCGTAACTGGGGCACACAGGCTTAGTTGCTCTGCGGCATGTGGCATCTTTTCAGACCAGGGATCAAACCCATGTTTCCTGCATTGGCAGGCAGAATTTTTACCACTGAGGCACCTGGTGAAGCCCCTCACAACTTCTTTTAAAGTGACAGTTTCTAAGATTCCATAGTAGGTTCTTAATTCCCACATCACAGTTTCCTAGTTGATAGTCATATCCACACCCATATCATCTTATCCCTTGTGGCAGAACTTTCAAATCCTGAACTTAAGCCCTGACTTCGTTCTCAAGTTCCACATCCTCATGTACAACTGACTGACATCTCCACGTGACTTTCCCAAGTATCTTAAACTTAAGATATCCTGAATTAAAAGGATTATTTTTCTAATGTTCAAATATACCAACTGTTGTTTAGTCAATAAATGGTATCTGACTTTTTTGCCACCCCATGGATTGTAGCCCACCAGGCTCCTCTGTCCATGAATTCTCCAGGCAAGAATACTGGAGTGGGTTGTCATTTTCTCCTCCAGGGGATTTTCCCAACCCAGGGATCAAATTCATACCTCCATCATTGGCAGGCAGATACTTTATGATTTATACACATGGGAAGCCCAAAAATCTACCAATTATACTAAGTAATAAAACAACAAAATTACACTATTCTCTGCCTTCTTTTTGTTGGTACCATTAACATCCTTTCTATTATCCAAGCCTAATATTGGAGAATCATATATAACTCTTCCTTTTCCCTTAACCATTTTTATTCAGTTATCAAATCACTTGATTTTTAACTTCAATCAAATGATTGACCCCTTTATGGATCACAGCCTTGTCATGGAGAAGGGGCTTGCATACCTCAATGAAGCTATATAAGTCATGCTGTGCAAGGCCACTGAAGACAGTCAGGTCATAGTGAAGTGTTCTAACAAAATGTGGTCCACTGGAAGAGACAATGGCAAACAACTCTAGTATTCTTGCTGTGAGAACCCTATTAACAATATAAAAAGGCAAAAAGATATGACACCAGAAGATGAGCACCCAGGTGGGAAGGTGTCCAATATGCCACTGGGGAGGAGCAGATGGCAATTATCAATTGCTCCAGAAAGAATGAAGTGGCTGGGCCAAAGCAGAAACAATGCTCAACTGTGAATACGTCTGGTGGTGAAAGTAAAGTCCAATGTTGTTAGAACAATATTGCACAGGAACCTGGAATGTTAGGTCCAAGAATCAAGGTAAATTGGACGTGGTCAAGCAGGATATGGCAGAGTGAACACTGACGTTTCAGGAATCAGTGAACTACAATGAATGGGAATGGACCAAGTTAATTCAGATGACTACTGCTGTGGGCAAGAATCCCTTAGAAGAAATGGAGTAGACCTCACAGTCAATAAACAGTCCCAAATATGCTGCTTGGCTGCAACCTCAAAAAACGACAAAGATCTTTGTTCGTTTCCAAGGTAAACCACTCACCATCACAGTAATCCAAGTCTATGCCTGAATTCTTTATGCCAAAGAAGCTGAAGTTGACTGGTTCTATGAAGACCTACAACACCTTCTATAACTAACACCAAAGACAGATGCTGAAAATTGGAATGCAAAAGCAGAAGTCAAGAGATACCTGAACTAACAGTAAAGTTTGGTCTTGGAGTACAAAATGAAGCAGGGCAAAGGGTAACAGAGTTCCATCAAGGAAGACACTGGTCATAGCAAACACCCTCTTCTAACAACATAAGAGATGACTCTGCACATGAATATCACCAGATGGTCAATACCGAAATCGGATTGATTATACTCTTTGCATCCAAAGATGGATAAGCTCTATACAGTCAGCAAAAACATGACTGAGAACTGACTATGGCTCAGATCATGAGCTCCTTATTGCAAAATTCAGGCTTAAAGTGAAAAAAAGCAGGGAAAACCACTAGGCCATTCAGGTTTGACCTAAATCAAATCCCTGAAGGGGATTATACAATGGAGGCGACAAATAGATTAAAGAGATTAAATCTGGCAGAAAGAGTGCCTGAAGAACTATGGACAAAAGTTCATAACATTGTATAGGAGGTGGTGACCACAACCATCCCAAAGAAAAAAAATGCAAGAAGGCAAAGTGGTTGTCTGAGCAGGCTTTACAAATAGCTGAGACAAGAAGAGAAGCAAAAGGCAAAGGAGAAAGGGAAAGATATACACAACCTCTGGAATGCAGAGTTCCAGAGAATAGCAAGGAAAGATAAAAAGGCCTTCTTAAAGGAACAATGCAAAGAAACAGAGGAAAACAATAAAATGGGAAAGAACTAAAGATCTCTTCAAGAAAATCAGAGATATCAAGGGAACATTTCATGCAAGCATGGGCACAATAAAGGACAGAAATGGTAAGGACCTATCATAAGCAGAAGAGATTAAGAAGAGGTGGTAAGACTACACAGAAGAACTATACAAAAAAGGTCTTAATGACTCAGATAATCACGATGGTGTGATCACTCACCGAGAGTCAGATATCCTGAAGTATGAAGTCAAGTGGGCCTTAGGAAGCATTTCTACAAAGAAAGCTAGTGGAGGTGATGGAATTCCAGTTGAGCTATTTCAAATCCTGATGCTGTGAAAGCGTTACACTCTATATATATGCCAGCAAATTTGGAAAACTCAGCAGTGGCCACAGGACTGGAAAAGGTCTGTTTGCATTCCAATCCCAAAGAAAGGCAATGTCAAAGAATGTTCAAACTACCATACTATTGTACTCATTTCACATACTTAACAAAGTAATGCTCAAAATCCTTCAAGCTAGGCTTCAGCAGTACATGAACCAGGAACTTTCAGATGTACATGCTGGATTTAGAAAAGGCAGAGGAACCAGAGATCAAATTGTCAACATCTGTTTGATCATAGAAAAAGCAAGGGAATTCCAGAAAAACATGTACTTCTGCTTCCTTGACTATGCTAAAATCTTTGACTACATGGATCACAATAAACTGCGGAAAATTTGTAAAGAGGTGGGATTACCAGACCACCTGACCTGTCTCCTGAGAAACCTGTATGTGGGTCAAGAATCAACAGTCAGAAGCAGAGGTGGGCCAACTGACTAGTTCAAAAATGGGAAAGGAGTACAACAAGGCTGTATATTGTCACCTGTTTATTTAACTTACATGCAGAGTACATCATGTGAAACACCAGGTAGGATGACCACAAGCTGGAACCAAAATTCCCAGAAGAAATATCAATAACCTCAGATATGCAGATAATACCACACTAATGGCAGAAATCGAAGAGGAACTGAAGAGCCACTTGATGAGGGTGAAAGAGGAGAGAGAAAAAACTGGCTTAAAACTCAACATACAAAAAACTAAGATCATGGCATCTGGTCCCATCACTTCATGGCAAATAGATGGGGAAAATGTCAAAACATGTGTCAGATTTCATTTTCTTGGGCTTAAAAATCACTGTGGATGGTGACTGTGGCCATGAAATTAAAAGACACTTGCTCCTTGGAAGGAACACTATGTCAGACCTAGACAGCTTATTAAAGAGCAGATGCATCACTTTGTTGGCAAACATCTATATAGTCTACACTATGGGTATTTCCTATGGGTACGCTATGGGTAGTAATGTAGGCATGCGAGAGTTGGACCATAGAGAAGGCAAGGTGCTGAAGAGTTGATACTTTCGAATGGTCATGCTCGAGAAGACTCTTGAGAGTTCCTTGGACTGCAAGGAAATCAAACCAGTCAATCCTAAAGGAAATCAACCTGGAACAGTCATTAGAAGGATTTATGCTAAAGCTTAAGCTCCAATAATCTGGCCACCTGATGTGACAAGCTGACTCACTGGAAAAGACTGAAGGCAAAAGAAGAGTGTAGCAGGGCATGAGATGAGCAGACTCTGAGAAAAAGTTAAGGACAGGAATGCAAGGCATGGTGCAGTCCATGAGATTGTTAAGAGTTGGTCATGACTCAGCAACTGAAAAAAGACATCAACAAATGAGCAACCCACCAAAAAGACCTTTAGTTGCTCCCCATTTCCTAAAATCCACATCTGTCATTTAGGGTTCTCCATATCCTAGTTTTTACTTCCTTTTCTAGAACCACTAGAGTGGCAGCACTCTTCAGCCAAATGTGTTCTTCTCCCCAACTTGCTATTTTCTCTCATTTCCATGTCATTGTTTATACTGCTCCTTTGGCTAAAATCCTCTCCTTTCACACTCATACACATATTCATCAATTCTTTTAGTGAGTACTTAACTACTACATGCAAGATGCTAGGTCTTCCTTTCTTTTTATTTTGTCCATGCTATATGGCATCCCTGACTTGGGATCAAACCCTTGCCCCCTGTCGCCTGTATTGTGAGCACAGTGTTAATCACTGGACGTCCATGGAAGTCCCTGCAAGATGCTGTTTTTGATCCTAGAAATGTGATGGTGACAAAAACAATGTTCCTACAGTAAGAGGACCTACATTCTAATAATAAGACAGGATTTAAATAAGTGAACATATAATAAAATGTCAGGTATGAAAAATAAAAATAAGGGGATAGAAGTTACTCCCTATAATCAAGCACTCAGGGAACTCTTCCCTGAAGATAATAACATTTGAACAATCATCTGAATGATATGATATATTGGGATCTATATAATAATAGGTACAAAGACCCTTGACAAAAGCCTACATGAGGTATTAGAGGAAAAGCAAGGAAACGAGTGTGGCTGATGCACCTTGAGTGAAGGTTATCCAAAAAAAGGTAGGAAACAAGGTGAGAGTAACCAGAAGTCAATTTCTCAAGGCTATGGACCATGGTAAAGATATGGCTCTTATTCTTAATGTGATGGAAAAATGTTTGGGAGAGAGCAGAGGAATGATGCAATTTTATTCATTTTTCAGAAAGATCACTCTGCAGGCATATAGGGACTGTGATGGTGGTGGGAAGAACAAACATAGGAGACAAGTTAGGAGGCTATGGGACCAGTCTAAGTAAAAGATGATTGTGGTTTAAAATAGGGAAACTGGGTTAGAGGCAGTAAGAAATGAGTAAATTAAAGATTAATTTCAAAAACAGAACCAAAGAAGTTGGCTGAGAATTGGATATGGGAAATGAAAGAATGAGGGGAATCCTGGATAAGTCCTAAGTTTGGGCCCTCAGCAACAGGGTGCATTACGACACGTGCCTTCTTCCAAGATAAGAAACACTGAAAGAGATTTGCATGGAGAATCAAAAGGTTTTGGACCTGCTAACTTTGAAACGGTCATTAGACTATAAAGTAGAAATGTCTAGCAATCCTTTAGTTATGAGTCTGGAGTTCAAAGGAGAGCTCAAATCTGGAGACTTCCATTTGAATCATCAGATTGTATTATGTCATCTGGAGTCACTGAACAGTATGAAATCCCTCCATTCAGTAATTCTCAACCCGCTCACGTACTCAATCCACTGAGGGAGATTTAAAATAAAATACTAATATCTCCCCATCCCTGGTGCCTCAGACAGTAAAGCATCTGCCTACAATGCAGGAGACCGGGGTTCAATCCCTGGGTCAGGAAGATCCCTTGGAGAAGGAAATAGCAACCCACTCTAGTACTCTTGCCCGGAAAATCCCATGGACGGAGGAGCCTGGTAAACTACAGACCATGGGATTGCAGAGAGTCAGACACGAAGGATAGACTTGACTTTCTTTCTTAGGAGCTTTCATGATGGCTCAGATGGTAAAAAAAAATCTGCTTGCAATGTGGGAGACCCGGGTTCGATCCCTGGATGGGGAAGATCCTCTGGAGAAGGAAATGGCAACTCACTCCAGTACTCTTGCCTGGAAAATTCCATGGATGGAGGAGCCTCGTGGGCTACAGTCCATGGGATTGCAAATACTTGGACACGACTGAGTGACTTCACTTTCACTTTCATCTCCCCATCCCCAGACAAATTGAATCTGAATTCTGGGGTGGGGGAGACACAGGATAATAGTGAATTTTAAAATGTCTTCTAAGGTGCAACCAAGTTTAAGAACCACTGACCTGTTGAAATGGTGTGGAGAGAGGTCTATGTACTCAGCTCTGGGGCACATCAAAATTTAGAGACTTGTAAAAGGTTTTGCCACATGGCTCAGTGGTAAAGAAATCACCTGCCAATGCAAGAGACAGGAGACGTGGGTTCGATCCCTGGGTTGGGAAAATCCCCTGGAGGAGGAAATGGCAACCCATTCTAGTATTCTTGCCTGGAAAATCCCATGGACAGAGGAGCCTGGTGGGCTACAGTCCATGGGGTCGCAAAGAGTCAGACATGACTGAGCACGAGCATGAAAAAGTAGGTTACAACAGAGAAAGCCAGAAAAAAGTGGCCACCAAGGCAAGGGAAAATCAGGAGAGTAGTGCAGTGTCCCATAATCCAAGAAAAAGAAAGTTTTTCAAGAAAGACATATGAACTTGGTCAAGGTGAGGAATGACAGCTGACCCCTGGATTTGATAATATGGAGGCAGCTATAACAAATGGGTTTAGACAACACGTAGAGAATAAAGAGTTGAACACAACTGAGAGACTGAACTGAACTGAGGGACTCAAGAGTAACACCATGCATCCAAGAGAGTAGAAGATGAAGAACTAAAGAGAGCACGTGGTAATAGCAACTCTTTGTCTTATCCACCAATCAGGTGCTTTGCCCATTTTCAAGGCCCAGAAACCTCCTCTCATTTCACCAGACTATCTGGCAATAGAGAGCACTCTCTCTATTGCTCAATTTCCACTTGTCTTTTTCTATGAGATACCAACTTGAAATCCCATTACTTATGCTTTTTGTGGAGAAAGATCATATTTAGTTGATCTTCCTATACTCCACAATGAAGGAGTAATAGGTTCCCAGTAATTGTTGGCTCAAAATTAAGGAAAGAAAAAAGCTTTGAAATACGCTGAAAAAGCAACGAGTGTTACTGAAGTACTGCTAAGTGAGCAGAGTTCTAATGTCACATACCAGAAAGGGAAGATGCTGAAATGCACTCGGCTGTGAAGTAAATGTGAAGTATTGGGAGATAAAGAAGGCAGAAGTAATCAAAGAGCTGGAAAAACAGTTTCCTTAATTATCTCTAATGTTATCTTCATTATTGAGCACTATGCAGCACCAATCGGCAGTTATATGACAAGCCACTGACCCATGCACAGATGACAACAAACTATGCATCCTCCTCTCACCCATACACAGCTGCCAGAACTCACCTGAACCACCAACTCTGCCTATAAAAAGCTAATGAGCCAGAAAATGCTGAAGCTGTAGTTAAGGAGCTGCATGGCCATAATTTTTGTTGTTTGCATTTATTTTTTAATAATATAAATTTTACAACACAAAAAATGTTTGTAAAATCTACTTAAGTTAGTTACTGAAAAATAGCAAACAGAGGACACGGTGATCATTAATAAGTGCTTATCTAATCACAAAAACATGATAGGTATTAGATTTTTAGTGGCTCTGAATGTCACAGAAGTGCTTACTATTTACAGAATTTTCTCTTTTAGTGAACTTCAATCTACATGAAGTCTCTTTAGTTCTTTAGTTCTCTGAAGTCTCTTCAGTCTCTAGTTCTTCATCTTCTGCTCTCTTGGATGCATTGTTATTATACCCAAAAACAATTTTCAGTTTAAACTTTTTGTAAATTAAATGTCTCAAATATGTGCTGCTGCTAAGTCACTTCAGTCGTGTCTGACTCTGTGCGACCCCATAGATGGCAGCCCACCAGGCTCCCCTATCCCTGGGATTCTCCAGGCAAGAACACTGGGGTGGGTTGCCATTTCCTTCTCCAATGCATGAAAGTGAACAGTGAAAGTGAAGTCACTCAGTCATGTCCAACTCTTGGCGACCCCATGGTCTGCAGCCTACCAGGCTCCTCCATCCATGGGATTTTCCAGGCAACCCACTGGAGTGGGTTGCCATTGCCTTCTCCGTCAAATATGTGAACTGTACACAATAAAAAACCATCTCTAGGTTTTGCTTTCTAAGTCTTACAGGTCTTCATTGTCTCTTTTGAAGCCCCGAGACACTAAGTCCCCCAAAGACCTTGAGTATAGTCTCCTCAGCTGTCATCTTTGATCTTTCTTCCCTCTAAACCAACAATCTTCCCCAAAACTGATGAATAACCCCCAACATGTGGAGCAAATGTGATTTCCTTCATCATCCTTTTAAAAGATAACATACATTAAAACTGAGCCAGAAAAGGAATCCTTTTTTATCTCTCTGTGGAAAAAAATCAAGAATGCATTTCTTATGAAAGAGTTTCACACAAAAAAGTAACTGCTAACTAAAAGTAGAAATGAAATTAGAATTGTCTTTCTCTAAAGCAAGATAAATATACACTATTTATTTCAACATATGTTTATTTGGAAGAATATGTTAAATCTGGTTAACGATTTAATTAAAGGGCTGTATTTTCCCAATCAGAGCCACAAATTTGCCTTCTGGTATTTACCAGAATGCAGATAAAATTATATATTGCACAACATAGTGTTTACTATATCTAGTGAGGAATAAAGGGGAAATTATTACTAATTAGAAATAGCCTTCAATGCTTAGACACATATCTATTATAGAGGGTATGGCTATTCCTAACAATGGAAAATACCCACAAAGCAAATAGAGATATTATTTTCAAAGCATTTTTTCCTGGTAAACTTTCTCATAAAAAGAAAATCTTAGGCTTCTGTGAAAAACTACAATATAAATCACTGCCTCACAAAGATTTTAAATTTTATCTGCTTTTATTAAATCTGTGTTTTTCTCATAATATAAAAAAAATCACTAGTATATGTTGGAAAGCACTTGCTTTTTATCTAGTCTGGACTCCAAATCAATTGAGGAATCCCCCTAAAGCAACCCTGAAAGGTGGTGTTCATACAGCACCTTCTTGAACCTTCTCAGCAACATGACATTCATTACTCTATTAGGCAGTCTAATCCATTTTTTTAAATCTCTTAATTGTAAGAACATTCTAGAACAAATATCAGCATCATGAGCCTGAGATACAATTAAGGAAGATGGCACAGATGGCATTGACTTTCATTTCTTAATATGCTCCTCACTGTAAGGAAATATCCTTAAATCCTTTGCTGTTAAGGAAGGTCTGGGGGCACCAAGATTCCTTTTAATGAGTCCTGAACCCAAAACTGCTGCTTGGTTGGTTAGTTTTTAATAACATGTGACAGAAGGATAATTTATTAGAACCAATTCCACGAAAACTCATATAAAATGACAATTTTCTGAATGACATCCATAAGACCACCTGAGGACAAATGTACAACAGGCACCTCTGAGAAGGCACACAAGTAAGTTACTGATAGCAAGTCAGAAACTGGAGGGGGACATCCACACTTGCACAGATACACAACTTGGCCAGGACATCTACCCAGGTGATTTGTTTCACCATCTACTTCACCACTGCACCCGATCCTTAGCTTAGATTCACAATATATGTATGTGTGTGTGTGTTTGTGTATACATATTAATATATAGATTAGATATACATGTGTATATATAGTGAATTAACAAGAATATTTATTATTTGAGGAGGCTTGATTTTACTTCAAAGTAAAATGGCAACTGAATATTACATTTATATCTGCAATTTAAAATTGTTCCAAGGCATGTACAAATGGGACCAAGTATTTCCCAAAGGTCTTTTAAAGGTGATTCTTATATTTTCGAGATTCCAAAGAATGAAATAATAAGATTACAAAGCAGAAACTATGGGAAAATCCAAGCTTATAGAAGAATCAAGTGTTTTAATTTCTGACTTTAGGAAATTAAACATTGGTGTTAAAAAAAAATGTCCTCTCCCTGCTCTGATTTTGTGTTGGGAAGAGAGACTTATGCCATTACTCTTTCCTACATCATTGGGAGCATTATTCTTCCTGACATGTAAAGGGAAGCCTCTATCCACCCTACTTTATGCAATGTTGTCTGCCCAGTGTCTAGAAATGACTCTCCATAAATTTCAGCCAAAAATTCATAAGCAAATCAGGCCTACAGTGCTATCTCATAGTTTGTATGTAGGTATGAAGCTATATTATGTTAGACCATACATCTAGTAAGCTGTTATCTTTATTACTATCTGGCAAAACAAAGCAAACTAAGTCAGTTTTTTTTTTCTCTATTAAGAGCTCTAAGATTTCTGAAAGAACACAACTGATGTCCCCTGAAATCTTTACTCTTGGCTAGAAGATAAAAAAATACTGTTCCCTTTCCTTACATCATTGTTCTGGGTTACTTTCCCTGGGCTACACCTCAAATGAATTCAGAAAATACTGAACTGAACAGCTTCTGTTCAGTAATACAGTGGGACTCTCCCTTCCTGTGACAGTACTTATTTTAAGGCAGCCTAAGATGGCAGTGTATGGGCTATGACATTAAGCATTGCCAGATGTTTCGTGGTTTATATTCTGAGTCATCACTGCAACGCATGTAAAAATTCTAAATAGAAATGCACTCATATTAACTGAGCTGCAGTTCTAATAGGTCACAGTTCCAATGTGCCTTTATAGGTCTCTATTTTCACGCACCATCACTGACAATCACGGCAAGTGACTGCCTGGTTTATGTTCTGGGTCTGAGAAAATATTTCTGCTTTCTCTCAATGATCAGTGATCATTTCTTACCTTATAACTTCAAAAGTAATCTTTCTATTTCCCCTTATACACAGGACCTTGGCTAGAATCTACTTTTATATGAGACAATGCTATTTTTCTAAATATGTTACTTTTTAGTCCTTAAGAGATGCCTTTAAAAGTCTCTTAGGAAAAATGTCCTTGGAAAAAAATAGACATTTATTCTTTAAAACAATTTCTTTAGCTTATTCAAAGTGAAAACACATGTGCCAAAGTTAGTGATTATATGTGGTTGTATATTACACTGATATCCAATTGGCTAGAAAAGTAATAAGCCTCCTTAAAATTATACATCTTAGCTATATTAACTATAAATCTGATAGTTTGAAAATAATACCTGAAAACTTTTTAGAAAATCCTTGATAAAGTTATTTATCATAAACTACTAAAAATACTGGTAGAAGTATGCTTTTTTTTATCTCCTAACTACTTCACCCCTCTTCTACAAAGCTAGATGGTGGTTGTCCTAGCACTATTAAGAGTGCAGAGTATAGACATTATACGATTTTAATATACCGCAGATATGCAGATGACACCATCCTTTTGGCAGAAAGTGAAGAACTAAAAAGCCTCTTGATGAAAGTGAAAGAGGACAGTGAAAAAGTTGACTTAAAGCTCAACATTCAGAAAACTAAGATCATGGCATCTGGTCCTGTCACTTCATGGGAAATAGATGGGGAAACAGTGTCAAACTTTATTTTTCTGGGCTCCAAAATCACTGTAGATGGTGATTGCAGCCATGAAATTAAAAGACGCTTACTCCTTGAAAGGAAGATTATGACCAATCTAGATAGCATACTGAAAAGCAGAGACATTACTTTACCAACAAAGGTCCACTAGTCAAGGCTATGGTTTTTCCAGTGGTCATGTATGGATGGGAGAGTTGGACAGTGAAGAAAACTGAGCACTGAAGAATGGATGCTTTTGAACTGTGGTGTTGGAGAAGACTCTTGAGAGTCCCTTGGACTGCAAGGAGATCCAACCAGTCCATCCTAAAGACAATCAGTCCTGAATATTCATTGGAAGGGCTGATGCTGAAGCTGAAACTCCAATACTTTGGCCACCTGATGCAAAGAACTGACTCATTGGAAAAGACTCTAATGCTGGGAAAGATTGAGGGCAGGATGAGAAGGGGACAACAGAGGATGAGATGGCTGGATGGCATCACCCACTCGATGGACATGGGTTTGGGTAGACTCCGGGAGACGGTGATGGACAGGGAGGCCTGGTGTGCTGCAATTCATGGAGTTGCAAAGAGTCAGACATTATTGAGCGACTGAACTGAACTGAACTATAACTTTTTTATATAAAAATATTTTCAAATCTTTTTGTAAGTGTACTCAGTTCAAAATATGAGATTCATTTTCCTACAAGGTCAATTAAATATGCAATTAAAAGTTATGCCCACATGTCTTCCTTCTATAGCTGTCAGAGTAAACTCTCTAGGGTCATCCTCTCTCCACTGATTTGTATATCGTACAGAATCATTCATGCGAACTGTATTTCAAATGGCTTTAAAATATTAAAAGTTCCATTTTACAATTTCTTCTGCTCAGTGATCAGTGTGGTGAATCTCCTTTATCTTGATAAAGGTCATAAAGTTGTTTTATTCTTCAAAGTGCCTGATTTTGTGGGTTGTGGCAAAAAGGAGTAAAGGGGAAAACAGGTCATGAAAAAGAAACAGAGTGTAATCAGCACCAGCAAAGAGACAGGCCGATATTTAGGAAAAACTATACAATTTTTCCCTCATTCTGGATATTTCTTTCCACTCTTTGACTACAATTTAGTCAGCTGCCTATCGTGCATGACTCAGCAGAAATGGACGGGGGCGGGGGGCAGAGAGGTGACGGAAATAAACAAATTTTGTCTTTATAACTTCAAACTTCCAGATTTCAGAGGAATACAAATAATTTTTATTCAGAGTCAATATATTTAGAGAAGTTATGACCAAGTAGAAAAAAATTTAGTAGTTTCTCTCCTACCTTTTCACCTCCACAAAGTGAAAAAAAATGTCATGATTTGGGGGAGATCTGTAATAGAGGAAGTGTGAAAAGTGGAAAAGGACTGTGAGAGATAGGAAATTAGCAAGAAAGGACCTAATCTCTAATGACCAATAGACAGGGCTACCAATCTAAGGGGTAGTTTCATTATCTTACTATTGGTAAACGGTAAAGATTTAAAACAAACTCCGGTGTTGGATGAGTCAGTACTAAATAAAACCTTCAATTCTAAGTTTAATCAGGCAAAATTTAGTAGAACTATAAGGACTAATTGAAAGTGGAACAAGGTAACACACATATCTCAGAAACCATCAATTCAAACAACTAGGAAAAGGATGTGCATAACCCAACACCAACCTTAAGCTAACACATCTATTATATGTGTGCCAAGATGAGGTAAATAAAATTCATTTTCAAGCAGTCACAGAAATCAACACAAACATGAATTAAAGCAAAAATAAATTTTCAAATTTCCACAAAACTACCGCATAAGAACCACAAACAAAATACAGTAAAATAATATTAGAAAAATCCAGGAAGAGCCCACCAGGCATGAGGGAACTAAGCCTGGGTGCCACAGATACTTTGCCCGCACTCTAGAGCCCGAGGGCAGCAAATACTGAAACCTGAGCACCTTCGCGTCCAGAGAAGCCGCGGCCATGACCAGCTTGTGCACTGCAGTTGGAGAGGAGCCTCTGCTCACCACAACTGGAGGAAGCCCTGTGCAGCGAGGAAGAGCCTGTGCACCCCCACAAAGACACAGCACGGTCAAATAAGAGCAATTTCAAAAGAGACGTGGGAGACAGAGATTGAAGTGGTGCATCTACCAGCCAAGGAATGCCGAGGACGCTGGGAGAACAAGCAGCTGGGAGAGGCCGGGAGGCCTCCTCCTCCAGCACACTGCTGGGAGGCGTATGGCACTGCTAACCTTGTGATTGTGGATTCTGGCCTCCAGAATTGTGACAGAGCCAATTTCTGTTGTCTTAAACCAAACACAGATAAATATGACGGGCCAGTGACATGCAATAACACGATGTTTTGTGGGCTGAAATGAACTGTATCTGGGGTCCAGGACCTTGGCTCAGATCCATTTGCCAATTCAGGGCTTGTAAGCAACTCTCACTCAGCTGTTCAGAATGAGAGTTTACTAAAAAGATATTATAAAGAAAGAAGGAGAGGGTGGGAGAGACGGAGGAAGAAAGGGGGAAGAGGAAGAAAAAGGAGGATTTTTATGTCAATCATAATTCATCATAAATTTGAATTCTTTGAAATGCACATAAATAAGATCACTTCATGACTTTTTATCCTAAATTTGACAACCAACCTGAGGATTGGTGGGGAGACCACGTTGACAGGGATGTGCTGGAGCTGATTGTTAAATTTGGGGGAATGTTGCAAGCCAGTTGTTAAACACAACCTTATTAAAAATTAAATAGTACCTTACAATGTGGCTTAATGCCACTTAAATGATGAAAATGATCAACTTTATGCTAGGTATATTTTACATAATAAAAAATCTCAATCAAGAAAAAATATGAACTTACAATTAAATGTGTGCATGTGCTAAGTAAAAAAAAATTAGAAAAATTAGTGTCAAAAAGGTAATGCATACAGAACACTAAAACAAATGTCTCAAAAAATAAATGCTATAAATAAGTTATAAAGACAATTTAGAATAATTTTTAGGTAAAAGTGGAATTCAAAATGGAAATTACCAAATTTTTATTTTTTAAGAAAAAAAATAATGACCCACACTACTACTACATTTCAAACCTAAGTGTTTCAGCTAAAGCAGTAATAAAAGAAAGATGTCTAGCTTCAGCTGCATTTACTAGAAGACTAGAAGCCCTGAAAATAAATGAACTGAGAAAAAGAATAAGAAAATAAAACACTCTAAATAGAAGAAATTATTAAGCCAAATAAGAGAAAAGAAATAAAACCATAAATTCAATTAAAAGATAAATAATTTTTACAAGAATAATAAAAAAAGACTAAACTTTTTTTAGACGAGAAGGCAGGTGTAAATAAACAACATCAATAATGAAAATGGGTAACTATTAAGTAATCTGTTATTTAAGAATAGAGGCTTCCCTGGTGGCTCAGATGGTAAAGAATCTGTTTGCAATGCAGGCAATCCAGGTTCAATCTCTGGGTCAGGAAGATTCCCTAGAGAATGGTGGATACCCACTCCAGTATTCTTGCCTGGAGAATTCCACAGACAGAGGAGCCTGGTGAGCTACACTTCATGGGGTCACAAAGAGTTGGACACTACAGAGCAAATAACACTTTCACTTCACACTTATTTAAGATTAACTACCATAAGATCCAACAATCCCCCTTCTGAGTATACATCCAGAAGAAACAAAATCAGTGTCTCAAAGAAATTTCTGCACTCGCATGTTTACTGCAACACTACTCACAATAGCTAAGATACAGTAACATCCTAAATGTCAGTTGATAGATGAATAAAGAAAACATGATATGGAATGGAATACTATTGAACCATATAAAAGAAAAAAATCCTGCCACCTGTAACAATATGGATGAACCTAGAGTACCTTATACTAAATGAAACAAGACAGACACAGAAAGACAAATACTATAAATACTCACTTATATGAGTAATCTCAAAAAAGTTAAACTTATAGAAACAGACAGTAGAATGGTGGTTGCCAGGGACTAGATGATGGGGGAAGTTGGTCAAAGAGTCAAACTGTAAGTTATAAGATGAAAAAGCTCTTGGGATCCAAAGTACTACATTGTGACTTACTTAATAATACAGCATTATATACCTGAAATTTGCTAAGAGAAGATCTTAAGCACTCTCATCATGCACAAACAATTACACACACAAAGGCAGCTATCTAAGGTAATAGATGTGTTAATTAACTTGATTGTGGTAATCATTTCACAATATATATCTACATCAAATCACTACATTGCATACCTTAAACATATACAATTTTATTTACCAATTATACCTCAACAAAGCTGGAAAAGTTTAAATAAAGATAAAAGTAATATACACTTTTCAACATTCTGGGAATAAATACAAAAATCTAGACAACATGAAAACTATTCTAGGGAATTAAAAACCAGCAAAGTGGCCCATGAAGAAGAAAATCATAAAATGAAAGAAAGGATAATTACATCTCTTCAACCAAAAAGATATGAGACCT
>ML664670.1:8788-21353 GCA_007570785.1 Antilocapra americana
TCTGAAACTTTGCATTCAGTTGGGTATATCTTTCCATTTCTCCCTTGCCTTTCACTTCTCTTCTTTCCTCAGCTATTTATTTGTAAAGCCTCCTCAGACAACCACTTTGCCTGCTTGCATTTCCTTTTCTCTGAGATGATTTACTGCCTCCTGTATAATGTTAGGAACCTCTGTCTGTAGTTCTTCAGGCACTCTGTCTATCAGATCTAATCCCTTGAATCTATTTGTCACCTTCACTGTATAATCATATGGCATTTAATTTAGGTTGTGCCTGAATGGCCTAGCGGTTTTTCCCTTCTTTCTTCAGTTTAGCCCTGAATTTTGCAATAAGGAGCTCATAATCAGCTCCAGGTCTTGTTTTGTCTGACTGTATAGAGCTTGTCCATCTTCAGATGCAAAGGTGCATATATAAATGGCCAAGTATGAATAAATGATAAACATCACTAATCATTCAGGAAATAGAAATTAAAACCACAACGAGATCAAAAAGGTAGAAATAACATGTGTTGGAGAGGATGTGGAGAAAATGGAACCCTTGTGGATTGTTGTGGGATTGCAAAATGGTGGAACTTCCATAAAAAACAGAATGGAGGTTTCTCAAAAATTAAAAATATAACCACCATATGATCCAGAAATCTCACTTCTGGGTATATATCCAAAAGACTTGATAGCAGGGTATCAAAAAGATATTTGCACCCAAATGTTCATTGCAACATGATTCACAGGAGCCCGGAGATGGAAGAAACCTGATGCTTGTTGAGAAACAGATAGATAAATAAAATGTAGTATATACATATACAGGAATATTATTGAGTCCTAGAAAGAAGGAAATTCTGTCACATGCTACAACATGGATGAACTTTGAGGATACAATGCTAAGTGAATTAATCCATTCAAAAAAACATAACTACTATATATTTAATTTAAATGAAACATCTAAGTAGTCAAATTCATAGAAACAGAAAATAACAATGGTTGCCAGGGGCCGGGGGAAAACAGGAAAGGGGAGCTGCTGTTTAATGGGCATAGAGTTTGAGATTTGCAAGGTGAAAAAGTTCTGGAGATCTGTTTCACAATAAAGTAAATATACTTAATGCTAGAGAACTGTGTCTTAAAAATGGCTAGGATGGTAAATTTATGTTATGTGTTTTTTTGTCTCAATTAAAATAATTATAACTAGATTAGTTCAATAAGAATATTGTCAATTTTATTTGTCCTCTTAGAATATACACTTGACTCAAACAACATGGGAGTTAGGGGTGCTGAGCCTCATAGTCCAAAATCCATGTATACCTTTACAGTTAACACTCTGTATTCATGGTTCTGTATCCTTGGATTCAACCAACCATGGATTGTGTAGTGCTGTAGTGTGCACTTAGTGAAAAGAGTCTATGTATAAGTGGACCCTGACTGTTCAAATTTGTGTAGTTCAAGGGTCAACTGTAGTTCCTACTAACATTTAACAAGTTTATCCTACAGCACTCACCTAGCCTGAGAAATATATATTTTAGAGCACTGATCTGAGGAAATGTACTTTCAAACAGACTGAATGGTTATTACTTTCAGTCTATAGAGCATAACCACAACAATACTCATAGTGATTATTTGGCTGTCAGTACCACCAAAAGTAATATTTAAGATCAAATTCCATATAATTTCAGACATCTTTAGAGAAAGAATATTGAAGTGTGGCACATCTTTGTCTTTATGAAATATACTTAAAATTTTAAATCCACATGGAATGATTATTACAAATAAGGCTACTAATCTTATTCATGTTAGGTTTGCCTTTCACATCATGACAAAAAACAAGCCACTCCTGCATACAGGACCATTTTCCTAGGTCAGAAGACTCTACCTGCCAAATTGCCAGTAAATAAAACACTATTCTCTCTGTCCTTGAACTATTTCATATTTTAGCTCTTTGGCTCCAAATTAGTGAACCAGTTTCTTGGAAGAAATTAGTGTAGTTCAGGGATTCATTTCTTTTATTACAACCATAGGGATAAAATAAACTCCAGAAGCTTTTTGTTTTTGTTGTTAAATGTCTCTTAGCAACATTTTGTGTAATGAAGAATTTTCTCTTTTAAAAATACTGCTTATAAATGTGCATCTAACCTTTTACCTATGGTAGAAATGTTAGAGTCATCCTTCACATTTTCCTTTTCCTTAGAAAAAAATCACCATGATTTGCTTATTTTATCAAATAATGTAAACAAATCTATTCTTTTTTCATCAACAGCCAGTGTTAAGCTTATTAAGAATGTAAACTCTGGAACAACATATCCTGGGTTTATGGCCAAGCTCATAACTCTTAACTCTGATCTTCAACAAAGTACTTAAGCTTTCTCCATTGTAGTTTCCTAAAAATGCACATAATAATAATTTCCATTCATATGATTTTTGTATTAAATGACATTACACTGAAAATTATATATTTGGCACATTTGTTGTTGTTTAGTTGCTAAAGTGTGCCCGACTCTTTTGCGACCCTATGGATCGGTCAGGCTCCTCTGTCCATGGGATTCCCCAGGCAAGAATACTGGAGTTGGTTGCTAATTCCTCCTCCAGGGGATCTTCCCGATCCAGGAATCAAACTTCCATCTCCTGCTTGGCAGGCAGATTCTTTACTACTGCACCACCAGGCTGACAGCTAAATAATGTTAACTTATCAGTATTATCTCTGTTACCAGTGTCATAGTTTCAACTCCTGTGGTCTCATCACTGGAGAGCTACAACAATCACTGAATTGGTCCACTTCAATTCCATTCTCCAAATACCATCTAAAGTGACCAGTCTATAGTACTAATCTGACCACACCATTTCTACACTTATAATCCATCCACAGTTTTCTACCACTGACAAGACTGAAAGACAAAAGGTCCTCATACGGCAAAGAAGAGCCTCCATGATTGGATACCATGTTATCACTTCAGCTTTATATGATGCCTTATAGCCTCTCACATTACACTTCCCAGGATATGGCATGTTGTATTGTGCCTTCATACAAGTGAAACCATGCTGTGCCCACCTGCATTTCTTTGACTGAGAGCTTTCTCTGACTATCAAAGCCCATTTTCTCACCTGTATGTCAGGCAGAAAGTGTTTGGAAATCAACATCTCCCAGGAGAAAACTATTAATCAATAACTAAGAGAAGCTGGTGCATAAAAACTCACACTTTCATCATGCCTCTAGTAATCACTATGGAATAACTCTGAAATACATAGTTCATACTGTCCTTCAGAATTCTCCAGCAGGATGAAACTCAGGTTACCCATAGCAACTACTTGAAAGCAAACTTTTTATTAAGATCATCTCCTCACCATCTTGGGGCTTCCCTTGTAGCTCAGTCAGTAAAGAATCTGCCTGCAATGCAGGAGACCCGGGTTCGATCCCTGGGTCAGGAAGATCCCTTGGAGAAGGAAATAGCAACCCGCTCCAGTATTCTTGCCTGGAGAATCCCATGGACAAAGAAGCCTGGTGGGCTTCAGTCCATGAGGTTGCAAGAGTTGGACACGACTGAGTGACTAAACCACCACCACCACCACCACCACCTCACCATCTTACTTCCTCGCTGGTGTGTCCTGGTGTCACCTGCCAAATAAACCACTCGTTCTTAAATCTCACTGTTGGGATCTGATTTGGTGGATCCCAAACTATGACCTTGGTAATTAACATTACCTGCAGCTATAGCCAGATATCTCATAACTAAATGCATTTTTTTCACTTTTGTTAAGTCTAATGAAGATTGGTCAGTCCTTCTCCATATTGTTGCCACACCATCCAGACCACACAGGCTAGGTCAGCAGGAAAAGCAGGAAGAAAGAGGCACCCTCACTCTTGACTGCCTTAGCTAAGTAGAGACTTACACTACTTTCATGCATTGTCCACTTATCAGAACCTGTCATATAGCCTAACTTGATTACAAAGCAGATTATAAATTATAGATGGTATAATTGGTGAGCTCTCACCATTTCTCCCCTACTCAATTTCCCATTCTACAAAGTGCATCATGGTTCAACACTTTAGTCCTCTGATATTAGATCAGAGATGTTTCCCATCTTAATGCTTTTTATAAATTTATATTCATTATACCAATATAATTTATGTTTATGTTGGTTAGGCTGAACCACCACCCAGTGAGATCCTTGAATATAGCAATAATACTTTGCTTTTCTTTTATTCCAACCTCTTAATAGAAAATAAGCTTCTCTTTGTCAAGGAGCTTATCATCAGTATTTTAAAAGTTTCCAATTTTTTGATAATCAAATTCCATAAACTTTTAAGTATAAAAAGTTCCATAAGCTTTTAAGTATTCCATAGCTGTCGAAATGGAAATTAATGGCTAGTGAGAAATCAGAAAGAAGTTCAGGATAGTGTATTCTCCATGTCTCTGTCACATTACTTGTCAATTTCCTGGTATATTCAGAGAAAGTGAGAAGAAATGTAACATTAAAATAGAGAATAAACTGAGTGGATATTACCTCTAGTTTTCAGATTACCAATTTGAAAAATGGTTGTCCACATTTTATACTAATAACTATGTTAATATTTTGCTGGTTTCTAATAGACACAGGTGAAAGTATAATTGGATATTTTCCTGTGACATACTAAAATATTGTTTATCTCTAATTTTTACTAAGAATTATCAGGTTAAACTTATTACCACAGTTACCTCTTTCTTTGTAGGATATAATCTTTTGCCAGGGGATCAAAATGCAACTCTATATTTCATATTTACATATGAAATACATAAAAGAGAAAAACAATATACATATAGAGAAGGAGAGCGTGTGAAGTGGCTTTTATTTGAAGCAGTATGGCAGACTTGAGACCTTGAACATTCCTTCTAAGGAAAATAAGAAAAAGTAGCATAGAATATAAACATCTTTTTTAGAAGTCACCACTGATTAAGTAAGAGAAAAAGAATAGACAAAAGACACACAAAAAAATGAAAATAGAAATCCAAGATGTAAGAGAAATAAAGGTAAGCTTTATCCTCAGGGCATGTGTAAACCTTGGTGACCTTGAACAGAGCATTCTCTGCTGCTATGAAAGTCACAGGGACAGGAGCAGAGCCTAAGGCTTGCCCAAGGCTGGAGTCTAATACAACTCTCAGGTTAAAGCTAGGATCCAGAGAGGACAGATGTTCCACATAATGGTAATGAGAAATAAACCAGCACACCAAAGGGACAGCAAGTAAAGTTGTCTATCTTGACATTCACCTTGTATGGAGGGGGAATACAATCTGCCCTGAGAATATTTAACAAAAGCAGTCCTCACATATGTCTGTAGCCCAAATTCACATAACCAGAAACTTCAAGAGAAGCCTTTAAGATAAGCTCTGGACCCCTAGATGACTGGTAGAATAAAAAAAAAAATCCTTCTTGGAGGAAACAACTGTAACCCAGTCCTTAAACAATTCCCCAAAATAACAATCTAAGGGACATGACATCACAGAAAAAAAAAAAGACACAGAAACTAGCTACCATAATTAAGAGGCAGAAACCAATGTTCAAAGAATTCTAATATTGGAATTCTTACAACCAGAATATGAAATAACTATGGTTATATATTTCAAAGTCGGGCTTCCCTGTGGCTGAGATAGTAAAGAATCTGCCTCCAATGCAAGAGACCTGAGTTAGATCCCTGGGTCAGGAAGATCCCCTAGAGAAGGGAATGGGAACCCACTCCAGTATTCTTGCCTGGAGAATTCCATGGACACAGGAGCCTGGGAGGCTACAGTCCATGGGATAGCAAAGAACTGGACACAACTGAGCGACTAACACTTTCATATATTTCAAAACATGAAATTGATGTTTAAAATTTAAATAAGAAATAAAGAAAAATAAAAATTAAGAGTGCAGTTCTAAAATAGAATCAAGAGATGTATAGAAATGAAAATTAAAATAATTAAAATCAAAATTTTGATGGTGAGTTAAATAACAAATTAAACAGCTTAAGAGAAAAGAAGAAGTGCAAGATGGATCCATAAGAACTCTCCTGAAAGCAGCTCAGAGAGACAAAGAGTTAGAAAGTGTGAAAGAGACTAAACAAAGTATGCATGTATAAGTAGCTAAAATAAATACCAAAAGAAATAGGGTACTACATCTAAAACAGTGAGTGAAATTTGCTCGGTTGTGTCCGACTCTTTGAGACCCCATGGATTAAATAGTCCACAGAATTCTCCAGGCCAGAATACTGGAGTGGGTAGCCTTTCCCTTCTCCAGGGGATCTTCCCAACTCAAGGATCAAACCCAGGTCTCCCACATTGCAGGCAGATTCTTTACCAGCTGAGCCGCATGGCAAGCCCAATAATACTAGAGTGGGTAGCCTTTCCCTTCTTCAGAGGATCTTCCCAACCCAGGAATTGAACCAGGGTCTCCTGCATTGCAGGTGGATTCTTTACCAACTGAGCTATCAGGAAAGCCCATGATATTTTAGATATTTAGATATTTGTTATATCAAAATAACTTAATGGCAAATTATAATAAAAACAAGAAAAATTAACAATGGCAGTGAAATGGATAAACAGTACAAAATGAATACCTGGAGATACCAGAAATTAATTCTAATATATCATTAATCCTATAACAATGTATAACTGTATAACAAGGTATAAGTGACTCCAAACTGGGAAAGGGGTACGTCAAGGCTGTGTATTGTCACCCTGCTTATTTAACTTACATGCAGAGCACATCATGAGAAATGGCAGGCTGCATGAAGCACAGGCTGGAATCAAGATTGCTGGGACAAATATCAATAACCTCAGATATGCAGATGACACTACCCTTATGGTAGAAAGTGAAGAGGAACTGAAGAGCCTCTTGATGAATGTGAAAGAGGAGAGTGAAAAAGCTGGCTTAAAACTCAACATTCAAGAAACAAAGATCATGGCATCCAATCCATCACTTCATGGCAAATAGATGGGGAAACAATGGAAACAGTAACAGACTTTCTTTTCTTGGGCTCCAAAATCACTGAAGATGGTAACTGCAGCCATGAAATTAAAAGATGCTTGGTCCTTGGAAGAAAAGTTATAACCAACCTTGACAGTATATTAAAAAGCAGAGACATTATTTTGCCAACAAAGGTCCATCTAATCAAAGCTATGGTTTTTCCAGTAGTCATATATGGGTGTGAGAGTTGGATTTATAAAGAAAGCTGAGTGTTGAAGAATTGATGCTTTTGTAATTTGGTGTTCGAGAAGACTCTTGAGAGTCCCCTGGAGTGCAAGGAGATCCAACTAGTCAGTCATAAAGGAAATCAGTCCTGAATATTCATTGGAAGGACTGATGCTGAAACTGAAGATCCAATCCTTTGGCCACCTAATTCAAAATACTGAATAGTTAGAAAAGACCCTGGTGCTGGGAAAGATTGAAGGCAAGAGGAACAGGGGATGACAGAGGATGAGATGGTTGGATGGCATCACAGACTTGAAGGACATGAGTTTGAGCAAACTCTGGGAGTTGGTGATGGGTAGGGAAGCCTGGCATGCTGCAGTCCATGAGGTTGCAAAGGGTCGGACATAACTGAGCGACTGAACTGCACTGATAACAATGTAAATAGAGTAAACTCTATAACTGAAAGACAATGAGTTTCCAGACTATAGAAAATAAAAGTAAAATCTAGTCTTACATTGTTTGCATGAAGCCTACCTAAATTATCAAAATTCAGAAATATTGAATGTCAAATGATAGAAAGACACACCAGGTGAACACTAATCAAAACAAAGGTTGTCTCAGTATATTTGAAAACAAACCAAGTAGATTTTAAGATCAATGCATTATTGAAGATATGAGAGCCCTACATACTGATCAAAAGTTTCAATTTGACAGAAGATAATGATTCTTAACTCATGGGCTTAATACTATATAAACTATAAGTTTATATATTTACCTATATGTTTAAGCTTTAAACTATATAAAGTACAAATTGACAGAATTAAATGGAAAACTACAGAAATTCTATCACATTGGGATACTAACACATCTGTAGTAACTAATGGGTTAAGCAGATAAAAATTTAGTGAGAATACAGAAGACTTGAAAATTCGATGAACAAGTTTGATCTAAAGAATGTATATGTAGCATTGTATATACAGTGAGTGAAAAATACATGTTTTCTACAAGAACTTGAGAAACATTACGAAAATTGACCATACTCTAATCTATAAAGTGAATGGCAATACATTTTTTGGTCTTCTTGCTTCCCTTTGGTTTCTATTCAGTCTATTCTCAACTCTATCCCAAAAATCCTGGGAAAACCTAACCTGGATGAGCCATACTTTTGTTCAAATTTCTCCAATGAATTCACATCATGCTATAAGTGAAAGCTGAAATCCATGGCCATTACAGTAGATCACAAGGCCTGCATACCTCCCCTTCCAAGCTGGCGTTATTTCTACAATATCATCTCCTCCAGTCTTCCTCACTCACTGTGTTCCAGCTACACTGGCTATTCCATTAATACAGTAAAGCCTAATTCAATCTCTGAACTGTACACTGGTTGTTTCTTCTGTCAGGTTCCTTCCTGTAGATATTTTAACACTTTCTCCATCTTCCATCTTCCTGAAGTCACCTTACAAATATTACTTTTTTCACTGAGGCCTTCAACACCCTATCCATAACTCATTCTTTATCCCTTTGCCCTACTTTATTTTTCTCTAAATCATTTCATGCCATCTAAAACATTATTTATTTTATAATCTCTCTCACTTCACTGGAATGTAAACTCCTAGAGCATGTAACTTTTACTCTGCTTTATTTATTGTCATATGGTTAGTGACTAGAGCAGTTCCTGGTATTTTGTGACAAATAATGGTTTGATGAGTAAAGAATGAAGGAATCTGGGGATTTAAAAATATTTTTTAATATATTTTTTAAGTCAGAAAAAAATCATAGTAAAATTATAAAATATTTCAAGCTATATGACAAAATCAAACATATCTAATTTGTATACTAAAGCTGAAGTAGTACTTAGAGGCGCTTTACATCCTTCGGTATGTTTATTTAAAAATAATTAACCAGGGGAGGCAGTCCTAAGATGGTGGAGGAATAGGATGGGGAGACCACTTTCTCCCCCAAAAATAACACACAAGAGGAATCCCATAAGGATAACAGCTGATCTTTCAACAGAAACTCTTCAGGTCAGAAGGGAATGGCAGGACATACTTAAAGTGATGAAAGAAAATAATCTACAACACCGATTACTGTAACCAGCCAGGATCTCATTCAAATTTGAAGGAGAAATCAAAAGCTTTACAGACATGTAAAAGCTGAGAGAATTCAGCAACACCAAACCAGTGATCCAACAAATCCTAAAGGATCTTCCCTAGACAGGAAACATGGATAGGGTGTATAATCTCGAACCCAAAACAATAAAGTAAATGGCAACAGGATCACACTTATCAATAATTACCTTAAATGTAAACGGGATGAATGCCCCAACCAAAAGACAAAGATTGGCTGAATGAATACAAAAATAAGACCCCAATATATGTTGTCTACAAGAGACCCACCTGGAAACAAGGGACACATACAGACTGAAAGTGAAGTGCTGGAATAAGATATTCCATGCAAATAGAGACCAAAAGAAAGCAGGAGTAGCAATACTTATATCAGATAAAGTAGACTTTAAAATAAAGGCTCTGAAAAGAGATAAAGATGGACATTACATAATGATCAAAAGATCAATCAAGGAAGAAGATAGAACAATGATAAATATATATGCACCCAACATAGGAGCACCACAACATGTAAGGTAAATGCTAACAAGTATGAAAGGGGAAATTAACAATAACACAATAATAGTGGGAGACTTTAATACCCCATTCACACTGATGGATAGATCAACTAAAGAGAAAATTAACAAGGAAACACAAACTTTAAATGATACAATAGACCAGTTAGACCTAATTGATATCTATAGGACATTTCACCCCAAAACAATGAATTTCACCTTTTTCTTAAGCATACACAGAACCTTCTTCAGAACAGATCACATCCTGGGCCAAAAATCTAGCCTTGGTAAATTCAAAAAATTTAAATTATTCCAAGTATCTTTTCTGACCTCAATGCAGTAAGATTAGATGTCAATTACAGGAGAAAAACATTTAAAAATTCCAACATATGGAGGCTCAACAACACGCTGTGGAATAACCAACAAATCACAGAAGAAATAAAAAATGAAATTCAGTTATGCATAGAAATGAATGAAAATGAAAACACAACAACCAAAAACCTATGGGACACTGTAAAAGTAGTGCTAAGGGGAAGGTTCATAGTAATACAGGCTTACCTCAAGAAACAAGAAAAAAGTCAAATAAATAACCTAAATTTACACCTAAAGCAACTAGAAAAGGAAGAAATGCAGAACCCCAGGGTTAGAAGGAAAGAAACCTTAAAGATCAGGGCAGAAATAAATGCAAAGGAAACAAAAGAGACTCAGCAAAAATCAACAAAGCCAAAAGCTAGTTCTTTGAGAAGATAAATAAAACTGACAAACCATTAGCCAGACTCATTAATAAACAAAGGGAGAAAAACCAAATCAACAAAATTAGAAATGAAAAAGGAGAAATCACAACAGACAACACAGAAATACAAGGATCATATGAGACTACTATCAGCAACTATATGCAAATAAATGGGGCAACCTGGAAGAAATGGACAAATTCCTAGAAAAGTACAACTTTCCAAGACTAAACCAGGAAGAGATAGATAATATTAATAGACCCATCACAAGCATAGAAATTGAAACTGTAATCAGAAATCTTCCAAAAAACAAAAGCCCAGGACCAGATGGCTTCACAGCTGAACTCTACCAAAAATTTAGAGACGAGCTAACACCTATTCTACTCAAACTCTTCCAGAAAATTGCAGAGGAAGGTAAACTTCCAAACTCATTCTATGAGGCCACCATCACTCTAATTCCAAAACCCGAAAAAGATGCCACAAAAAAAGAAAACTACAGACCAATATCATTGATGAACACAGATGCAAAAATCCTTAACAAAATTCTAGCAAACAGAATCCAACAACACATCAAAAAGATCATACATCATGATCAAGTAGGCTTAATCCCAGGGATGCAAGGATTCTTCAATATCTGCAAATCAATAAATGTAATACACCACATTGACAAATTGAAAAATAAAAACCACATGATTATCTCAATAGATGCAGAGAAAGCCTTTGACAAAATTCAACATCCATTTATGATAAAAACGGTCAGGAATAGAAGGAACATACCTCAACATAATAAAAGCTATATATGACAAACCCACAGCAAACATTATCCTCAGTGGTGAAAAACTGAAAGCATTTCCCCTAAAGTCAGGAATAAGACAAGGGTGCCCACTCTCACCGCTACTATTCAACATAGTTTTGGAAGTCTTGGCCACAGCAATCAGAGCAGAAAAAGAAATAAAAGGAATCCAGACTGGAAAAGAAGAAGTAAAATTTTCACTGTTTGCAGATAATATGATCTTCTGCATAGAAAACCCTAAAGACTCCACCAGAAAATTACTAGAGCTAATCAATGAATATGGTAAAGTTGCAGGATATAAAATCAACACACAGAAATTCCTTGCATTCCTATACACTAACAATGAGAAAACAGAAAGAGAAATTAAGGAAGCAATTCCATTCACCACCGAAACAAAAAGAATAAAATACTTAGGAATATATCTACCTAAAGAAACAAAAGACCTATATATAGAAAACTATAAAACACTGATGAAAGAAATCAAAGAGAACACGAATAGATGGAGAAATATACTGTGTTCATGGATTGGAAGAATCAATATAGTGAAAATGAGTATACTACCCAGAACAATCTATAGATTCAATGCAATTCCTATCAAGCTACCAGCCATCCTTTTCAGAGAAATAGAACAAATAATTTCACAATTTGTATGGAAATACAAAAAACCTTGTATAGCCAAAGCACTCTTGAGAAAGAAAAATGGACGTGGAGGAATCAACCTGCCTGACTTTAGTCTATACTACAAAGCTATAGTCATCAAGACAGTATGGTACTGGCACAAAGACAGAAATATAGATCAATGGAACAAAATAGAAAGCCCAGAGATAGATCCACGCACCTATGGACACCTTATCTTTGACAAAGGAGGCAAGAATATACAATGGAGAAAAGACAATCTCTTTCACAAGTGGTGCTGGGAAAGCTGGTCAACCACTTGTAAAAGAATGAAACTAGAACACTTTCTAACACCATACACAAAAATAAACTCAAACTCTAAACGTAAGACCAGAAACTATAAAACTCCTAGCGGAAAACATAGGCAAAACACGGTACGACATACACCAAAGCAGGATCCTCTATGACCCACCTCCCAGAATACTGGAAATAAAAGCAAAAATAAACAAATGGGACCTAATTAAAAAGTAAAAGCTTCTGTACAAGAAAGGAAACTAAAAGCAAGGTGAAAAGGCAGCCTTCAGAATGGGAGAAAATAATAGCTAACAAAGCAACAGACAAACAATCTCAAGAATATACAAGCAACTCCTGCAGCTCAATTCTAGAAAAATAAACGAGTTGATC
>ML664670.1:21453-61263 GCA_007570785.1 Antilocapra americana
CATATACACCGAGGAAACCAGAATTGAAAGAGCCACGTGTACCCCAATGTTCATGGTGGCATTGTTTACAATAGCCAGGACATGGAAGCAACCTAGATGTCCATCAGCAGACGAATGGATAAGGAAGCTGTGGTACATATACACAATGGAATATTTCTCAGCATTAAAAAAAAATTCATTTGAATCAGTTCTACTCAGGTGGACGGAACTGGAGGCTATTATCCAGAGTGAAGTAAGCCAAAAGGAAAAAAAACAATATAGTATACTAACGCATATATATGGAATTTAGAAAGATGGTAACAATAACCCTGTATGCGAGACAGCAAAAGAGACACAGATGTGTAGAAGTCTTTTGTACTCCATGGGAGAGGGCAAGGGTGGGATGATATGGGAGAATGGTATTGAAACCTGTAAATCATCACATGTGAAATGTATCACCAGCCCAGGATCGATGCATGATACAGGGTGCTCAGGGCTGGTGCACCGGGATGACCCAGAGGGATGGAATCGGGAGGGAGGTTCTGGAAGGGGAATACATGTATACCCATGGTGGATTCATGTCAATGTATGGCAAAAATCAACACAATAATGTAAAGAAATAAATATATCTAAAATAAAAATAATTAACCAGGCATCCAACTTAAGAATAAAAAAAGAATGACATAATAAACCTCCCCAAAACAGTGAGGAATACATTATAAAGGTTATAAATAAATAAAAAGGGAAAAAAGAGGCTAACAAATTCCCCCGAAACAATTATTTGAAAAGAATAATTACTTGCACAGATCTCTGATCATATTAATAAATAAAACAAAATAGAGGAGGCAATATCAGGAGTGAAAGAGGGGACACAATTACAGTTACTACAGTGATTAAAAAGATAAAAACATATTCAGAATAATTTTCTTCACAAATTTAAAATATTAGGTGAAATGGGAAAAAAATTTTTTAGAAAAATGTAACCCATCTAAACTGGTTCAATTAGACAAACAGAAACCCATGAAATACAAAATCAATAGTTTAAGTTATCCTATCAGAAAACACACTAGAACCAGATGGCTTTGCAGGGAAGTTGCAGAAAATGTGAAATAACAAAGAATTACAATAATCAAATTTTCCAGTAGAGGAAAAGAAGGAATATTTCCTCCAGCTAATCTGGTGATGACATAATAACCTTAATAGCAACTTTGAAATAGTGTATTAAAAAGTTATAGAACTGGGCTCCTTGGAGAAATAGCTAACTCTAGGACAGGGATTGAAAATGTATACAATAAACCATTTAACACCAGAAAGAAAGTGTTTGAAAAAACAATGAAACAAAACAAAATAGTACAATGGTTTGGGTATGCCAAAGGAACGCAGAAGCCAGCACTTGAGTAACAAAATAAATAACATAGTATTGAATTATAACTCAAAATATAAAATAAGTATACATAAGTCCACAGTGATATTAATAAATAAACAAATAATTGGCAAATTCCTTGGTGGTCCAGTAGGTAAGACTTGGCACTTAAAATGCTATGGGCCTAGATTCAATCCCTTGTTGGGGAAGTAAGATCCTGCAAGCTGCAGGGTGTGGCCAAATAAAAAAAAAGTTAAGGGAGAAGAAAAAATCTCTTTGCAGAAAAATTCCAAATAATTTATGTAAGTCTTCCTCCTTTAAGGAGGGAGAGCATTAAGTCTCCACTCCTTAATTGTGGACTGTGCATAATAACTTCCTTCCAAAGAGAACTCTATGAAAAGTTATAGGAACAATTCATGAATGAACATGTATGCACTACTCATCAACAAACTTAAAACAGTCTAAATATAGTCTTGTTAAAAAAAAATCATCATTACCAAATTGGTATTATCCCAAGAGTTATTTTAATATTACTAAAAATGCTAATAAAATTTACTACATTGAGACTATAGGAGAGAAAAATGATCATATAAATAGATCAATAAAACACATTTAACATCCTTTCCTAAAAAGAATTTTTAGAGAACTAGAAATAAAAGGAAATCATTAACTTCTTCCCTGGTAGCTCAGGTGGTAAAGAATCTGCCTGCAGTGCAAGGGACACAGGTTCAATCCCTGTGTATTGAACAGTATTCCTCACTGTTTTGGGGAGGTTTATTATGTCATTCTTTTTTTATTCTTAAGTTGGATGCCTGGTCAGGAAGGTCCCTTGGAGAAGGAAACAGCAACCCAATCCAGCATTCTTTCCTGGAGAATTTCATGGACAGAGGAGCCTGGTGGGCTACAGTCAAGGGGATCACAAGAGCCAGACATGACTTAGTGACTAAACCACCAACCATCATTAACTAGGGAAGGCCGATCAGCAATTGCTAAGGCCTAGGTGACAGGGGTAGGGGTGGGGCTGGGGGGAGGAGGGATTGACTGCAAAAGGAACATGAGGGAACATATTGGAGTGATGGGAGTGTTTTATATCACGATAATGGTAGAGGTTACACAAGTATATGCATTAGTCAAAAATCAGATGAGTGTTTTCATGTTCTTTGGATAAATACTCACAAGTGGGATTGTTGGAGATAGATAAATGCCTATAGTCATTGCAGCATTGTTTACAAGTGCCAAGATATGCAAACAACTTAAGTGCCCAGCAACACGTGAATGCATAAAGACGATATGCTGTATATACACAATGGAATACTTCTCAGCAATAAAAAAGATGAAATATTGCCATTTGCAACAATGTGAATGGACCGTGAGGGTATTATGCTATATGAAATGTTAGATGGATAAAGACAAATAATGTGATTTCACTCATATGTGAAATATAAAACAACAACAACAAAAAGAATGAACAAAGCAAATGTATAGCTATAGAGAACACAGGAGTAATAACCAGAGGGGAAGAGGGAGAGTGTAAAATGGGTAAAGTGGGTCAACTCTAGTGAAGGAGGGAAACTAAATTTTTGGTGGGGTCAACTCTAGTGAAGGAGGGAAACTAAATTTTTGGTGGTGAGCACACAATAGTTTATATAGAAGTGGAAATATAATGTGGTACACATGAAATATATAATGTTATAAATGAATTTTATGTCAATAAAAATTAATTTTAAAAATTATTAAATTACACATTTAAAATTGGTGAATTTTACTTTGTGCATATTTTACTTCAGTAAGTCTGACAAAACTAGAAAAGGAACTATCAACTTGATAAAGGACATCTACAAGAACAACAACTTACAAAAATTGTAAAATTTATTGTGTGTTAACTCTTATCTCCTGCTGCAGCAACCACTTCCATGCTGCTTCTAATGAGTTTGTTCACAGTTACTTTCAGGAGTTACCTGTCCTGGGGCTGCATCCTCTACCTGTACCTTTCTGGAAGGGGCTGGCCAGGGTTACCTGCATGAGCCCACTTGCACTTATGCATGTGAATCATAAAAATACAGAGAAACTAACAGTAAAGTTTAGAGTTCGTCTTGGCTAATAGTGCAAAAAAAAAAAGAAGTATCCATCAGTGCTTTCTTCCTTCTTCCCACAGCTGAACAGTTTTGATGTGTTTTTCCAAGGTTGCCTCAGAAAGTTCAAGTGTTCATGAAGAGATGGAGCAGCAGAAAGTATATTTCATTTTTAGTTTGCAAATGGGACCCTGTTCACAAAGGGCAAGGAGAGATGGAAGGAGCTGACCAATCCATACTGGTAGGTGGCTGCAAGATGAGCAGATCTCTGCATTCAACCATCACAATCTTAAAAGTCTATACAGAAGCTTTAACAGGGTTTAGTCACATATACCATCCAAATGATCTCAACACCACATTACTCTCTCAAGTCTGTGTCCCTGAAACAGCTCCTAGCGTGGGAACAGTGGGCTTAAGTCCAAGGACACCAGGGGTCAGTGAGGAGTCTTCGATTGAACCGGGTCCAGCTTGCAGGTCAACCAGTGATCATGTCCGGGTTTTAATGCAGATATTAATGCACTGATGGTAGAAGTATAAATCCAATAAAAGTAAACAAGTGCATACTCAACCCACAATTCCACTCCTTGGCACATTATATGTGCACACAGTGCTTACAGAATGTTCTGAGCAGAACTTTTCTTAAAGGCAAAATATGAATCAGTCCACATGGTATTCCACAGAAGAACAAATATTCATTCATTGTATAAATATGCAGTGGAATATTATGTGAGAGAAAAAAATGAAAGAATAGCAGCTGCATGTATTGGCATTCACACAGTTAAAAAAAAAGTCACCAAAAAAGACATGCTGTAGGATTTTATTCATATAGCACTAACTGTGATAAAGCTAAATACTAGATTATTTACATGGTAAAAATATAAAGTAAAAGAAAGAGGATAACATAAATTTTTGGACCATGGTATTTAGGCTGAAGAAAATAAGGGGAGATCAGTAAGGAGCATACATGGGGCTCTGAGTTGCTATTATTCAATTCTAAATATTTGTTGTTGTTGTTCAGTCTCTAAGTCGTGTCCAGCTCTTTGTGACTTTATGGATGGCAACATGCCAGGGTTCTCTGTCCTTCACTATCTCCTGGAGTTTGCTCAGATTGATGTCCATTGAGTTGGTGATGCTATCTAACCAAGAAGAAGTCACCTTCTTCTCCTCTTTCCTTCAATCTTTCCCAGCATCAGGGTCTTTTCCAGTGAGTTGGTTCTTCACATCAGGTGGCTAAAGTATTGGAGCTTCAGCATTAGTCCTTCCAATGAGTATTCAGGGCTGATTTCCTTTAGGATTGACTGGTTTACTTATTTACTCTAAATATGGTGTCAGGTAATTTGCTACTGGTTAAATTGATATACCTCCCTTTTGCGAATATGCTACATTTCATAATAAAATGTAACTATGAACAAAAATATTTCTATAGTTGGTACATTGCTCAGAGGTAGACTGTAAGATGTAGACCTGCTTCTCTAGAATAGAGGAAATAGTTTACAATATTTATGGTCATTTGTACAAAACCCCTTCTAGGGACCTAGTTAAAGTGAGCTCCAATATCTATGCTCACCTCACCCATGCTTAGTAGTGTCTCCACAAAGTTAGAATAATGTACACAAACTCAATTAAAACTGAAAAATATGTTTTTAGCTGAGAAATAATCCACGAACTTTAGCCATGGGAGAGCCTGTGAAATCTCCCTCCTAAACAGTGAGTGGCCTTAGTTGGTTATCCATTCTACATATAGCAGTGTGTACATGTCTGTTCCACACCCCTAACTGTCCCTTCCCCCTAACCTTCCTCCTCTGATAACAATAAGTTCATGTTCTCCAAGTCCGCGAGTCTGTCAGTTTTATAACTAAGTTCATGTGTATCATTGCTTTTTAGATTCTGCATATAAGTATATAAGCAGTATCATAATGATATTTGTTGCTCTCTGACTTACTTCACTCAGTATGACAATCTCTAGGTCTACCCATGTTGCTGAAAATGGCATTTTCTTTCTTTTTAAAGGGAACCCTTCTATACTGTTTGTGGGCATGTAAACTGGTATAGCCACTAAGGGGAACAGTATGGGGGCTTCCTTAAAAAAATAAAAATAGAGCTACCATATGATTCTGCAATCTCACTCCTGGGCATATATCTGGAGAAAAATATGGTCTGAAAGGATTCATGGATCCCAATAATCATTGCAGCACTGTTTACAATAGTCAACACATGGAAGCAACCCAAGTGCCCATCAATAGAGGAATGGATAAAGAAGATGTGGTGCATATGTACAATGGAATGTTCCTTAGCTTAGCTTTTAAACTGCATATCCTCATCATTTTTGTGATGCAAAAATCAAGTAACCTGGATGGAACTGAGTGTAAATATTGGTTCAACTGCAATATCAGAACAATAAAGTTAATATTACAACTATAAAGAATTTTTCTAGGATATGTACCTCTTAAGCAAAATTAGAGTGAGCTGAGGTTACTCTTCATTATGGCATACAGGCTTCTCATTGTGGTGGCTTTCCTTGTGGCAGAGCATGGGCTCTGGGTGTGCAGCCTTCAGCAGTTGCAGCACATGGGCTCAGTAGTTGCGGCGTGGGGTCTAGAGCATGGGCTCAGTTGCTCCATGGCAAGTGGAATCTTCCCCAACCAAATCTGTGTCTCCCGCATTGGCAGCTGGATTCCTAACCACTGGACCACCAAGAAGTCTGTAATCTTAATTTTTTATGTTTGCAAAAAAAATATTAAATAAATGCATTTCTTGTCTTGAAAAGATAACTAAATCATTTAATACTCAATCTAACAATATCTTCTAAAATGAGGTTTAAAGTTTATGACCTTTTTCAGTGCATTGGGACATAAACAAGGTTATGTCTCTTATTTTTCAAAGTGATTGCTTAAAACCTCACTTTTTTATTGGCATTGTGTCCAATTTTTCCCTTTTTAGGGCTTTAGCTTGCAAGAAAAGTAGAATTTACATGGTCAATTCTTCTCCCAGAATCGACCCACATAAAGAGCTAGAGTCTGGCTCTAATACTATGATGTTGTCGAATGGAGTTAGAATTGGATTTGGGTTTTCTGAGTTCTGATGGTTCTTCGTCCTCTACTGAGGTGATGCTTTTGGTGATTTGGACCCCTTGTGGGTCCTAGTCTAGGGTTCCAACTTAATCGTTTTGTGTTTACGTATGTGTGTGTCCATG
Source organism: Antilocapra americana (assembly GCA_007570785.1). Lineage (NCBI taxonomy): Eukaryota > Metazoa > Chordata > Mammalia > Artiodactyla > Antilocapridae > Antilocapra > Antilocapra americana. The sequence goes on from ML664670.1 coordinate 28,061, forward strand.
TGTATGTATTTTTAATGTCACATTCACATTCTCAGCCCTTGTTCTTCCAAGTAAAATGGGATCTTCTCATAAAGGAGCACCTATTTACCAATCTTGTGGTATAGATCCTTTGAATAAGAGTCCTTATTAGAAGTCTAATGACACCTTTCAAAAATATGTAATTATCTGGGTTATATTTATGGTTTTATTTTAAGGACAAAGAAAGCTTAGACACCTAGGAGTTATTCTGGAGTTGAATTGCAGCTAGAATGTTGTTTGATTACTTTCAATTTTTTACCATTGCTTCTCCCATAGTTAATTTGACAATTACCAAAATACAGGTAAGCACCATAAACAGGGATCATAACAAACAAATAACTATTGGTAAACACTCATCTCTACAGCAAGTGGGGCTATAATAGAGTAACCTAAGCTCTGGGTCTTGAGTATGTCCTGGGAATCAGTTGGCCTGCTTTATTGAGACAAGGGAATGTGTGCCTGCGTGCTCAGTCACCAAGTAGTGTCAGATTATTTTGCGACCCTATGGACTATAGCCTGCCAGGCTTCTCTGTCCATGGGATTCTCCAGGCAAGAATACTGGAGTGGGCTGCCATGCCCTCCTCCAGGGGATCTTCCCAACCCAGGGATCAAACCCATGTCTTTTATGTCTCCTGCATTGGCAGGCAGTTTCTTTACCACTAGCACCACCTGGGAAGCCTCAGACAGAAGAGAATGTTAGTTAATTTGATTAGTTAGTTGGTTGAATAGAAACAGGTTTCTTACATGAGATCATGATATATTAAAATGACATATAGGTAATTCCCTGGTGCTTCAGTGGTTAGGACCTGGCACTTTCACTGCCAAAGGCTTGGGTTCCATCCCTGGTCAGGGAACTAAGATCCCACAGCTGCACATGGTGTGGCCCCCCAAAAATGACATATAAAGTACAAAAGATATATGAACTAGGAGTCACTGTAACCCTATATATTATCTTTCACTTAAGATGACATCATTAATCCCTGGTTAACACAATAATCTTACAAATTTTTGACTTGTATTGGTATTCAGATCATGTTTCGCACAAAGTGAGCTTGGTGTGCATTTTTTTATAAATACTACTTAGTCTGAAAAACTAAATCTCAAATTGGAGAAAAAGGCAACTAAAAATGCCAGAGGAAGAAAAAGGGTGAATGATTGGTGGTGTGTAGGGGAGCAGGGATGTCAGTCCTGAGCTGAAATCTACTAGCAGGAATAGAACCAAAGGCAATTAGCAGTGTTTGTCAACTTCTGTTCCTTCAGAATAATGTAGCTTTAGGCCTCCTTCTAAAAAAAAGCATTAGTTGGGGATAATGAAGCGATCTTGATGTTCTATCAATTTCAGATGATATAAGAGAAAATTTCAGCTTTACTACTTAACTGCAAGGCCTTAGGTAAGTAACTCAGACTTCATGCAATTCAGTTATTTTAGCTAAAAAGCAGCACTGTCACTTTCCACTTTGTGTGGTTGCGTTCATTTAATAAATTTAAAAAGCATGGGTAAAACACCTAGAAAATGCTAGCAGTTGATAGGTGTTCAAAAATTATAATTAACAATAATATTAATAAAATGATGTGTAATGAAATCTGATTTGGAGCTACCTGTATTTCTCACTTACTAGGTATTAATACTTGTGTGTCACAACTTTTAAGTCTTTGATAGTCCTTGATTAATCATCTGAGTGATGTCCACAGTATTTTCTCTTTCTTAACCTACTAGCCAAATTTGAAAGCACATTGTAACAGGGTCTTATACTGGAATTCTCCTTCCCTCAAACTTAAATGTGGAAAGGGCAATGGCACCCCACTCCAGTACTCTTGCCTGGAATATCCCGTGTATGGAGGAGCCTGGTAGGCTACAGTCCATGGAGTCGCTAAGAGTCGGACAAGACTGAGCAACTTCACTTTCATTTTTCACTTTCCTGCATTGGAGAAGGAAATGACAACCCACTCCAGTGTTCTTGCCTGGAGAATCCCAGGGATGGGGGAGCCTGGTGGGCTGCCATCTATGTGGTCACACAGAGAAGGACACAACTAAACCAACTTAGCAGCAGCAGCAAACTTAAATGAGATACCAAATAGAAAAGATATTGGCATGCCAGAGTGAGGGTGACAGAGACCCCTTCTTCCAATTAACCTATTTACAAAGAATAAAGTAGAACCAGTTTCATCTCTTGAACCCCTCATCCTTATCAGCAGCATAAAAATAGACATAGACTAGAAGCAGCACCTCTTTATAAAAAGAGTAGCTTTATATATCCAACCTGTGTGTGTGCGTGCCAAGTTGCTTTAGTTGTGTCCAACTCTTTACAACTCCATGGACTGTAGCCCACCAGGCTCCTCTGGCCATGGGAGGTCCAACCTACAAAGAATTAATGCTAAATGAAGTTTGAAGTTTGATTAATACAGTGCAGCTGGGCCTTCTAATCTGAATCAAGACTATATTTACCACCTAAATTGACCATGTGCTGTGCTACACTGTGCTTAGTTACTCGGTCTTGTCTGACTCTTTGGGACCCCATGGACCACAGCACGCCAGGCTCCTCTGTCCATGGGGATTCTCCAGGCAAGAATACTGGAGTGGGTTGTCATGCCCTCTTCAGGGGATCTTCTTAACCCAGGGATCGAACCCAGGTGGATTCTTTACCAGCTGAGATAGCAGAGAAGCCCCAAATTGACCACAGGACTCTATATTACATGAAAGTGAACAGACATCCATGAACTCTATAAGAGTTTTCAATGAAGAGTGGAGGAAGATTACCCCATGTTAAAAATGTTTAAAGAGACATTTGAAGAAAAGAAAATAAATTGTCTTTTATTTCTTTCAATTTTTCATAGTGGTAAAACACACATAACATAAAGTTTACCATTTTAACCATTTATAAGTGTGTAGTTCAGTGGAATTAAATTCATTCATAATCATGTGCTACCATCAACACTATCAGTCTCCAGAACTCTCGTAAAACTGACACTCTAAACCCAGGAAACAGTAACTCCCCATTCCTCCCTTCCTCCCAGCCACTGCCAACCTCTATCCTACCTTTGTTAGCTGTCTTTTGAATATTCTATTTCCAAACAGACTTAAATGGTGGAATCTTTCAAATATTCACTCTTTAATATCACATATCTAGGTTGTTTCCAAACAAGCGTTGCATTTTTCTTTCTATATAATGCTTTTTCAGACTTTTTTTCCTTATGGAATTGTTGTCAAATAAATTATTCAAAGTATAGTCAACTCTGGGCTTCCCAGGTGGTGCTAGTGGTAAAGAACCCACCTGCCAAGGTAGGAGACATAGAGTCACAGGTTCGATCCCTGGGTCAGGAAGATCCCCTGCAGAAGGGCATGTCAACCCACTCCAGTATTCCTGCCTGGAGAATCCCATGGACAGAGGAGCCAGGCGGGCGATAGTCCATGGGGTCGCAAAAAGTCAAACATGACTGAAGCGACTTAACACACATGCACACATGCATAGTCATCTCTAACTTAATCTAGACAAATTTCTCTATTTCTGATCTCTTTCCATTTAAAGTATCATTAATGATTACCACTCTCTTCATGAATCAAAGCTTTTTTGTGGTGAAGGGGCTTGTGTAACTCAATGAAGCTAGGAGCCATGCCATGCAGGACCATGCATGATGGACAGGTCATAGTGAAGAGTTCTTACAAAACATGGTCCGCTGGAGGAGGAATGGCAAAACATTCCAGTATTCTTGCTGCAAGAACCTCATGGACAGTATGAAAAGATATGACACTGGAAGATGAGATCCCCCCTCATACCCCCGCCAGGTACCCAATAAGTTACTGGGGTAGAGTGGAGGGTAATTACTAACTCCAGAAAGAATGCAGCAGCTGGGCCAAGCAGAAATGATGCTCAGTTGTGGATGTGTTTGGTGGTGAAAGTAAAGTCTGATACTATAAAGAACAATATTGCATAGGAACCTGGAATGTTAGGTCCATGAATCAAGGTGTATTGGATGTGGTCAAGCAGGAGGTGGCAAGAGTGAACACTGACATCTTAGGAATCAGTGAACTAAAATGGACAGGAATGGGTGAATTTAACTCAGGTGATCATTATATCTACTACTGTGGGCAAGAATCCCTTAAAAGAAATGAAGTAGCCCTCAGAGTCAACAAAAGGGTCCAAAATGCAGCATTTGGGTGCAACTTCAGAAACGACAGAATGATCTTGGTTTGTTCCCAACAACATCAATATCACAGTAATCCAAGTCTATGCCTCAACCACTAATACCTAAGAAGCTGAAGTCAAATGGTTCTATGAAGATGTACAAGATCTTCTAGAACTAACACCAAAATAAGATGTCCTTTTCATCACAGGGGGTTGGAGTACAAAAGTAAGAAATCAAGAGATACCTGGACTAATGGGCAAATTTGGTCTTGGAGTACAAAATGAAGTACGGCAAATGCTAAAAGAGTTTTGCCAAGAGAATGCACTGGTCATAGCAAATACCCTCTTCCAACAATCAAGAGACAACTCTACACATTGACATCACAAGATGGTCAATGCCAAAATCAGACTGATTACATTTTTTGAAGATGGAGAAGCTCTATACAGTCAGCAAAAACAAGACCTGGAGCTGTGGTTCAGATCATGAGCTCCACATTGCAAAATTCAGACTTAAATTGAAGAAAGTAGGGAAAACCACTAGATCACTCAGGTATGACCTAAATGAAATCCCTTATGATTATACTGTGGAGGTGATGAATAAGTACAAGGCATTATATCTGTAAGACAGAGTATCTGAATAACTATGGACAGAGGTTCATAACACTGTAAAACAGGTAGGGACCAAAATCATCTCAAAGAAAAAAGAAGGCAAAAAGGCAAGAAGGCAAGAAGGTTGTCTGAGGAGGTCTTACAAATAGCTGAGAAAAGAAGAGACACGAAAGGCAAGGGAGAAAGGGAAAGATAAACCCAACTGAATGCAAAGTTCCAGAGAATAGCAAGGAGAGACAAGAAAGCCTTTGTAAGTGAACAATGCAAAGAAGTAGAGGAAAACAATAGGATGAGAAAGATTAGCAATCTCTTCAAGAAAATTGGAGATATCAAGGGACCATTTCATGCAAGGAAGGGCACAATAAAGGTCAGAAATGGTAAGGACCTAACAGAAACAGAAGAGATTAAGAACAGGTGGCAAGACTACACAGAAGACCTGTACAAAAAAGGTCTTAATGACCCAGGTAACCACGATGGTGTGGTTATGTACCTGCTGCTGCTGCTGCTAAGTCGCTTCAGTCGTGTCTGACTCTGTGCACCCCATTGACGGAAGCCCACGAGGCTCCCCCGTCCCTGGGATTCTCCAGGCAAGAATACTGGAGTGGGTTGCCATTTCCTTCTCCAATGCAGGAAAGTGAAAAGTCAAAGTGAAGTTGCTCAGTCTTGTCCGACTCTTAGCGACCCCATGGACTGCAGCCTACCAGGCTCTTCCGTCCATGGATTTCCCAGGCAAGAGTACTGGAGTGCGGTGCCATTGCCTTCTCTGGTCATGTACCTAGATCCAGGCAAAAATACTGGAGTGGGTTGCTGTGCCCTCTTCCAGGGGATCTTCCCGACCCAGGGATCAAACTTGCTTCTCTTATGTCTCCTGCATCGGCAGATGAGTCTTTTATCACTAGCGCCACCTGGGAAGCCAGTTTGATTCACTGCTTGCTTATTTTTTTTTTAAGCAGAATGTTGATCATGTGAGAGACTATGACAACAGCAGAAAAAGAAATAAAAAGAGGTAAAGATTTTTAAAATGGGGAAAGGTAACTCATGTATACATACTTAAGAAATGCCTTTTGATTGCTTTAACCCCTCTCTTTCTGGGTCGGTTATTCTCACTGGATTTAGGGAAAGAGAGTAAACACCAAAAACTATTGGGAAAACACCATGAATTTAAAGGAATATGACAGTAGAATTAAAATGCATGGAGTAACAGAAGGGATTTTGCTCAAGTCTCTCAAAAATTAAAACCACACACTTTCAAATAATTTCTATTTTAGTTTTGCCAACTCCAAAAAACAACTTTAATGTATTTATGTTTTATTATATTATTTGATCTCACATTCAGAAACTTGAGCAAGGAATGAAAAGTAGATCTGGGTTTTCTCCTAAAAGAAAATCTGTTTCTAATAAAGAAATGGACTCCAGGAAAGGCATGAGAAACAGCAGCACACACTAATTTAGTCAATGAAAAAATACATTTAGAAAGACTAAAATACCCAAAGAACACACACAAAATATGTGCTCTCCCTCCTGGACACACACAAAGTATTAAAATGTATGGACACAAAGAAGTGTCCAGAGATTGAAGTGAAAGTGACAGTGAATTGGTAAAATGATTCAAAACATGTTGAAAAAAATTGCAAAAGATATTGACTAGAATATATTATAAAAAATGTACTTCTCTGAATGTGTTTAGGAATCTGCTTTATCTGCCTTGTTTTATCAAAATTGGTGATATCTTGTCAAGAAATAGTGAAGGGTTATCAGAAATCACAGCTTAGTTCACAGTAGGGTGATGATTTTCAAAGGTAGAGTGGTGACGTCAATCACATTAATTTTACAACAACTATGAAAAATTGGTTCCTACAAGCATTACTAGCCTGACCTTTAGTTTTGTCAACTCTAATAATCAATAATTTTTATTTATTTTCAATTAAGAACAGTATATGTGAGTTTCCCAGATCTAATAACTGGGTTGCTAAAGATAAGGAATTTAAAGAGTTTGGAGAGCAAATGTCAAAGTGGCCTGAGTTTGAAACTACAAGAGTGCAGCTTCATCCTCTTCCTTTACCTACAGATATCATTTATAGGTCTGTATTTGATGGTCTTTATCAGTGGGGATTAGCTACTCTTTTCTACTTTGTTCCATGAAGCTTTTTCAGATAACTTGGATAGTTGAACTTTTGTCTTTTTCTTCTTCATTCCTAGTAGCTTATTTATGTGGAGAAGGAAATGGCAACCCACTCCAGTATTCTTGCCTGGAGAATCCTGTGGACAGAGGAGCCTGGTGGGCTGCTGTCCATGGGGTTGCACAGAACCGGACATGACTGAAGCAACTTAGCATGCAGGCATGCATTGGAGAAGGAAATGGCAACCCACTCCAGTGTTCTTGCCTGGAGAATCCCAGGGATGGGGGAGCCTGGTGGGCTTCCATATATGGGGTCCCACAGAGTCAGACACGACTGAAGTGACTTAGCAGCAGCAGCAACAGCTTATTTATGTAATATGAAGTTGCAACAAATATCTCAGAGTGAATTCACAAGAAGCCAGGGGTCATCCTTAGTGTACTTCAGTCTTAAAAGTTGGTTTTAATGTGCAATTGAAGCATCATCATTTGTATTCATCAGTTAATTCACATGTCCAACTGCTGGAATCACACTGAGAATGACCGCTCTCAGACGTGGGTGAAAAACAACAACCAAAAAGGTGACGTAGAGCTACTCAATCAGAAATGCACTGATGACCCTTAAGGTACACAGCACTGACTAATCACTGCCAATGGGGTCAAAATCAGTGACAATTAGAGCCTGCCGTGAAGTGCACCTGAGTGAAACTCCATTCTCCTGGTCACCACATAATGTATTGAAGAGTAAGGACAAAAAGATGTTTTGAAAAATACTTCTGTCAGTAGCTGCTTTTACGCAGCTACTTGCAGTAGAGGTTGAGCCCTGAGAGACCTGAGTAGATGGAGATCAGGTGCTTCCCAAACTTTAATTTGCACACTAATCACTATGGATCTCACTAAACTACAAATTCTGACTCAGTTGCTTTGGGAGGGGGGTGAGGTCAGGACCTGCATTTCCTGCGCTCTCAGGTGACTCCAATACTGCTGGTGCCCATGGACCACACTTTGAAGAGTAAGGATTTAGAGCTGTAGGGATGGAACCCACCGAATGAGCAGATGGACAGAGGAGAAAGGGATGGGACTGAACAGAGAAGAGAGGATAGACGCAGGTTCTGATGAGGAAAGCTTGCCTTTTTATAGTGTAGCACCCTGTCCTCATGATGTCTCAGGCAGTCAGAAAACTTTCATAAATTCAAAACTATATACTGCTATTGGATATGTTTTCCTGGAAATTTGGTGAGGGCTGATATTTGCATCTAGATTGGTTAGGAGTAGAACTGAGCATTTGACTAGATGCAGAACCAGATACAGAGAAGAACAGAAGCAGTAAGGATTTTGGATTTTGGATTTTCAAAGATCATGAAATTATAGAGTCAAAGTTTACTTAAATCTCCTAGGGATCAGAAGGCTTTAAGCTGACATCTGGATTATGCTAATATAATAATTATGATTAGAGCTTACTGCATGCTAGACATCACACATTATATAAATTTCATCATTAATCCTCACAACAACTCAATGATGTAGTTATAACCCTATTTTATGAAAGAAGAATCTTAGGTTAATGGCATGCCCAAATCCATACATTCAGTAGGTTCCAGAGTGATTATCTTAACCTTGGTCTGGTGAATCAAACTAACACCTATATTTGTTTACTGAAGACCAGAAAGCTTGAAAGGAAAGACGGGAAAATGTGAAACAGATAGGTTAAGGAAAAGTTTAAAAAAAATGATTCAGGGAATGACAAAAAGCTCTGATCTTCATATTGTTCTGATATTTCTACCAATATCTGTTTGGCTCTGAATGAACTGACATTTTGAATTTTGACAGACTACTGATGAATCATGCAGTACTACTCACTAACTTTACAGGCAAAATTTAAAAGGTGAAATCTAGAGGTGAGAGTTACACTGAAATACAATTCCTAAGAGGATCTTTTTTTTCCACTAGCCTCAATCCCCTAGCATTGCTGACATTTAAGACCACCTTTTGGAAACTCCAGAGAGAAATAGCTTAGCTGCGTTCTTCTGCTTGGAAGTGTGAATATAAATTGCTTCAGGTACCCTTTCTACTTAATCCTTTTTAATTTCAGCCTTTCCTTCAATTAACTTTGAACCATCACTATACTTAAGATGTATGAATTGGGGTTCATTTTTTTCCATCATGAGTGTGAGTGCTTCAGGCAACAAAAGAGAGAAGGGATCCACACTTTCTAATGAAAGAGAACATTCTTATACAGTACCTATCAGGAGAGCATTTGGAAGTGCTTCCAGTTACAACAATTTTGAGACCATCTATGTTACACAAAATAAACACATGGGAGAGGATGCAACAGTGCTAACCATCATGTATTATGAAATTATTTTTGAGAAGAGAAACTGACACTGTTGTAGTCTAATTTGGGAGGGGAGTTTCTAAGCAGGCACTTCTTAAAATTTTTTTATCAAGTCATAGGTATTTTCATTTAAATGTCCAAGAGTAAAAGATCTCTATGAAAACTCAGCAAGAAGTGTACAGCTTTTTTTTCTTAATTTTTTGGCCATGCCTTGTAGCATGTGGGATCTTAGTTCCCTGACCAGAGATCAAACCCACTGGACCACCAGGGAAGACCTGCACGAAGATAGCTTCACACTAAAATCTAAAGTCACAGAGAATGCTTAGCTTATGAGCTCCAAAGAGAGCAATGGAAAATGTGAACAATTTCCCAGGGTGATTCCTAATGATGATGATTCCATCTCTACTCTAATTTCCTTGATTTGTGTTTAAGCCAACACCCAAGTCATGATTCAACACTAATCCCCTTCAAGCTTCACAAAGCATAATCTAAACCTGCTCATTCTACCCCAATATTTCTGAGGCTTCCACGGTTCCAATTTCAATTTAGTCCTCAAGTGTGGGGCATACCAAGAGAGATGTAGAAATGATATATCCTGATGATGATGGCCAAGGGTAACTGAAATGCCACCAGGATGAGAATATGTGGGTAGGCATCCATTTGCTTCAGGGTAACCAAAAGGTTCAATTTATAGTTGTAGAAACAAAGAAACCAGAAGTTTAAAAATGGAGTCATATACACCAATAAAAACATTTTTTAAAATGCAGTCCCCAAGTGTTGCTAGTGGTAAAGAACCTGTTTGCCAGTGCAGGAGATGTAAGAGATGCAGGTTCGATCTCTGGGTTGGGAAGATCCCCTGGAGGAGGAAATGGCAACCCACTCCAGTATTCTCACCTGGGAAATCCTCATGGACAAAGGAGTCTGGTGGACTACAGTCCATAGGATCACAAAGAGTCGGACACAACTGAAGCAACTTCGCACAGTGTGCATGAAGTACTCAAAGAGCTTATACTTGGTCATTTCTCCACAAGCTCTGAGTGAACAGAACTAAAATATGAACATGCAGTAGGATTTGTGTCATAGTGATTTTAAGAAAATGGAAGTTTGAAAAAGATGGAAGAGACATTTAATATTAGTCCCACTGGGAATATTCTAATTTTCCCTGTATTTTTACTTTCTGGGCATCTGACACACTTTTTTCATTACAATAAACGTATCAATATTTGCTTTACAACTAATCATCCTTCATTTCCAGTGGCTTCTTGTATTTTCCTTTTCATTATTTCTTTTCTTTGTGGGCAAGTAAATTATTATGGTCATAGGTACTATTATGAAATAAGAAGTAGCTTGAAGTTAAAACATTCACACATTGCTGCCTGTTTTTCTGACTTGACTGTTTCAAGCCTGAGTCTGATCTCTTCATTTACTTCAGAGTCTGGGAATGACTCCTTCCTGCCTTTCCCTGGCTACATAACTCAGGCAAAGTTACGTGTCAGTGTTCTGACTCCAATTTTCATGGAACTCCTAGACTATGGAATAGAATTTGGGCCCTTAGCTTTTGCCCCTCTGAGGTCCAGGAATAGGGGTGACTATGGTGACATGATGCTCAAGCTAGATTCAGGTGAAAGAGGGGGTCTCTGGCATCTGTGTAGCATCATAATGAAGGGCCAACAAAGTCATCATTACTTCTAACAGTTCTCTTGAAAATTTGCCTAAGCAAAGGACTCTTCATAGTTCAATGTAGTCCTGTTTCATTTCTCAGTATGGGTCTTTTCAAGTTTTGTTTCTACTCTTCTCACACACATACACACATGCACACACATACAGACACACACATTCTTTGGTTGTCACCTCCCATCTCACTTCCAGCCAGATGTCTTTTTTTTTTTGGTAGGTTTTCATTCAGTGTTTACTAATTGATAGAATCCCTGCTTCACTATTTCCAATTTTAGAGTAAATGCAGGTCCACCATCCCAAATACTATAAAACCTTTGGGGCCAGCTGTGTTGAGGAACTCAGCCTTTTATCATTGAATGATACTGTGCCTCATATGCTGTAAATTAGACAACACCCAACAGGGTTTGCGGCTCCATATTTATTCACACTAAGTGGAATAAACCAAAACCATAAATAGCCTCACATCAGTTTGTATTTTTTTTTAACCAAATGAATTTGCTACAAATTTATGAAAAGAAAAAAAAAACCTTCTGTCTTGAGAGCTTTTCGTATTATGAAAATGAAGATTTAGGATTGTTGAGCTGTATTATGCTCTGTAAATTCGACATAATTAAAAGAGGAATGGGGTATTCTGAATTTAGTTATTTGTTGTTTAAAATGCCTTTTTTTAACTTTTGAGAGAGTACAAAGACAATTTCATAGGTGGTATAATGAAGGATGGAGTCACTCAAGTAAGCAGTTGAGACCAAGCCAGAAAGAAAAACAAAGCAAAAGGAACATAGGTTTAGGGGGCTGAGGTGGGTAGAGAAAGAAGAAAGCCCAGATTAGATGGAACAAAGATAAACAAAAATTTTGGCTGACTGAGAATGGAATTTATAAAGGGAAAGTGATAGAACTTGGAGGAAAAAAGGTAACTTTGACAGCATAGTCAAGAAATATTCTTAAATATTATTTTCTTTTTAAAAAATATTATTTTCAAATGTACATTTTAAACCTGTGAACATATATCCAGGTAATAGAAAAATATCCCAGGTCTGGTCATCCCTATTAATCATCATTGTTTTTAATTTTTCAGTGTTCCATCCGGAACTATTTTCAAGGATAAGCGTGTAAGATCATTTCTCCTTGGAAAGCTAGGAGGCCAAAAAGCCTGTTGGAAGTTAGAAGTTAAGGGGCTCAGAGTGCTCTAGCATTCTTCGTTAAGAGTAGTAAATATCTCGGAGAGGTAGGGGAAGTTTCCAGTTCTCTAATTTCCAAATGTAAGAAAACCATGGGTTTTCATTTCACATTGGATTGGTTCTTATTCTCAAGCCATCTGATACTAACTAAACTGTTTCTTACATTCAAATTGTTGCTTCAGTCAAAATGTAGTCAGCTCTATGGAAAAATGTGATTAGAAGAAAAGAAACTGTCAGGGCTTCCCTGATTTCCCTGGTGATCCAGCAGTTAAGACTCCCGAGTTTCTAATACAGGGTACATGGGTTCAACCCCTGGTCAGGGAACTAAGATACCATATACCTCCCAGTGTGGCCAATAAGTAAATAAAATAAAAACAGCAAACAACAAAAACCCAGTTACCCATAAAAAGTAACTCCTGCAGTGGGAAAGAATGATGTTTCATTAAAAGAGAGAAAGCATTTTTTCCATTTTTCCTATTAAAAAAATTATTGATTTTAATTGGAAGCTAATTACAGTATTGTAATGGTTTTCGTCCTGCATCGACATGAATCAGCCACGGGTGTACATGTGCCCCTCCATCCTGAACGCCCCCCCCACCTCCATCCCCACCCCATACCTCTGGGTTGCCCCAGAGCACTGGCTTTGAGTGCCTTGCCTGAAGCATGGAACTTGCACTGGTCAGCTATTTTAAATATGGTAATATACATGTTTCAGTGCTATTCTGTCAAATCATACCACCCTTCTCTCACATAGTTCAAAAATCTCTTCTTTACATCTGTGTCTCTTTTGCTGTCTTGCATATAGGGTTGTTGGTACCATCTTTCTAAATTCCATATATACGCGTTAATATACTATATTGGTGTTTCTCTGACTTACCTCACTCTTTATATCCAGTGTTCCCTTCTTAACCAGTCTTTTTGGGTTTCTGCCCAACTTTCTCAGATAGTGAAAGATCTGGGAACATCCCTACCCCCAATGAACTATTCAATATATTGTTTCTTTTATAGAAAAAAGGGAAAATAGTCAGAGATACAAGAGACAGATAACCTACGTTTACAAGCTGAACCAATCAATTACAGAATTGCAAATTCAAGGTGAGTCTATTCCTCCTGTGTGTGTGTGAGGGGGAGGCGTCTCCTTAAACATTCAGTCGAACCAGATTGAATCCTTAGCCCCAAGCACACAGTAAACGCGGATAGATTGATTACTTAAAGATATCCCACTTTTCCTATGCCAGGCCCTGGGCCAGGTCTTCCGGGCACAGGAAAAGGTTAATGCCATTTACAGATTCAGATCCAACTTGGCATAATGTAAAGCCCAATGAATAAAGCTTTTAGACAACGCGCGAAGAACACAGCAGCCGGTAAGCAAGTAAGGTTTACATCATTTTGTGGAAGCTTTCCTTTCCATTTTAGCTCCTGTGTCCCTTCCCTGAGCAAGCGCCCTTCCTAGGGGGCGCGAAAATAGGAGAGCTCAGAGAATAGAAGCGCCGGTAAGCTGGCAGGGAAAGTTAGGAAATAGGGAAAACTGGGGCATGGGGGGATGACTTACTCCAAGACTAGGTCCATCCTGAGTTTGAAAAGAGAGTACTTTTGTCACTTTTCTCCATGTTCCAAATCCCCGGGATGGGAAATTGGCGGGGCGGGAGGGGGCGTGCTACATCACTGAGAGAACCTCCCTTGGCTCCAGTGGCCACATCCCAGGAAACCTAGGAATCTACAGCTGACGCCTTCTAGAAAAGGACCCACCCCAGCTCCCTAAGAAAAGGAAACCCACGTGACGGGAGGGGGCGGGGGCGGGAAACCAGGCGACCCCGGAGCCCGCGCGGCCAGGGGCGGGGCCGGGGGCCCCGCCGCTGCAAGGAATCGCCCGGCGCTGCGGTTCGGGGGCAGAGGGGTCGCGCTGGGCTCTGGGGGCGCCGCGCACTAGGACAGGGGACTCGCTGGGCGCGCGCCGCGCACGCGGGGCCGAGGACGAGAGGATCCGCTCTGCGCGCCCCGGGCACGGGCGGGGCGGACGCGAGCCTCCCGCGCGGGGAGCCGGGAGCCCAGCCGGAGCCTGACGCCGCCCGGGTGCTGACCGCTGCCCCTCCCCGCTCGGCGCCGCCTCCCGCAGCCGGGGAGGGGCCGGGGCGGAGCGAGCGAGCCGGGCAGCGCCGCGGCGGAGCGGGCGCGGGCAGAACGCGGCGCGGGGCCGGCTGCGAGGGTCCGCGGCGGAATCGGCATCGCGGCGGCTGCCTACGACCCGGTTCCCGGCCGCCCGCCCCGCAGACCCACCTTCGCGGCGCGGCGGGAAGCGCGCGGAGCTCCGAGGGAGCGAGTCCCCTCGCGCGCGCGCGCGTGGCGGCTCGGCTGCTTCCCTCCGTGGGAGGTCGGGCTCCCGGCTCTCCGGACCCGCCTGGCGTCCTCGTCTCCCGCGGGGCGGGCCGGCTGCGGCGCCCGGGGCATGGCTTCGGCGGGCAGCGGCATGGAGGAGGTGCGCGTGTCGGTGTTGACCCCACTGAAGCTGGTCGGGTTGGTGTGCATCTTCCTGGCACTGTGTCTGGATCTGGGGGCCGTGCTGAGCCCGGCCTGGGTCACGGCCGACCACCAGTACTACCTGTCCCTGTGGGAGTCCTGCCGGAAACCCGCCAGCTTGGACATCTGGCACTGCGAGTCCACGCTCAGCAGCGGTGAGGGCCCGGCGCGCCGCGACCCCTGTCTCCCGCCCCGGACCGCCCCGCGTCCCGCTGCCGGGACGGCTACCTCCTCTACCTCCCACCCCCCTTTCTGTGTCCCCCGACCCTGGTCCGCCCCCTTCAAGCTGGCCCTTCGCGGATTCTTGGGCTCCAGCCACCTCCCCGATCCCCATCCCTCCCCTCTTCCAGTCCGGGTCGCCAAACCCAGTGCGATGCCCCACGCCCTCTCCTCCGTGGCCATTCCTCCAGCTCTGGAGTAACACGTATGCTATTCTGGGTAATTGTTATCATTTAAGGCGAGCACCGTGTGGTTGTGTTGCAAATGCAACGCCTTCCACACCCCCGTTAAAAAAAAAAAGCAAAAGCGCCCCAACTCCACCGGGATGCTGTGGGCTCTCTGCCTTCCCCACTTTGCTTTCTGCAGGAGAAATTTGCCTGAGTTTACCTCTTGGTGCCCGTGTTTCTGTCTGTTGTCCTCCACTTTATCTGGCTTGTCCCCAATGAGTTTCGGTTTGGATTTTAGTTCCTTAAATTTTTGAGGGATGTGGAAAGTTGGAAGAGGGACAGGCTTTAATTTCCTTTCCTTTTTTGGTGACACGGTGCTTGGTTTAGAGTTGCTCTTCCTTCTTTCCCACTCCAAATGCCTTCTCTGTCCTCCAGATCTTTCTCTTCTGCATGAGGTACTCACAAGATGCCTGGAAAGTTGTGGCTTATTCAGGCAGCACTGGAAGCTGCAAAGGGATGGGGTGGAGGATGGAGAAGGTAGTCCCCGGGGGAGCGGGGCGGCTTTACTGCTTTACTCTCTGCTTGAGCCGTGGTTGCCTTCCCCTGCACTCCAGTTAACGCCCTTAGCAGAAATCTGCCAAACTTCGGATTTCTTCCTGCAAACCGCTATTCCTTGCTAATCTTGATTCTTTATCTGCTGGTGTCAGTGCAGAGAAAGGGGAATAAAAGAGGACCTGGCTGTGATTTCACACACCTACACGTGCACCCCTGAGAAACTCATTAAATTCCTTCGTGACAGTTTCATGTCTTCTCTGGGACTGTTTATAAAGCTTTACTGAAAACGTGTCAAGTTCTAGGCAAGTTAAAATAGGAAAAAAAGCCACAAAAATCAGATTTACTTTTGTCTTTCTTTTCTTGTTATAAGGGAAATTAGTTCACTTGCTTTAGTTTCTTCCATAAATTTGATTGCGTTTACAAAAGGCTTTTTTCTTTGATATTACCTCAAAATTTCCATTGAAGGATTTTGTCTTTGTTGCTTAATTCACTGTGGAGGGGACTGGTTGGCAGCAGGAGGTCAACATTTAGGTCTTTTAATTCTTTCAGAGTCGGTTGTTTACAACTAAAGATAAAATAAATCGGTAAAATGCCTTTCTTCAGTAACCAGGGGATCCAAATAAACTTTGGAGAGAATATCTTTTCTTTCTCTACTCTAGTAGAAATGGAAATTTATGTAGGAATGCCAGCTTCAGAATGTCTCCTTAGCAACCGTGAATCTTTTGCCCCTTTCTCACTGTCTCCTGAAATAATAGCCCCCTGATTGCATAAAGACTTTTCAGATAGGTTAGAGAAACGAGCTTCAACTCTCATTTTCTTTTCAGGCCCATATCCTTTTCTCTCGACCAGGAATGTGGGGAATGGGGAGAAAGAAGACAGCTCGAGTTTGTTGAGCTTCTGCAGTGTTTGCTAATTTCCTTAAGTGCCTCCATACCCATTTATCTCTGCTTTTTTCCTCTCTAAGCTGGGAAATAGGGAGACACAAGCTTAATGCAAATATAGTGATAAGAGGACTCTGCAAGGTAAAAGTCAGAGACTGGTACAGTTTTGATTTTTTTCCCTCTGAGCCCGTTAATCTATCCTCTTGCAGAAACTCATACTCCAGCATTTATTTCTTTTTTCGTTCCTGAAAATAGTTTTCATCCTAGAAAAAAAGTATACCTCAGAAGCGAACGGGGGTGGTGGAGATAGTTTGGTTGGAGGCTATCTGAAACAAGTTCTTGACTTGCTTTATGTAGTAGCAGTTCGTCTTTCCTCCCCATGGTGGTGGGTGGGGAGGGTGCAGGAGGAAAGGAAATACAATATGGAAAATTGCTCCGTCTCCCCACTTTACAAAGTCTGTTTTCTTACAGTGTTTGGTGAGCTTCTGTTCACCAGTATTCAGAAACAAGGGGGGAAGCTTGGAGTGAACCGAGCAGTTCTTTTCTTGCCCGTTCCAAAGGGCAGGCAGCTTTTCTCAGTCTGTTTGCTGTGTTGAATAGCAGAAAGCAGGGAGGGCAATGTCTTCTCTGAAGATTTGAAGAGATCCACTTCATTGTCTCTCGGAATGAATTACTTCAGGAGGAACCACCAAGGACAGTTTTACTGAAGGCCCTTTACCAGCATCTTCAGGGCTTAATTAAAAACCTTTGTCTTAATTAGAATTAAAACTGCCGTGAAGAGGCAAGCTTGTAAATACAGAAGGGAAATTTCAGGAATGTTTCTACTGATGACAGTATGTCCTACTTAGGCCCAGTTTTTACAGAAACTTTCCTCTCAGCCATTATTTTTACAGGTGCATTTTTAATTTTGGTACAAATATGTGTCGTTTACTGGTTATAACCTGTTTTATGGTTTTAAGCAAAAGCAGAATCATGCCTTTTGTGTCCTGGTGTATTGAAGGTTGCGTCAGCACTTCTAGTATGAACCAGTGGGTGTCGGTCAACCGTAATGCTTTTCTCTGGTGTCCCAATTCTGTTTATGGGGGACTGCCCAGGCATTCATCTTTAAGCTATAAATTTCCCAAAAAGACCAATGAGAAAATGGCTAATAGACTGGCATTCACAATGAAAACATGAAAAGAAAAAGTATGCTTGTTAGGAAGTTTAGAATAGGTAGTCCTCACATGGCTGTCGGCCACAGAATTTCTAAGGATGGTTTCCCCACTTCTGATTTTGGCAGTCTTTTAATACATCTTAAATATTTCTTTTAAATGATAGTAATGTTTTAGACATTTGCTTAGTCACATTTAGTTTTGATAACTTTTTTCTAGAATATAATTTTTAGAGTTTCACAGCCATAGCAATTACAAGAGAAATCCTTAATGCAAGTACGATTACTCAGTGTATACAGAATGCTGATACCCTAAACTTAACTTCAAACATACTGTATAACCTCTTTGGGTGATTTTATGTTTCTTCTATAAAATTTATAAATACATAGCTATTTCATATAAATCAGATTGCTTTTTTGATGTCTGTGTTACTTATTGACTAAGCAAAATGCAAGTATGTGCACATGGCCAAATGAATACAATTTACTGAGAGTAATTTTGGAATATAACAAGTGGCAATTATCTTTCTATCCACAAAATACTTGATCAGATAGTTAGTGCCTTTTTCATATAATATTGTTAACATCATCCGTGTACTGTCCTAAAAATAGCTATATTTGTAATATGAGTCACTGGCAGTTTTGAAATGGCAGTGCACTGTATGCTAATAACAGGTGAATATTATTATTTTCAGTTGATAGGGGTTCTTTTAAGAGTGCTTTGTATGTAGCTCATTTTTTAAAAACTGATATAAAAATCCACTTTAAAAGGCATTATAAGAAAACCTGTCTAAACACCTGCATATCTTACAAAACTTGAGGTAGAGTGATTCTGAGTTCAGATGTGTATCATGTATGCATATTTTGAATCCATACCTTAATTGGGAAACTGAATTTCCTTGGAAAACTTCACAATATGATTTACGCCAGGGAAGGTTCAGCTTGTTGCTTGAAATGCGTTGATATTGATGCATGTTTACAAATAGCTCAGCAAGCTGGGGAGGTCACAACAGTTATACTCTATTCTGGCTTCCTAAAAAAGAACAGAACTAGAACAAAAGAATTTTATTTAACCTATACAGTGTAGACTGGTAGAAAATTATTCAAAGAGCAACACTTAGCACTGAAAGTTTCTTGTTTAATAATCCAGAAAAAACGAAGTATGACATGTCAAGATCCTCATGGTGGTTTTCTTTTAAGGTTTCGTAAGATTCCGAAGTTCCCCAGATTGACTTTTACAAAGGACATTTTAATTTGTGGGCAGATATAATTCCTCTTTTGCTCACAATCATAGAATGATTGTAATCTCCAGGGGGCCATTTAGATCAATCTTTGTCAGCTAAGGGATTTGATGAATATGTGAGAGGCCTTTCATAAAACATTTCAAAACCAAAACAAACAAAAGCATATTTCAAGCAATAGATTTTGCCTGCTGTCAGGAATAAATTTGAAGAATCACTTTCAAGTTTAATAGTGAGTGAGCCAGGGAAGCCTGGTGTACTGTAGTCCATGGGGTCACAAAGAGTCGGACACAACTTAGTGACTAAACAACAGCCACAACAACAATCCTTTTCACTAATATATCTAATAGTACTCCACCATTTCACTAAGTGGGCTTCGTGGTGGTGGTGTTCAGTTGCTAGGTCATGGCTGACTCTTTGAGACCCTATGGACTACTGTTCCCAAATAAGTCCCTGGATTACATAACCTGAATATCACAGCAACATCTGTATGAACTATCCTAAATTATAGCATAATCCTGTAAGAGGGCAGAGTAGTGTCGTGAAGATACATGAGGGAGACTTTGGATTCAAACTGCCCTGAACTTGGCCACTTCCCAATCATATGACCTCATAAAACTTAACATCCTCACATGGCTTGCCATGAAGATTAAACGTACATACATACCTGCTCATTAGGGTTGCATTTCTTCCTTATCGTATATTCAGAGAAGCAAACCCAAAATGATATATTCTTTTTCATTAGTTGAGGACTTTTTCTTCCTTAGGTGGTAAACTTTGTTTTTTTCGCACCGAATGATTAAGTATGTTGTCCATCTTAAATTTAAATTTTGAAAGGTACTACCCAGCATTTAACAGTGCTCTTGGTTGATCCTCATCACAAAATTATTACCTACTATCTACCTTTTATTCAGTATTATTCCAGGCCAGACATCTCACTTATTCCCAGTGTTGAATAAATTTGAAATGTAGGTAATGCTACCCCATATATTATTGAGAAAGGGAAAGTGAAGTGGTTCAGTCATGTCCGATTCTTTGTGACCCCATGGACTGTAGCCTACCAGGCTCCTGCGTCCATAGAATTTTCCAGGCAAGAAGACTAGGCATTTTTGTACATTTACCAAGTTCTCAATCAGTGGTAGAGACAGGTTTTTTCCAAGAGTGTTCCAGTTATTAAAGCTGGAAAACAAACCACCTCCAAAGTTAGTGGTGTCAAATAACATTTTTTTATAATGTCCATGACTTTGGTGGGTCAGGAATTCAGATAGGGTGTGATGAGGATGGCTTGTCTCTGCTCTTTGATGTCTGGAGCTGGGGCCCAGCGCCAGATTTGAGTGGCTGGAAACTAGAGCATGCGGAACTGCAGGATCCTCTTCCAAATAGTTTCACTAGGTTTGACACATTGGTGGGAATGGCTGGGAGGCTGGACTCAGCTGGGACTGGCCTGTCTAGCATGGTGGTCTCAGGATAGTTGACTTCTTACAGAATGAGTAGTGTTCCTGAAAGTGAGGGCTGGAAAAGAACAAGTCTCCTGTCAGAACCAGCCTGGGAAATCAGAGGAGCCATATGTACAGCCCAGATCCCAGGGGAAGAGACTGAGGTCTATTTCTTGATGGAGCAGTGGTGAGGTCACATTGTAGAAAAGCATGTAGGAAAGGAAATGCTGTTGGGCCACGTTTGCTAGCCTGACACTAGAGTCTAACTACAAATCTGCCTTCTTTCTTTATTGCCTCTGAAGAACAAAGACAACTACTTAACTCCTTTCTTTGAGAACTTTGAATCAATTATATAAATAATGTTTGGGAAAAAATAATATTTCCCCTGGGGTGAAAGCTGCCCTCAACTAACACATGGCTTTAATGATTAGTCACTTGTATGGGATTATTCTGGATTTGGAAGGAAATGAACTCAAGAACCTAACCTGCCTACAAACAGACAATGCTTCTCTCTGTCTATATATAAACACCTTAAGTCATTTTTGGTTTGTAGTCTCAAAAGGATCAAACTGATTGAGAATGCATGTGTGCATGCTCAGTCGTGTCTGACCCTTTGTGACCCCACGGACTGTAGCCCACCAGGCTCCTCTGTCCACCGAATTCTCCAGGCAAGAAAACTGGAGTGGGTTGCCATTCCCTTCTCCAGTGGATCGTCCCCACCCAGGGATCAAACTTGTGTCTCCTGCATTGGAAGGTTGATTCTTTACCACTGAGCCACCTGGGAAGCCCCCATCTGCCTTCTTAATTTGATACTTTATGTTGCACGATAAAATTTTTGCCATTTTAGAAAGTTCTATGTGAGTCTGATGAAATGGTTTGTACATGAACACTACAATGTTAAAAAGTTAAAAATTCCAGACAGTAGTTAAATTTTATAGTACTAGAAAGGTATGAGAGTTGCAGAGGTTTTTTGTTTGCTTGTTTTTTCATCATTTTAATAACATGATTCTTCTGATAATTGCCCAAATGTTGAATCAGAGATTTTTTAAAATAATCTTGCCCAATTGAATTTATTGCATAGATAAAAAGAAATGAGGTGAGACAAAATATTAAAGACTCAATAGAGAGATTGTACTTAGCCGTAGTACTTTTGCAGGATGGGTTTTCAAAATTTCCAGTGATATTGCGGTTAGCTATCTCTAGGTGTGTGAAGAATTGTTGACTATTGTCATGTATGGAAGGGCTTCCCAGGTGGCACCAGTGGTAAAGAACCCTTCTGCCAACGCAGGAGACATAAGAGAAGCAAGTTTGATCCCTGAGTCAGGAAGATCCGCTGGAGGTGGAAATGACAACCCACTCCAGTATTCTTGCCTGGAGAATCCATGGACAGAGGAGCCTGGGGGGCTACAGACCATGGGGTCACAAAGGGTCAAACACAACTGAAGCGACTTAGCCCACACAGCACATCACGTATGGAGCTTTGGATGAAGAAGTAAGTTAAGGACTACTGTGAA
Organism: Antilocapra americana; assembly: GCA_007570785.1. NCBI lineage: Eukaryota > Metazoa > Chordata > Mammalia > Artiodactyla > Antilocapridae > Antilocapra > Antilocapra americana. The sequence continues at coordinate 49,798 of ML664670.1, forward strand.
ATAGGTATCTACTTTTTAGAAGGTTATTTATCATCCAAGATTTCATTTTCCTATGGAATTTAAAGAGTTTTCAAATAGACTCATATATGTTAAGTCCGTTAGGTTTTAGGTGTTTATTATCATTAAGTTTTACAGTTGCTGTGGCTAGTCCTTAAAAATCAACAAAAATTATTTTTCTTTAAATTTCTTCACGATTGTCTACTTTAAAACAACTGCTTAATTTTAAGTTGAAAACCACTTCCAAAAGCCTTTGGAAGCCAGCCATGCAAGTTTCTTAAATTGACTATATGCAAATAAATTTTACTAGATCAAGTTATTACTGCATTCTGGTTTTATTTTTTTTAAAGATACATTTATTTATCAAGTGACAAATTTTTCCTTAAGCAGAATTTCATCTTCACATGTCAAAGGTCACGGACAGTTAGATCTTACCACTCTTTTCAAAGTACTGGATCATCTCCCTTGAAAATTAGACAAGGGCACCTTCTTTACCCTTTTTTGCTGCTATATTTGTTTGGGATTTTTGAGACATTAGTAGACCATCAATTTTCTGTTCTATTGTAGTGTTGCTTTTGGCATCAAAGAGTCTCATTAATAAAAGAATAACCCCAACAAAAATGAAGAATCTGTGGTTCCCAGAAAACCAGGAAAAAATATATCTAGATTATTTTGTCTCTAACAGCTTATTACCTGTTGTGAGATTTAAAATGATAGTTTAATGAGCCATTTTTTCAAGATACTATCACATATCTTGATTCTATCTTTATAAAATACATGTGTTAGGCAAAATGATGATACAAAATAGAAGTTAGGACACCAAGTCACATAGTCTCTATGTATGAAAAAGTACACCAACGAAAGAACTCAAATTTTCATCAAAGGATTTTTCTGTCATGTTTTAAGGTCCTTAAACCAAATGTTCATTGTCATCCATAGCACTCTGTGATACAACCTGGAGTCTATTCTTAGCACTAAGAGGTGACTTAAAGAGAGGAATGTCCAGGGAGGGTCTTTCCTATCTCCTCTTATGTATTCAAGGAGTTAACTTCGTTGAAACATATTCATTGATTTCCTGGCAGGGAGTGGGCTTTGTCCTGGTACAAAGTCAGCCTGTCTTTCTGCTGGTGAGAGCAAGGTGATTAATGAAACAAATGGCTTCTTTTAAACAAGTTAATGAATAATATAAATGTACGAAGTAGTATGAAGGAGAAAATAAATATAAATTCACCTTTTTCAGGGGGGACAAAGAAGGGCCCTCGTCTAAAGAAGCTTGTTGACAGGGAACTGGTGGGAGCACTAGCTCACCAAACTTGTTCCCCCATATTTACTAGGGGTGTCTTAATACTGATCCTGGGTGACTGGCTGGCTGTCTTCCATCTGCTCTTTGATTATTATTAGCTACACTAAACCCATCACAAAAGCTTTTTAGTTGCTTAGAGGCAGGTCACCCACTCCTAGTCTTGGCATGGATTTTTTTCTTGTTTTTCCAAATAACCAAGTTATTCAAATTGTAACTTTCTTAGGTTTTTGCCGGGGTCCAGCCCCGGAGGGGTCCGGGGGTCTTGAGGGATGAGTGGCATCGGCGGAAGAACTGAGCTGAGTCGGTGTGTGGTGATAAAGCAGTCTCTCTTTATTGCTGTTAGTTTTGTGAGGTGATGGAGAAGTCTCTCCAAAAGGCGATGGAGAAGTATCTCCAAAAGGCAGTGGAGAAGTCTCTCTCTATTTCTGTTAGCTTACAGTTTTATAGCTAAAGAACATCCCCATTACATCACAACTATTTTATGCAAACTTTTGTTTTTTTGCCTACCATCAACAACTTTAACATTAAGCTCATTTTCCTTGCAAAAGGTCGGATTTCTGCATAATCAGACTTAACAATAGTATGTTTACCATTTGAATGTCTCTAGCATACCTTTATTTAGCATAATGCGGGCAAATATTCACTGTCTTACAAGATAGCCTTTTCAGCAAAGATAAAAATCTTGCAACTTATCCCGGAAACATAGGGCTAGAATCTATCTCAAAAAGAGGAGGTTGTAAAAAACTCATTTTCCATATCCGGGAGGGAAGAAGGCTGTAAATGGTTACTTTACTTTAAGAATATATGCATTTCTTTTGTCCCTGGAAAAGGTGTACCTCTCCACTCATCTCTGAATATTCAGGGCTTGACACAGGAAGCCTCCTGCCAAATGTTCCCTGACAAGGTGCAACTATGTAGAAGCTAGAAAGAGGGGCTTAAGCTTGAAACTGTTTTATTCTATTAACCTATTTTGGTTTTACAAGGAAAGAGAAAAGAAGACAAAGAGACAGTTTAGCAGCACTGCTTTAACGATGAAACCCTATTAACCTTACTACTACTAAAAGGAATTCCTACGTCTACACTACCCTAAAGCAATCAGTGTCTCCAACTCTGCTGGCCACAGTTATGAGCATTCCTAAGTCCCATTCCAGCCTGGTTTTTTCAAGGAAGGGAGCCTCCTCCGTGGAGTGGTCGGGGGAGTGGGATATGGAAAGGTGACCCAAGTACGAGCCCTTCTGGTGGTGGCTTTGCCATGACCCCCAGAGAACTCTTGGTAAACTCCCCAGTAACTAGTGGGAGGTATAGTAATCTATTTAAATGTCCCTTATACTGCCTTTGTCCTCGGGAAAGGGAATCTGCCTTCCCGGATCCTCTGAGGGAAATAAGGTCTGAGGGAATTATCTCAGGATGAATTTTTTCTAACTGGGACTGACCTACTGAGATGAGTTAATGTTCAGAGCATAAACAGAACTTCCCAAGAAAAATACCAGGAGGGGCCTTGCCTTGGGATGCCCCGAAGGAAAATCCACTTTGCAGTTTCCTTCTCAGTCTCGTGACTGTCATCCGAGTGAGGGGGCATCCTGATGGCTCCCGGCAGGTTTTTTTCCAAAGAATGGAGAAGGAACGATCTTTGATGCAACAAACACATCACAAGTTTATGTACTATGATTAGTAATTACTATTGAGACATACCAGTACCCATTTGTTAATATTAGTTAACCATCAAATGCAGATGTAAGCTTTCTGATAAAATACTTGGTAAGAAACAGCACTCATTAGCAGTCACGGTGTCTTTCTTTGTTGTCTAAATACTGAAACATACTCTAATAGTAGGGCTTTTACTAAGCACTGTATATAGTGGTTTTATTTGGGGAAAAAACACCATATGTTACAGTGTTTAGAGGAGAAATCATATTTCCACAAAATTCTGTGAAGCAGCTGAAGTGCCCCTTTATAAAGAAAAAAGAATGTGTGTTCATCAAGCATCAACACAAAACAACTCAAAAGTCTTGAACATAACTGTCACAGACTGAAAATTGATAGCCTGTTTGGCACTCTTAGACCACCAGAATTCCCACCAAAATGTTAGTAAACATGACCTGTACTTTGGTCATTAGAATTGTTGTATCATATTTTGATGGTTACTTGGGGTCATTTATGTGTTTAAAATCAGGTTGGTAATGTACTTTTGACCCATTTTTTTAATCCATAAATGGACCTTGTCAGGCTAGTGTAGATGTCACTCGAGGGTATGTTCCTCGATCCTTGTCTCGTCACAACAAAGATTTGGAGTGACGGACATTGAAGCCCTCGGCGGGCCACAGGTCTCAGGTCTGGACAGACCGCGTTATAGCTCTTAAATAAATCAGTGTTACACCTCTATTTTATTTAGAAGATGATAGCCAGAGAATTCATCCTCGAGGCATGAGGACATGCAAGGCCGTGAAGAGGAGAACACCGCAGCTCGTGGGAGTGAAAGGGAGAGTCCATCTTTGAGGCGCAGGAGAGAGAGAGAGAGAGCGTGCGAGCGAGCACTTTGGCTCCTATTTTATATGTTTATTTCTGCCCCCTGGGCCTGTTCTATGCAAATTGGGCTTAGACAGGAGTGCTGTTCTATCTGCAGTTCTCACTCAGGTCCTCGGACCATCCTTATTCTATTTTCGCGGGCTTTTCCCTTCCTTGTCTTCTAGCCACCGCCATTTTGGACTCCTGTTTCCTATTCTAACTACCTAGCAGGCCTAAAGAGTAAGACTTAAATCGTATTGTTGCCAACTTGATTAACATGAGTTTTAAAGTAGGTGCTTCTTTCTGACATTCCACTTAACTTTCTGCAACCTGCTGCACACAGTGTCTAAACTCTGTCATGTTATGAAAGACACATAGTTATCGGCCATAAATATGTTTGCATGTGACGAATATTACTTTTGATATTAGTTGTTTGAGAAAAGAGATGGTCATTTTAATTTTTGGAGTTAGAATCCAGACTCTTGGCTGCCTTTGTTTGTGTCTGTATCTCGTGGAACAGTGGAAAATTAATGCAATGCTGACGGATTTAGGTCAGTATGCAACTTAGCCAAGAAAACAAAGTTTAAAGTCCCTCAGTAATGGTTCTGGTTTTCCACTTCATCTGCCAAATGCAAACTAAACTTTAGGGAGAACTTCTGGATGACTTGTGAGGCAGTGTCAAGATCATAGGAGAGAATAGTCTTCTAGGTTGAAGACTGAATGCTTTTTATTGCAGTTATAGGTACCATTTTGGTTAATATTCTTTTGCAGAATTCAAAGGTAAATATATAAGTGAATATATATTTATGTTGAATGTAATGTCTGGCAAATTGAATGTAATTATAAAAGTTTTTAAAATGAATATTTTTACTTTGTGATGAGAATTATAGGAATAGTGAGAATCGTGCATTAAAACATTAGAATACACTTGGGGAAGTACTACCTAGTCCAGCTGTGGGAGTTGAATTTATAAGGGTAAAAATCTGTTTCTTCATTACTTTTTAATTATATCTAATTTGCTAAAAATGTGACAGTTGTGTGCTCAGGGATTTACATATGTAGAACTCATCTCAGTGTATAAACAATACCTACAGAGTTAAATAAATTAGCCAGTGTTTGATGAGGTAAAGATTTTGAAATGAGACAGGTGGAGGAAAACTTTAGGCACTGGTGTGGTACACTGACCTTGGCTCAAGAAAGTGTGGAAAATGTGTCATCATTTAGATTTTTGCCTTTCCCGAAAATCGGAAGTAAATTTTGACCATGAATTCCCCAAGGGAATGTGAAGTCTCCAATTTGGCAGCTGTAATGTGACCCATAGAATTTTCATAATGCAGTAGCAATTTCAGGCCAGTCTCATGTATTAGACTGTTAAGTAAGTCAGCACAATTCTGCAGAATACTAAAGCATTTATAGACGTTGGAGGCTCTGGCAGCAGCTAATCAAAATACCTTGAAAGAGGATTTGAATTTAATTCCTGAGTTGCATATTAATGTTGGACTTGATGTTATGATATAAGGACTGCCCAAGTTTTATTGTCTTACTACAAGGAAAATGATAACATTGTGTGTGTATTTTATATATATATATATATATATATATATATATATATATGTATATTTTTTTATTATTTTTTCCTTTTCCTTTTTTTTTGTTAGAGAAAGCTCTCGTAGGGAAGTGCACACTTATCTTAAGCCCTAGGTGCAGTGCCAACGCCTCCAGTGTGTCATTGTGTCAGTTTTGCCAAAATACTCTTAGGTGGAAGTACAACCTGAAATGGCAGCCTCATTTCAGGTTGTATTTCCATTTCCAGAAACATCCCTTCCAGCCTGTTTGAGGTCTAACCAGTTTATCGACCAAGGCTGTACGTTATTTCCTCAAAACCGATTATCACTTGTTCTCTCAGGCCTTAGAAACCAGACTCAGATTTCAGATTAGCTGGCGTGACATTGAACAATGACCAGTTTTAATTGTACAGAGCACTGCAGTTCGTGAAACAGCACTATGGCCACTGATGTTCTGCAGAGTTGGTTTATGTTCACTGCTCCACTACAGTGTCAGTTTATCATTTATAGAAATGTATTAAAACTAATGCTGAGGAATAAATCTCTAAGGACTCTTAACACTTCATCCGATCAAATACTGTGGGGGCTATAAAATTGGGGAACTAAGACTGATACAGAAATTAACCAATTATGAGAACTTAAAATTGATATTTTTGAAGAAATGAAGCTGAAAATTGAGAATTTTATATTTTAATTTATTTTGTAGCTACTGAATGTGGGCTGGCAAGTATTTGTGGTGCACAAACCTTCTAATGGAAAAAGCAGTTTGCATAGAGATTTTTGGTCATTTATTATGCTATTAATGTAAAATTGCGCAAGCCCTATAAACAAAACATTTTATATGTATATATTCTTATTAAATCTACATTTGCTAGGTAAGTAAATAAATATCTTTGTAAACAGGAATCCCAGCCTATTAACTAGTGGCCATTAGTAGTTATCTGTAAAAGTATTTTTGATCTGTTTTATTCTCCATTTCCCAGTTTTGTTCAATAAGAAAGAGGAAAATGGTATCAGATCAATCTACATAGTCCCTGACTTTATCTGTGAGGCAGGTCCTAATATTTGGACAATGGATTCTGTTGCTATTTACTGAAAGCAATATTAGTGCCAAACCTTGAAAACCGCCCTGAGCCTCCTTAACTATGGTAGCCGTATCAAACCACGTTTTCAACCTATTGATTGACACTCTACTGGTCAGTGAGTTAAAGCTTTGGTCCTGGCAACCTGCCTGAGTGGTTCATTCCGAATGGTTATAATGACAACAATCCCCAAACTTGGCACCATCCACCACGGATACAGCCTCAATACCGGAGTCTCAGCCTCAGCTTCTGGCCAGGACAGTGGCAGACATATGTGGCTCAATTCTAGTCTCTCTCGGAAAGTAAAAATGCCTTTTCTGCCTGAGCAGGCATAACTATGATTGTGGCCGGCCCAAAGGGAAGGGTAGCAATATCACAACAGTGGAGATGCTGGTGATTGGTGCTCTTTTTTCACCATGTCTGAGCTGTGACTTTCTCATTATCTACCGCCTCAGTACTTGAAGTGAATGTAGAACATTTAGAAGAAAATCAGAGCTGGTTGTATTCATCTAGTTTCCAAAACTATTTCCTGTGCTGGAAGAGGTTCTCTTCCTAATTAGATTCTAGTCCCTTTTAATACTTCTTTTTCTCCTCGTGGCTTCTATTGCATTTTATTGGCTTTCAATAATACTTTCAATAAAGTATTACTGTATTAAGGAAATTGAACATTCTGTGAGATTAGGAGTCTTGTGCAGATATCTGTTGCTATGCTGGATAAGCATACCTTGTACTCTTGTACTAGTCTATTTATCAGATTGACTTCATTTTGAAATTATTATGTCTGAGGCCTAGAAGAAAGTTGAGCATTTTCAAATGATACACAGGCATAGACCAGAGGTCAGTAAACTATAGTCTGTGGGTCAGAACCAGCCTCCCACTTGTTTTTGTAGATAGAGTTTTCTTGGCACAGCCATGCTCGTTTATTTACATACTGTCTTGGGCTGCTTTCACACAGCGTGGTAGAGTTGAGTAGTTATAACAGAGGCCATGACCTGCAAAGCCGAAAATATTTAGTATCTGGCCCTTTATAGGGGCAAGTTTGCCAGTTTTTTCCCTTGGTCTTGTTTTTTACAAAATGCAAATAAATAACAAATTTTAACTATTTGAGGATATTTAAAGTAGAGAAAAGTGATCAAAATTCCTGTTTTATTTTGGATTGAAAATTAAAAACAGTCAAATGTATGGCAATTTATGCCTTTGGGGCTATTTGAAGGAACTTATCAGAATAAGGCAATCTGTTGTGCTTTTATTTTTAAGATATTTTTAAAGTGAATGAATATTTAGTTGTATCTTGATTTAAACAAAATCGATACTTTCAAAATTCTTATTTAAAATAAATTGGAGAAAGTTTCTAAAAGCAGTAATCATTTTATGAAAATAACATTCCAGCAAGAAAATGTTCAGCATTGGCTCTTACAGTCTCCAGGGATTTGATTGATGTCTGGGTAGATTGATGTTCTTATTTTTTTTGTACCTCAAACCCTTGGATAATCATGAAAGTTTGGTTTATCATTCACAAATTTCAAATTTTCAGAAGGAATTCCGTTATGTTAAAGTACAATAAAATAGTGCTATGAATAAAGTTTTTCAAAGAAATTTAGAGACTTCCAAATGTAGGAACTATTATTATTTTTTTATTCAAAGCTACATGCTTTTATGGAACAACAGCAACAACAACAACAAAAAAGCCCCATAGTATGGCTATCCTTTTAAACTTTAATTGAAAGCCAGATATACTTTTGTTTGAAGTTATATTGCTTTGTTACAAATAGATGGTATAAAAAATGCTCTCCACTTTCTGGTGATTCATCTTTATATTTTAAGGAGTGTGGATTTGTTCTATTTTCCCCTTGTTTGTTTGTTTCTTGAACGCTGTGCAAGTTCTAGTTCAGTGCTAGCTATATATCCAGAATTTATTAGGAGGAGAGGATATGGAAGAGGATGCTTGAGGCGGAGTTATGTAAGTGTAAATAAAAGAAGTAAATCTCAGGGCATTGTAGGTTTCTCTACTTGCCCCTTATCCTGCAGTGGCAGAGTGCACTTTGTAAGCTTTCTGGAGGGATAATTTCAAAGTGCAACATCAAAATATCATGAGTTCTTGACTTTAGATAGACTGTATTGCAATTTATCCATGGATTAAAGTCTTATTTTTCTTTCTTGGACATACATTTAGGTGAGGGTCAGAAGAGGAACTTCAAAACAAATCCCACAGAAGAATGTTCACTGTATCATTTTCTGTGATGCTTCCTAAGCTGAGTGGTGCTTTTATTTATTCACTCTTCTTCTTAGAGAACATTCTACCCTTATAAAATGGAAAGCGGGCCAGTTTTCTGTCATACTCATTCTAAATCTCTATTTCATAAGAAGTGACAAATAGATTTCAGCGAGGGTTATGTTTTTTTCAGGGCATGATAGACTCGTATCTGTGTACAGAGGGCTGCATGTAGTAAGTGGTCAGTATATGCTTACTGTTAATATGTGGGAATGAAGAAAGGAGCCAAGGAACTGTTTCGAGTCCATTCTGGCACCTTGGGAATACTTATTTTCAGAAACCATCCCTATGGTAGTAAATATAACAGTAAGATTAGAATGAAATGAAAGAGAGGAGGAAAAAACAAACAACAAATCTTGATGCTAATTTGCTGGGGGAATTGTTCTCGTGAGGGCTGAGAGAACAACAAATAAGAAGTTGGGGGGCATTTAGTGCAAAGGAAAGATTTCTAAAAGAACAGCAAAAGAAAAAAAGTACTACAACCACTGCAACAACATGGATGAGAATCAGAGACCTAAAAGCCAGACACAAAATAGATATCACCATGTTAAAAGCCAGACATAAAAGAGTTGATACCATTTACATAAAGTTTGAGAACAATCAAATTGAATACACAAATAATGTTGGCTTGTTGCCCAGGTGGGAGGGTGATTATTGACTGTGGAGGGGCCCAAAAGAACCTTCTGGATGGTAGAAATGTTTTATGTCTTAATCTGGATGGTGTTTACATGAGTGTATACATAAAATTCATCAAATTCCCTACTTTCTGTACTTAATGATCTGTATACATTATAGCTCAATAGAAAATTTAATAATAATGAAAATAGGTTGTAGAAGGGGCATCAAATTTAGTCTGAATGCTTAATAGAATCCTTGGAAGAAAAGCATGGCAAACCCATGGTCTAAAAACTGCTTAGCTTAACATAGGAGACTTCTGAATAAGAAAATTTCTAGTAATTTTTGTTGCAAAACATTTCAAATCCCAAAGGATGTTTAGTATGCAGTAAAAATCACATCTATTTAGCTGTAGCAAGGTGACTGCTGCTGAGTATAGTTTACTGCTTTAAAAAAGCAATGCTTTTCTTTTTTTCTTTGCAGACTGGCAGATTGCTACTCTGGCTTTACTCTTGGGTGGTGCTGCCATCATCCTCATTGCATTCCTGGTGGGTTTGATTTCCATCTGCGTGGGATCTCGAAGGCGCTTCTATAGACCTGTTGCTGTCATGCTTTTTGCAGCAGGTAAATATATTCATTACTTTCAAACCAGTATTAAAGTTTCATGAACCTTCTACCATCCTCCCCTTTCATGAAGAAGCAATATGTGGTTGGTTGAGAGGCATTTGTTATATTTTAGGGTAAATTGGCTAAAGCTTATCATAGTGTCAGTTTTCAGCATATTAAAGCATTTCACACAGCACAGTGGCAATTTCTAAAATTTGAACTAAAACATGAATAAATAGTGTCTCTTGCTAGGGCTCTTGCCTTAGGAATTGCAGCAGGTCTTTCTTCACATCTAATATTTTTTTCCTCTTTTTGCTGCCCCCACTGATGATCTTAAGGCAGTGTTATTTTTTTCCTGACATAAAGCTGCAAAAGAGAAATCCAGTATGTGTCCCCTTAACGGTATACATCTGTTCTGAAATAAACATGATTATACTGAAAAATCATGATGTATAACATGAACCATCAGGCAATTCAGTTGTGTGAGGGCAATGGCATATTCATTTAGCAAACATCTTTCTATGAAGCACAGCTTGGATCAACCCAGGTAAAATAAAAGTTTTACTAAAAGTCAGGGGGCTGTTTAGAAAAGGGACTTATAAGGCTAAAAGCCCAGTACATTTTTGATATGGGTTTAATTGTCATTTATAAGAATCTCCTTAAATATTCTTAAAAATGACTCCAGCTGAAATATTCTTGTGGTACCTTCAATTTACCCTGTCAGTCATATCTGATTTGAAGACTGCAAAATAAGCCTCTGTGACTCTCAATAATGAAGACACTGACAGAACCATCTAGCCTGTTAGATGGATTTTTTAAAGCTGTTTAAAGATGGGGATAGCTGAAATTTCTCAGGATTTGAAGGGTCATTGAATCTAAAAGTGTAAAATCAGAAGTGTTCTGCTGCCCCCTGCTGTTTGTGCTCATCTTACACCCATGAGGACTTGTCAAAATGCAGGGTCATAAAAAGCAAACCTCCACAGGACTGAAAGAATGTAGAAATAGATCTACTTAAAGTCTCTTAAGTGACTTGCTCAAAATCACATAGTAGTTACTGGTGGACCTGGGGCTAGGAGGCTACTGAATCTTAAACTGGTGGTTCATTCACTACTGAATCCCTCATTTGTTCATTCACTGTTTATTTGGTGCCTGTTATGGACTGTTATTGTGACACCCATAAAACTGGCTAAATAGCATGGCAGATACTGTCTAATAGAGTAGAAAATACTATCACAAAAAATATTTTGAATTCTTAGGCAGGTACCACAGTATCATTATTTTGTTGATCTCATGTAGAATAAAGTTCTCTATTGTGAACACCATGAAGATTCTCCTAAAGATTCTACCACTCTTCCCCACTTTATTTCTCAGTTCTTGGATTTACCAAGACTCTTTTCCTATTATTAGAATGAAATAAAGTAGATATTTTAATTGTAGTATAAGTTTATCTTTGCAGCTATGATTTATTAACATAGTGATTAGAGAGTCAATCATAATAGAATTATTTGATAAATTGTTCTG
>ML664670.1:61363-76501 GCA_007570785.1 Antilocapra americana
TCTGATTTATGAAGATTTTAGAGGCATGGTAGGCATTCTCTTGTAAATATCCAGTATTATTGTGCTACTTAGTTACCATCCCATTTAGCCTTTAACTTGCCTGATAATGGCATATGCAGAAACTATAAAGAAGTCCATTGTTTAACGTACCTATTATAAAAATTCTTACAGAAATAACTAGAAGTTCCAGTTTTTTCCTCAGAAGTTCTATATTTTTTCCCACATATAGCAAAATTTATGAAAATGTGAAAGTTAAGTACTGGTTGTAGCAGAAAACATTGTAAGTGAATATAAGTTAAAGGTAATGGATTTGGTCAAAAAGTTTTTGCTTTAGCTCTCACTGCCACAAATATTAGTAAATTATAAAATAGTAAGACAAAGTCCTACAGCAGTATTCATATGTTGTTCTACCTGCTGAGACCTAAAATGATCATTATACTGCTACATTTTGAAAATGTACATGTGCTGAAATTTAATTTTACTCATTCTCTTTTGAAACTGTGCTTATAGAAGCTTTCTTTGAAATACTCATTAGGTTAGTGTTCACTTTGCATATAAGCAAGGTAAAACTTACTAGTTATTTGAAACATGTCATGGAAATGTTTCTCTCTTCCATCTGCAAAAGCTATGAGAGTTGCCTGTAGCCGATTTCTGGAAAAGATGTTTATTACACATAATAATGCATTTCTGATTTGGGTGTTAAGATTAGCAAAGTTGGAAAATCTGCCTATTTGAAACAATGTAGCTAAAATCACAGTTGTTTATCTTGCTTGCTTCTTATGAAACATACTTAACTCTAGTGGTTGGCTTGTCTCACCAGTTGAATGATTCTTTGTAAATGTGTATTTGTGGCTATTTTCCCTTTTTACTTATTGTGGTCTGCTTGAAAGTGGTTTGTGTTTCTCTGCTTTTCTCACAATGTTTTCTTCTACAAATAATATTAAGCCTTATCTTGGTATTCACACACATAGGGAATGATATTTACCTCAATAAAGAAGTAATTCTTTTTTTTGCTTCTGCTAAGACATGTAGTACATAAAGTCAAAACAGACATAGCACTACCACTTGGAAACATCCCTACATAGAACTGTATCATGAATTCAGTACCATATGCATTGTCTGGTACTCCGGGGCGCTCAGTGAATAGTTGAATGAATGATGGAAAGATCACTGAGGTGTGTGGCTTATAATCTGATAGGAAAAGACAGACATGAAAACAACTAGCTAACTGTAAATCAGTTTTCCTTAATCCATTGCTCTCGTGGGAATTTATGAAGCAGCAAGTTTCCTGTGACCACAAATTTAAGACCAAGACAGCTCAGAAAAGTAATAGTTTGGAAATTATTTTTCATATATTCGTTTTTCATTCATTTATTTAACAAATACATGGTGGGTGCCTATAGTATGCAATTTCACTATCCTGGCATTAGATAATATACTCTTAATGGTTTTTACTAAAAGCTGATGATTAAGTCTTATAAACATAGGCAAACAAATTGTAAAGGTTTTCATCTTCTCTTTTTCTCTGAGGTCCTTTCCTTGGTTTAGAGGGGCTTGTATCTGCTTGAATAATGGCTAGAAGAGCTAAGAGCTAGCCATTGCTGCAGCCCATCTAAAACATGTGTTCTAACTCTTCCACTTCTTGGTCCTACAGACTTAGAGTTCAGAATAATAAATTATTTATAATAATAATGTTGATAATGATAATAATTAACTGGGCACCTACCATGTGTCATACTGCTAGACCCATGGCACATTCCTATCTCTGCTATAAGTCTTAAGATTAGGTATTTATTTGCTCCATATTATCAGTGAAGAAGCAGGATCAGAAGGGTTAAGTAATTCTCTGGAGTTGTCCAACCAGTAAGTCACAAAGCCAGGGTTTCAATTCAGGGTATCACTCTTGACTTGAGAGCCCAAGTGAAGTTTCACAAGTCATATGTTTTGGGGTATGTGTAACACGTAGAAAAGCAAGAGCTGAATCAGCCTTGAATTTTTCAATTCAGCTGTCAACTGTGTACTGTAGTTGGAGTCCATTTTGTAACTAGAGTTACTCCATCTTCTTGGGAGCAACACCTGAAGAACAGTAGCAGCTCAAAGTGTTATAAAGATCACAGACTGATCAGCACAGCATGACTGAACCCTGGTACATCATGAAAACTGTGCACATGTCCAGCACAGTTGACTTATAGCATGTTTACTTTTTGTGTAATTGACAGTGACAGATAATGCATGATAAGATTCTGATACCTGACATCTAGTTCTCACTAAAAACTTAGTGAAATTAGAAGGGTTGCCTTTTTCTGGCCCCTTTTTTGTTGTCTGGTTTTGTGGATCTTTTTAGGCCCTGCCCCACTGGGAGTTAGGATGAGTGTTTCCTCCCTGCCCCCTCCCCACCATGGCCTTTAAGACAAGTTGCAGAAAATTATGAGTCATTCATAATCCAGATTTTAAATAACAGAATCCCCACTAGTTGTTTTTTTTATTCCCACTAATTGTTAAGGGTGTTTCCTTTCTGTTTCTGCTGCAGAAAGCCTCCTGTAAATGATTGTTTATGCAGGATGGGGATATTTTATGGGGGGAGTGGATCCTACACCTGCTTTGCATCTCTGACTAAAGGCTTGTGTTTTACAGGCCTTCAGGGTATCCTATCAGGAGCTGTGAGATGGCTGGAGGTATCTCAAGTCTAGATTTTGACAGACAAGTCAGTGTCCAGTTTATATTTCAAACTAAAAAGGAGTTCTTCCATTCACAGATCTTTATCCATATCAAACTACCCTTTGATTAGAACAATTTACAGTATCACCACCAATAATTCATTTCATATGTACTGCTTACCTTGAAGTAGTAACAAATTAAATTAAAAGGGAAGGAAATCGATAGCTTCATGTTAACCTTTCCTGTGTAAATGCTTTTTATTTTCCAAATGATTGTTTCCCTTCTGTAAATTTGATAGAAGACTTGGCTGGATAGTCCAATCAATTCTGCGTTTAAATTATCTTCTAAATCTGTAGCTTTTTTAAAAATACACTACCATTACTGCCTTAGTTGAGAGAATATCTCTTCCTCAAGTGGAACAACATTTGAATCTCCCCCTAATTTGTTTTATTTTTCTGTTTACTTAAAACTGTGTATGTGAGTCCTTCCTTTCCCTTTCCTAGAAGCCGTTACTCAGTTTTTCTTTTATAGTCTTTTTTTTTCCCTGACCTTTCCCACGGACATTACCTAATCATCACTTTGCATAGGTATCCATGCCCAGACTCACCTCCTAGGGGCCTGTTCTCCAGTTTCCTCCCCATTTAGTCTGTTTTGCACACAAACATATGAGGTATAGTTCTGAAGTACAAATCTGGTCTTATCATTTGCTCTTTTGGTTTCCCCAGAGGCAGAATCTAAGGCATGAATCAAGTGCAAGTACTTAATCTGGAAGGTAAAAGAGCAGATGTGAAAAATGAAACAGGGAAGAGAAGACAGCCTATAAACAGTGCATTATCAAACCAGTTGTCACTGTGAGCACCTGGAGCTTCATCTTCCTGGAAAAATTCTGGAAACCAGTGCAGAACATGCCCTTCAGAGTTACCTCACTGAAAGGACTATGGAATTGGAGTATTTATAAACCAAATTTTGATAGTCTTTGGTAAGGGGTGTTGATGATGATGATGGGGCAACAGTAGTATTAATTTCCCAGAACACTGTGTCTGCCCCACAGTCGGACAAAGTAGCTTTAGTGGCCAGAGGAGAAGTCAGGCAAACAATTGTAGGTGCTGACAGTTGGAAGTCAGGCTGACATGTACCAGAATGATGAGAATGAGTATATGGATAGGGTACCAACAGCATCTGTAGTTCAAATAACCTCTGAGACGTCTCCCTATAGAAACCAGTCTTATTATATTTTATGACACACTAAGCCTTTTATAGTCTAAGCCAAACATCTCCACGTGTGACTGTACCCTTCATTCTATCCATGTGAATTTTCTGTAGGCACACCCTCTTATATCTAAGCTTTATGCAAGCTGCCTTTTCTTCCTAGAAGTGTTTTCATCTTTCTCTTCTAGAACAAGTTCAAATAGTGCTTTATCTCTGAAGTCCTCCCTTCTTTCTCCAGGCAGAACTGGTACTTAGAGTATCATTAGAGCTCAATAAACGTGATAAATGGATTATAAGTGAACATGCCTCTACTACTACTACTGTTGAACACATTTGTTTGTATCTGCATATCTCTATCCATGATAGGGTATGAAATATCAAAGGACAAGGGCCATGTCTTATCTGTCTTATACCTTTCACCTAGAATACAGTGGGCATCCAATAAATATTTGTTGAAATATTGAAATATCCCCATGTTAGAGAATATTGACTATTTCAATATTGAGTATTTTGACTATTTCAGTATTGAAGACATTGAAAAATATCCCCTTAAAGAAAACTAGAAATAACATAAGAACTTCTGAGTTCCTGTCCTGTTTCTGTCTGCACAATTTCATGGCTGGTAGTTTTGTTGCTTCCTTTCCAAAAAGTAGGGTGAGGGGATAAAATGAACCTCAAATTCCCTTCAAATTCTAAAATGCTACACAACTTTACTTTATGCCTCTGAGATAGAGCATATAAAATACCACAACCAGCATCTGTTATGTTTCATTAATTGGTGGTAGAGTATGGTGATATTTTCTTGAGTTCTGAACTCTAGATTTGTTTGTTTTTTCCTTTGCAGCTCACCAAAAGGCAAGGAGACATTTTAACCTGCATCTGTATATTATATTAAATAAAGAAAATCATTTATAAATTCAAGCTTATACTTTTTTCCTCAATTTTGCATTACACACATTTTTCTCAGTGATTCCAAAGAGAGTAAAATAATTAAGAAGCTTAAAGCATTTTTAGGGTCTTTTTTGTCTGGCAAACAATACAATAAAATTCTGTCTCTAAGAAAGCTGCTCAGAAGAGTGGAGGAGACCAGTGAAGCCTAATGGAGTTGTATTTCTATTTTTCCCACTAGAGGGAAACTATATCTTTGTATTATACCATGGAGGCCAAATATTTGCTAAATAAAACACATTGAAATGAATATTAAAAGCAGGCTAAGTAAACACTTCACTCCAGGAACTGACCGATTGACAAAGAAGCAGTATAATCCTTTAAAAATAGAATTCAGATCAGTTATTACTTCTCTGCTCACACGCCTCTTGGAGCTGCTCATCACATTTAGAACAAAATCCAGACCCCTGACCGTGGTTCACAAGACCACTCCTGAATGGCCTTATGGCTGTCTTTTCCACCTCATCTCATGCTGTTCCCTTCCTTGCCCTCTTTACTGCTATACTATATCTGCAGCATCCTTACTGATATTCCACTATACATAATGTGCTCCTTCATCTAGAGTTTTGTTATCTGCCTGTGCCCTCTACCCAGGATCACTCACCTCCTACTGTATTGACCTGCATCCCTCACTTCATTCAGGTCTGTATTCTAGTGACTCCTCCCCAGAGAGGCCTTCTTCAAGTCTCATCTACAAGAGCAGCCTGCAGCTCTCTGTCTTGTGTTGTTGCTTTCTTGTATTATCACATCTCTTAGCAATAAACCTGCCATATTTTGTATTTCTTTACTAATAATGGACTGCCTAACCATGAGGGTAGCAACTTGTGTTACCAATGCCTTAAACTGCATCACTTTAGAAACATTCAATTATTTGTTGAATGTGTAAATGAATTTTACTATTCCTAATTCACATTCATATTTCAATCATATTCCTGGCAGGATCAACCATGATTTGATTAGTGACCAGAGTATAGAAACCAAAGGAGAAAAATGCTTTTTTTTTCTTTTTAACTTAGTAATTTTGAAGTAATTTTTTCTGTATTTCACAGTTGATACTAATTGACTTCTTGTTAATTTCAAGACATTTAAACATGAAAGCACCCTTTCCCTCACAAAGGCATAGACCTAGCTGAATGTTTTAAATTAATACACATTTAGCACTTAACTGGATGGAAATAGAAGTGTAGATTATATAATATGCCGTTAGTTGTTCTAACAATGACTTAAAACTTTTTCTGAGATTTTTAAAGTATAAACAAAGTATGATTTTTATTTTGAATGTTGAGAGATTCTCCTTTTATATGGACCTATTTAACCACTCTCAGTAGTAAGGACTTCCCAGGTGGCCCAGTTGCAAAGAATCTGCCTGCCAAGCAGGGGACACAGGTTCAATCCCTGGGTCAGGATTGAATTAAATATTAAATTTTTAGTAAATTTAGTATATTTACTCATTTAGTAAATGAGTAAAATTCATTTACTCATTCAACAAATACTTTAATGTTTCTAAAGTGATGCAGTTTAAGGCATTGGTAACACAAGTTGCTACCCTCATGTTTAAGCAGTCCATTATTAGTAAAGAAATACAAAATATGGCAGGTATTGCTAAGAGATGTGATAATACAAGAAAGCAAGAACAGAAGAAGGAAGGAAATGGCAACCTGCTCCAGTATTCCTGACTGGAAAATCCTATGGACAGAAGAGCCTGGCAGGCTCCAGTCCATGGGCTTGCAAGAGTCGAACACAATTTACTGACAGACAGTAGCTCAGTAGTAATGTGGAAGTATGGTAGGCCAGTGCTGGCCCAGAGGAGTGTTGAGCTACATAGCAAAAATGTTTGGAATTCTTGTATCTGGTTTCCGAAAGGTCACGTCACTCCAAGTCTGAGCCTTATCGAAAGTAATGATTTTGAGGAATCATGCCCTCCTGAGTTTCCTGTATTTCATCAGTTTTATGCCAGAGACAGATGACTGTTACGTAGACTTTCTAGGAACATTAATCATACTGGTAATAATGATATTTTACAGGTACTGAGAATAGATGAGAGTAGATTTCAAAGCACAAAATTCCAGTTTAATTAAACATGCTATCCATCCTGCTGCTCTTTTTTTAAAAAATGTAATAAACTGTATCATTTTTTACTTTTTCAAAGTTTATTCTTGCCTCCTACATATTATTCACATTTTTGTTGTTGCATTTTTGGAATTTATGGCATTTTTAAGGTGAGTTAAATAAGAATCATTTTAACCCAGAATTTATGTTATATATTAGAGGTGAGCAAAATTTTTTTTAATAAAGGGCCAGATAGTAAATACTTCTGGCTTTGTGGGCCACATGGTTTCTGTTGCATCTACTCAGCTCTGCCATGGTAGTATGGACAGTACATAAATGAATGAGCCTGTGTTCCAGTACAACTTTTTTCAAAAATAAATAGCAGACCAGATTTCTAGTTTGCCAACCCATGTCACACACTACTGTATCTCAGAGTTTTCAGGGAGAAGATTGTCTCTTTCTTGAGAGTGGGAGCCATCATATAGTAGAGATGCATCTATAAGGTAGATGTATCCCAGAAATTCGTGTTAAATTGATTGAAATAAAAGAGAAATTATGTAGCAGTTGTCATGTTACATATAATAGAAGGTTATGATTTTGAATGAAAGATATCATCTCTTGTGTAATCCAGCGTTGCTCATATAAATATTTTACTAAGTATGACTCATCACATTTCCCTGTTAGCCCTGACTCAGAACTAAGATTTAACTAAGAAGTAAGAGCTAAGTTTTGTGTCCTATTGTGATAGACATCATTAGCTTAGGTTTTCTAGTCTGATTATGTTCTGGGCCTTCAGAGACTTTATTCTTTTTTGAAAATAAGTGAGGTATAAATAGATAAATGTCGTCTATTATATCGGGAGAAGGCACTGGCACCCCACTCCAGTACTCTTGCCTGGAAAATCCCATGGACGGAGGAGCCTGGTAGGCTGCAGTCCAGGGGGTCGCTAAAAGCCAGGCACGACTGAGCAAATTCACTTTCACTTCCATGCATTGGAGAAGGAAATGGCAACCCACTCCAGTGTTCTTGCCTGGAGAATCCCAGAGACAGAGGAACGTGGTGGGCTGTCGTCTATGGGGTCGCACAGAGTCAGACACGACTGAAGTGACTTAGCAGCAGCAACAACATCTGTTATATCTAATAGGGTATGAGTCGGTGTTGCTTCTTGACAAAGATGACTTTTGAACCCATTTTAAAAGATGAGAGGTATAAACTAGATGAGAAGAAAAGAATAAAGATAGTAACATAAGTGAGGACATCAAGGTAGGATTTTCTCGAGTATTGGGCTGAGTTAGATGATACTGAGAAGTGACAACAACAAAAGTACATCTTGATTCACAAGTACACCAATTTAATCAGTACAAATGCATTCAGATTCCCCAGTTTCTCAAGAGTATAAATAAATAAAAGGTTTGTAGCTGGTATCTGGAGTCACTATTCTTGGGAAGCTATTTAAAAGTTTTATATAGTAAAACAATCTACCTAAACTGGTACTACTTGCCATAATAGTGATGATTATATGTGTTTGTAAACTGAGATTCACTACTTTGTATGTTCATATAAATTAGTATATTACGCTAATTATTTCACCAAATACTGTTACAGTAATTTGCTAATTATTAATAGAGTCATCCTTACCATACTGTGAAGTAGTGTTAAACCGAAAAAGTTGTCAGTATTTTTAAAGTATACTATCTAGAATAAGGAATGCTTCAAATTTTTTGACTTTTTTATTTGATTAAAGTATAATTCTCATACATATATATATTTGTATATCATTTTATTTCCTGTAAATAACATTTTCCTAATTTTGATTTGTTCTTCTTCTTTCAGTTGTTTTACAGGTTTGCAGCCTGGTTCTTTACCCAATCAAGTTCATTGAAACTGTGAGCTTGAAAATTTACCATGAGTTCAACTGGGGTTATGGCCTGGCCTGGGGTGCAACTATATTTTCATTTGGGGGTGCCATCCTTTATTGCCTGAACCCTAAGAACTACGAAGACTATTACTAGAACCAATAGTCTCAAATTAAAAAAAAATCAACCATCCAACAAAAGGATTACGTCTGCATTTTTTCTAATTCATCATTTTCTATAACACTTGCAGAGCATCAAACAATTTGCTCAGTTGATTTAATATCTTTTGCCTTTTGGCTGTCAACATCATAACCAGCTTTTAAATCCATTTTAGGGACCTCACAAATTAAGAGAGCTGATTAGACATAGGCAAATGCTGCAAACTTCCAGTATATTCATGTCACTTTTCTTGACAAGCGAAGGGTCTATATGACAGCAACCATTGTGAGAAACTAGTTGGAATGAGAAATGCCTGAATTTCCTGTTGCCTGCAGGGGAACAGCTGGCATAAGCAACATTTAGAAGCTCCTTTGCGCTGACAAGGATTCCACTGTTAAAGAGTCCTTATCGCCTGCTTATCCCATCCAGTGACTACATTGGTTATTTGCTTGAGTCAACTCTTGTAAAGTAAACTTCCCTTCAGCATCTAATGGGGGTTCTGAATGTAACTGGGTTAATGATACATATTCCACCTACGTTTTAATGGAAGGTTATGCTTTGGCAATCAGTATCTCGCTGGGAAGGGAGTCAAGATTTGGAGACATGTGCATTTCATTATGTGGTTAAAAATTGTGCCTCAGCCATATCTAGAATGAGGAAAAATTGAGAATCTCTATTTTCCCTGGGGCAACTAGAAAGAAATATGCATGATTGCTTTTGTCCTAAGTACCCTTTAAATCACTTACCAAACATTACAGCAAACAATTGTGCATATGTAACAAGCTTAAGTATTTTTATAGAAGGTGAGCTATTAGTATAAATGGTAATACTTTGTTCCCTAACCCTACACCTGCATTTGCCTATTGCACATAAAATTAATATTTGCTCTAGTGAAGTGATTTGAACACTAACCTTGTACACGTTGTTAAGAGGCTTAGATCGATATTCACACTTACTTACTGTACAAAAGTGCATATACCTTAAAGCTTTTGCTCTGTGTTCTCATTGGAAAGTGTTAAATAGAATTGTATAAGAAGAAAAATTGAAATGGTGTTAATCTGAAAATTAATGATTGTTTTGTAAGCACTGTAGTTCAAAAGAGTATAGCAATTAGGATGATCATTTTGTTTAAAAGTCATTAAAATAGAAGGCTTCTTTTTTCCAAGTATCTTAAATGTCTTCATTAAAAAAGGAATAGTGATAGATTTATATAATTGTCAGTAGAGGAGTAGAATTCATCTGGTTTTCATCTGGTTATCACCTGGTCCTCTGAAGTTAACTAATGGGCTAACTGATTTGTGCACACAATTATGGATTTATGGTAAGGGAATCATTTATTGATTGTTCAAATGGAAGGAAATAATAATAGGGAATAAGTTTGCAGCCAATCTTACACTGCAAACTTGTGTTAATCCTGTTTAATATACAAATTTGGATAGTTTAATTATAAACATATTTTTATAGCAAATATACAGTTCTAATATAAAAGTTATAAATAATTATTTTTGTTAACAAGAACACTATTTGGCCCTCTTGCAGAAAGAAGCATTGGAGAAACCATTTAAAAAGTACCTATGTTCTGTTGTATTACAAAATCTGTTAAGAACAGAACTACATCAATAGTGTTTAATAATTTGCTTTACCTCCCAAAGCAGAGTTCTGCTTTCAGCTTGTCTTAAGAACTGTTGTCAAAAACAACAGGAAAAAATCCACTATTTTATTATTCAAATGCTTAAAACCTCTTATCTTGTGACTTTTCTATGGAATCATGAAGTAAATTTGAAGAACCAGGCTTATTTTAGCAATGACAGACAAAACTAATTAAATGCATTCTAGAGAGAAACCTTTATACAAGTATATAATCCTGTATAGAATCGTAAGAAACTATGAGTGGACATTTTCCAGAAAGATATTACTATTAGAGAATCTTTTGAAGCAATTTTCTTGAGAAATACTAAAATCTGGGCCAGACTGTCTTGTAGTTAATTGCATATTATCAGAGCAGCATGGGAAATACGATATTTGTTGGATAGGGATTTCGGCTACTAAACACTCTCTGTTGTGAGAGAATCTTTTTATTCCTGAGTAATGGAAGAACAGTACTTTGGTGCTGACATCAATGAGGCACTTTTCTTAGTCCTAGTAGAGGATGCAGTGTGCTGTTAGACCAATATCACATCTCGAGTCTTGATCAAGTTTTCATTCTCTGTCAATTTGAAAAAGCTGGAAGTGACAGAATATGGTATAGGCTAAGGCACACATATTTGCAGCTTAATGAAAAGTAGACTTCTTATATTACCTTTTTCCCCTTTCCAGTGAAGAACCCTTTGCTATATTTCTACCATCACTAATAGTTGAAAGTGTTTCATTACTAACAAGTTCAGTACAACATGAAAGTTATCATGGCTCATTCGAAATACTGCTTTGTTTATCAGAATAAACTCAAGTGAATTTTTCACCCACAATAATATTATGTCTTTGCAGCTTTAGGTTTGTTTATTGTTTTCTTACTAGCCAAACTATTAACTCTAATCCCATTGTTTGTCAGGGAGAGAGAGAGAGATACACAACCTACGTATAGCATAAAGTACTCAGCAGGGCTAGTTATTTGGATTTCTTGCACAGCAATTTAGCTTTTTATAAGTTCAACATGTAAATTTTAAAGACATAAATATAGAGAGACCTATGTGTTTGAAATATAAATGATATATATGGATTAGCATGTAACTGTATATTATTAAACATGCAATGAGCTGACTGGTAAGTGACGTCTAATTGTATGGCTAGCAATGTAATTTATTCAGACTGTATTTTTGTACAGAGCAGCACACACTAACCTATGCCTCTGCGTCCTCTTTAATGCCTAAAACTGTGCCTAGAAATTTCATCTGTCTTAAAAATAAAATATACTCCATGCTGTTTATGCTATTAGTTTCTCTACTGCTGTTCTATATTTATTATTTTAAAATATATGACATGTTTACTACTTAAATATGAATCCATGGTATTCTGGTTATTTTTTTAATGGTCCTTTGGGGAGATCCTGTTTATCACTCCAGTGGTTTTTGAGTTTGCAGTTTCATGATCAGTTCTTCATTTCATGATTTTGGTAGCTGACATGAAGTTATCTATGTGGAAAAAATAAAAATAAAAGTGGCTTCCCTGATGTGGTTTGACTTTGTGTCTTTTCTACTGTGTGGAGTCTTTTTAACAGGCTTCTAAAGTACATGTCTTCACTTCATTTTCTCTTTTGTAAAATATATGTTATTTAGAAAACAGCTTGGTATGACATGTTCATTTTGTGTAAAAATGTTTTTAAACTTTTTTTTGTTTCAAATTATCTCCCAAATCCTTTCTGTCCTTTGTAGCTGAGTTATGTAAGCAATAAAATAAAGGATATTAAATGTCTTTTTTAAAAACTTTCATTTTAAAAGGCACAGAGAGGAGATAGATTGTAGGTTATCCTTTTTCCTACTCTTATCACACAATTAGAAAGAGGAGTAGTGAAGGATTTGATCCTCAGTTTTGGTTTCTGTTCAGTTTTCAATAGTTGCAGTGTACATTACAGCTAACTTTCCTGCATTATTCCTGTTTTTTAATTAGGCACTTAAAATTTTCAATGCATGTGTATGTATGTGTATATGCTGCTGCTGCTGCTAAGTTGCTTCAGTCGTGTCCAACTCTGCGACTCCATAGACGGCAGCCCACCAGGCTCCCCTGTCCCTGGGATTCTCCAGGCGAGAACACTGGAGTGGGGTGCCATTGCCTTCTCCGATATGTATATGAAGAAGTTCGTAAATTGTAAGTCCAAATTTCCTATCACCCTTTGTGCGAAATAAATTGTGAGTATACTTGGAAAGGAATTTATATTAAAGCAAAAAATTTACTTGTATGATTGCCAGAAAATTTTCTGGAAGATAGAACCATATATAATTGAGCAAACTTTCTGTGTTGATAAAATCAGTTTAAATAAAAATACATATGTTTGTCATGAAAACATCCTCATGTTTCACATGAACCCTCAAATCTTGACAGGTTCACAGTATATTTTTCTGCTGAAAAATTATATATCATTAGTAAATCTATGAGGTATTTTAATATTAGATGTTCAAAAGTATGCATGTTTATATTGGATTGGCAAAAAAGTTTGTTCAAGTTTTTCTGTAAGATGTTATAAAAAACCTGAATGAACTGTTTGGCCAATCCAAATAAATTCTAACACTTAACAACTTTTCTACCATTGTATAAATTTTTTTTTCAATGACCTTATTCTACTTTGATGGAATATCATCATTCATGTGATGTATTATATTTTCAGTATAAAGTACTTTCATTTTCATACAGAATTCTCATGTACGAAACACCTTTACAAACATGTCTAGCCTGGTAATTATCCATGACCCAGTTTCTATGAATTTGGAAGACATGGAGACATAACTTCACTAGGATTTGACAAGGGAGAATTCACTGCCTTCCGAGATTTCATTGTGAACATGCAATAGGAAAACAGTTTTAATTTGCTTTGCCATAATGGCCATATAGTCTATTTGTGGTTTGTTTTATTGTCAGGCCCATGCTTTGTCAAAATGCTCCATTTTGGTAGTCTTTTAAGTCTTTTTGGTTAGAAAATGAACTCATAGTGAAATTATTTTGTATTCTGTAGAATAATCCACTGAATACCTGGATTTTTAATTTATTGATCAAATTTTCATGTTATGACCTTCTGTTAATAGCTTTTTAGAAGTGCAGTCTTAAATGAGATAAGATTAAAGGAGCAAATAAAAATGAAAATTAAGCTCTTAGTATTTTCACAGGAAGCACTAATTTATTTGACTGATTTAACTTGAATGACTTTTGTGTCCAATATTGGGGACACAATGTCATAGATACTTAATGTCAAAGTTAAAATCAGACTGAGTAACAAAAACTCCATGTAGCAAATGCCAGCAATTTTTATGATTAAATGCAGGTCTACAGACTGTTGGGGAAGTCCTCACATTTTTAACAACTACTAGATGTTGCTATGAGCAGAGAATCCATATATCCATAGTTGGAAAATCTGTTTTCAGAGAGTCACCAACTAGTTGACTCACATTGATATTCCAGCCGAAAGTCTAATGGTTCCAAAGCGTAACCAAGAGAACAGCAGCTGAACTGTTCAAGTGGGAAGAATAATATGTGGTGTTTCAAAGCCAAGATTAACAGCACACAAAGAATGGTGTTCTTTGTAAAACTAAAACTGTGTTGAGTGGTTCACCAGAGAAACTCAGTTTTGGCAAGCAATTATTTTCAAGTTGAATGACTTCATAGAAATAGTGATTATAAAAGAAGCTTGGAACAAGTACTGGAAAATGTCATTAAACCAGCAAAAACGTTGAACAGTTTAGTTTCTGCATGTGACATGGATCAATGAAGAAAATAGTATCTACACTATATATGTATAGTACTACATATGTAGTATATATATAGCTTATTATATAAAGTTTATAGACCAATTTTGACTTGAGTGAGGATGTTCTGTGGGTGTCCTGAAGGCATTTCTTGTACTAAAGAGAGACAAGCATAGAGTTAAAACACTTCACTTATATGTGGTGATGGTACTCAAGACTGCCCCTTGGTTGCTTTGAATTTATCATCATAAAGGTAAAACAATATCATACAACCTATTTCATTTTTTGGTAAAAATATAGTTCACAATGAAGAGTTCAAAGAAATTGTTTTAAACCTGAAAAGAAGACATTTCTCTTAAAATTATTATAAATGGAGAATTATTTTATCAAGGGTTAAATGGAGGAGAAACACTACTTCACTCGACTTTGATAATGTGTTTTAACAGAAGATACAAATAATACTATCATGCTCCCTCTCCCTGAAAAACTTGTGGATCAAACCAATTTTTGGAGAGTAACTTCCCCTTTGTGGCCATATCACTACTCAGTGGTAATAATGGCAATTCTTGGCATCAAGAACAAGTTTTCCAGTTTTTAACTTTAAGGTGATTCTTACACATTATCCAGCCATTATGTCTATGTTAATTAGAGTCATGGCGTGTGTGAAAGAAGCAGAATGAGATGTTGTGACCCTATGTTGGGCTAGCCCACCAAGCTCCTCTGCCCATGAAATTTTCCATGCAAGAATACTGGAGTGGGTTGTCATTTCTTACTCCAGTGTTTCCCCACCCAGGGATCGAACCCACATCTCCGTGTCTCCTGCATTCACAGGTGGGTTCTTTACCACTGCACCACCTGGGAAGCCCATG
>ML664670.1:76601-94981 GCA_007570785.1 Antilocapra americana
TATATATATATATATATATATATATATATATATATATGTATATTCATATTCTTTTCCATTATGGTTTATCACAGGATTTTGAATGTAGTTCCATGTTCTATACAGTAGGAATAAAAAATATGCTTCTCAATTCAATTTCAAGTTATGGGTGCTATTCACTATGGAAACAGATTTTGCATAAATTTCATATAGAAATCCTTATAGAGGTATAATGTTTCATATAAAATTTCCAGTTATAGTTTTCATATAAAATTTTGTTACATTTTTAAATGCTTAATGAAGCAGAATTTGGGGAAATCCATTCTCAGAATATTTCTTTGCAAACCTCAATATTTAGCACATCTTTTTAGCCAACTTACACACAGAATATTCTGAGTTTCTTTTCCACATTTTGTTCAGGCGAGTATAATTATTTTTTCCCTATTTATATCAGAAAGTCAATAACTATTAGTGTGTATTGGGGCAGGTATTTAAGCTTTGGGAGGTTCAAGTATGATCCTAAACAGAGCAACCTCCTCCTGCTGCTTCTGATTGCATGACATCTTTGAACCAGAAATGCTCTAAAAGTCGAGTCAACAATTAAGACTTGTTATGTCCATTCAAGTCAAAAGCAGTATTTGATTTCAGTTAGGCTTGTTTGGCTACTGCACTGTTTGGATGGCGAAAACACATGCACACATGCAACATGCTGTTTTCCTAAAGTTAGGCTCGTTTCGATTTATGAGTATAAATACAAATTCATGCGTTTTTATATTTAAAATCTTTTGCACATATTTTTTTATTTTGAAATCAGAGCATTCTTAGAATTATTTACAATCTATGAAAATATACAAAGTGAGCATAAGAATTGGAAAAAAAAGATACACAGGAATAGGAGATCTAACAGTTGGATCTTCTGGTTTTTGCTATTTAGTCAAAACTGTGGTATAAGACTGTGCAGCTTTATGAGGGTAGAAATCTGAAAGGCTGATATAGTTGATTAGCTTTGAAGTCTAGGCTCCACTCATGATGATTTTCCTGAGAACATTGGAGGGCTTAGCAGGCAGCCATATTTGCACCACATGACCCTGTACCCCTGGTCAGAGGTGATTACATACATCAGAGATGGTTCCTGCCTTAAGCTACCCCCTCTGTTTCTCTTGCCCATTAATTTGGAATTGTTCTCTGCATGTAGCTAGTAATAAAATGCATAAACTACGGAGTTCGGGGTATGTGCAGGGATGCAAAGACAAACTGCAGAGAATAAAGGAATGCAATAGATACGAACAAAGAAGCAGTCAAGAGGGACTCTATACAATGCAGAGAGAAGAGTGAGTGGCCCCAGTTCTTAGTAAGGTCAACCTGCCTTGTGTTCCATGAAATGCTCCCGTGTTCTTTCAATAATTTTCTGCTTTGATTAAACTAGTTTTAGTTGGACCAATAGAACCTTTTGTTAGACAAAGCACCTTTTGTTAGAGGATTCAACATTCAGGTTGTGCTAAATCTCAAAAAAAGATTTGGAAAGTACATGAAGATTTCTTGACACACTTCCCATCCCACCCCAGGGTGCCTTAACACTCTTACTTCCCCACTGAAATTGTTCCCGGTTGTCTCGTCACAGTAAAATGTACTGAAGTGAAAATATTTTAGTGTAAATACTCCCTTCTGTGTGTATATTTTCCCTAGGATCAAAGTCATATGCTAAGGGGGAAAGATCAATAATTATTAGATGACATGAAAACTGTCCTGGAATCTCTGAAGCCACTCAGGGTAATTTTTCCCTCTTACATGTCAAATGCAGTGGCAATCCACCTTAGTCCATAAGAACTGCCATACTGCGTAATTCTGCAGAGCACCATTCACATGTATTTTCCAAAAATGCTAGTCCTGCTGACTTTGCCTGTTTCTTTACATTTAATTGCTTCCTTTGAGGATATCAAAGTAATACCTCACACTCACAATACTATCAAACAAGGTTTCAATTGCCTCCACTCTGGTTCTGCTTTGCGTGTGTGCATGCTAAGTCATTTCAGTCTTGTCCGACTCTTTGTGATCCTGTGGACTGTAGCCTGCCAGGCTCCTCTGTCCATGGGATTCTCCAGGCAAAAATACTGGAGCGGGTTACCATGACCTCCTTCAGGGGATCTTCCCACTTTGGCTTAGGCGAATCAAGACCAATTAGGATCAAGCATGCTGGAGTGAATGTGTTAATTGTATTTGGTAAAAGAGTCTACTTATCCAACTCTTCCGGAGATTTGATCTATATGGCTGTTCAAGGTAACCTAACAGTTTCAATTATTCTTGGATCATCCTTTGGCTAAAATAGTGGCTTCACATGTGAAAAAAGCAGTTATACACAAACAACGACAACTGAGCCTAAGGTCAAGGACTTAATCTTCCCCACATTTGTGTTCCCAACTCAACTTGGGGTTAAATGAGATGGCAAGTAACCCTCCCTCCTGCTTCTTGCTATTGTATCCTCCCAAAGGCAAATGTGTGTGTGTGTGTGTGTGTGTGTGTGTGTGTTTTAAGAAAAGACCATTGTTTTTGAAAATTCACTGATATATTATGTGTTTCAATATCAGATGCACTATGACATATAAAAATGCCTTCAAAAAGAGGGTTATTCTTTCTTGCAATGAGTCCAAAAATATTTAGGTGTTTAAATAATATGCTAGCGTGATTTCTTTTTTTATTTCTTAGAGCAAAGTATTGAAGGCAGTCAAATTACTTGTCATCTACACAGCTTTCATCTTGGGGCTAAGTCATCTAAGTCATTCACTTTCAGAAGGTTTTTTTTTCCTTTTTAATTTCAAAACAAAGTTTTATTGATTGGTGTGGATTTTAGTTTTCACATTTTTCTGTGATTCTGTATGACAGCAGATGGCCTTGAGCCCTTAAGAAAAACTGATTCATCACCAGAAGCATCTACTGGTATAACACAGGATCCTCGCTCTTTGTGAACAATAACTTCATACTGTCCAAAGAAGTTGCATGCACAGAGAACAAAAAACTAGTTCTGACAACTGGTACTACTGAAAGAAAGATCACTTAAGACTTAATGAGTAGAACACTGCAGAGATAGGGTGTGATTTCTGGGTCATTTGAGTTGTTTCAGTATTTGATATTAAATATTCTGCATCATCATTTTCTCACTCGTTAAATTTTTCAGGCCTTTAAAGAGCCTTAAACATATTTAACAACAAGTCCAATCCTTTAACACATTCTTTTTGCCTGTGGCCTGAGCAACAAAAGCCATTTGTTTTTGAAATACTAGGCAACTGTCATATCCTGGGTCAAGGTAAAGCACATGCCTTATTTTCTATTCTCACTTGGATCTAACAATGCAAGGCAAAATAATTTTGCATTCCTGATTCCTTCATCAGGAAAATGACATAAGAATCCTCAGAACAAACATAGCATGAGGCATTTAGGAGTGCTGTATTTTACACACTATATTTAAATGCTGCAGAAATAAGAATAGAGTCTTAAAAATACATCCGGTCAGGACTCACTTCCTCCTTTCTCCATTCTTTAAATGCAAACACATGCATATTGACAGCTCTCAGAAAAAAAAAAAAAAACCCTAATGAGAATTTCTCCCTTTCCCAAGGGGTGCCCTCTGCCCAGATCTATTTATGGAATAGTAGCGGGCTCCCTACTTCATTCTCACATTGTACACTTAAAAGAGCAATTTCCACTTTTGAAGTATTGCTAAAAGGAACGAAGTCATCTTTTATCACAGTCAGGAAAGGTCAGCAAGTCAGTAATCCTCCATTCACTTACTGACAGAAATATCCTGTTTCCTTCCACAGCAGAACAGAAAAGCGATTTATTTGAGATTGGCATTAATATATAAAGTGACCAATGTACCTAGCTATGCCTGGGCAATCCCTTACATGGTCCAGAGGCTTCTTTTATTACCAGCTAAGGCTGTGAATTGAATCTGTTAGAGCAAGTATTGTAGATAGCATTCCCAATCCCCTCCCAAGCACTCTTCCATAATATCTAATCTTGGCAAAGTTGAAATACTTTCATAATGAAGATCAACAAGCAAGCTTTCTTTGATTCTGTGCCCAGATGTTGACTTTTACTTTGCATTCAGGTGTACACAGACACACAGACACATATACACGGGCACAGACACACAAACACACAGCCTATTTATGAAAGTTGTGTTTGTTTCTTGCAAACCTCGTGTTGTTTTTCAGCCCTCCAAACTAAGTTTTATTGTCTTTAATATGAGCTCAATAATGTGCAAGGCAATGAGACATAAGTAAAGGTATAATCTGAGACTTCCTTGGTTAGATCTTATAATTCAAGTAGGAAACACAAAATGTGCACATAGAAACAATAATTCTGCCTCACATGGTGATATGATTTACTGTTCTCAAAGTAAGTTCACTAATTTTAATTGCAACCTAATATTGTATTAACAGAGAAGGCGATGGCACCCCACTCCAGTACTCTTGCCTGGAAAATCCCATGGACAGAGGAGCCTAGTGGGCTGCAGTCCATGGGGTTGCTAAGAGTTGGACACCACTGAGCGACTTCACTTTCCCTTTTCACTTTCATGCATTGGAGAAGGAAATGGCAACCCACTCCAGTACTCTTGTCTGGAGAATCCCAGGAACTGGGGAGCCTCGTGGGCTGCCGTCTATGGGGTCGCACAGAGTCGGACACTACTGAAGCAACTTAGTAGCAGCAGTAGCATTGTATTGACAACACAGAGTATGTAGCAAGATATTGACCGAAATTAAAATGGTTAAACAGATACACAGAAGAATCAGTCTGGGTTTTTCTGTGCACTCGTAGGCTAAATATTTTCTTTTGGAAAAACGAAAAAATCAAATCTCTACCTGTATAATCTAAGATACCAGGGATTGCAAGAATTCATGTACCAATAAGAAAGGAAAAAACACACCAAGATTGGGTGGAGACATGGTGTAACAGGAGTTCTTTGGATAAATCTGGGTCACCGAAAGCTGTATTAGTTTCAGTTTAAAACTAAGCGACTCACTAGAGTGGCCACAGAGAAAAGAACAACAAGGGGACCTTAATAACTCAAACTTGGCATTGGGTGGAGAATTTGAATGACTAGTTGGTACTCATGCAAGTTTGAGGTCTGAATTCACAATTCCAGGGTGGTCCAAAAAGCTTCATGCAGAGAATTTATTTAAATGGTCTCAGATGGGTAGTGCCTGAAGTTGGCTGGCAAAAGTATGTGAAAATTCTCTGTGTAAGACCTTAACTTTGATTCAGGCTGACAAAGATTGAAGATGAAGTTGATTATAAGATGGATCCTGATTTCATAGATGTGAGAAAATAAGTTTTAGGATTAATGAAATATGGTTAGTACTTATTTGTAAGTGAAGGAAATGGCAACCCACTCCAGTATTCTTGCCTGGAGAATCCTATGGACAGAGAAGCCTGGCAGGCTTGGGGTCCATGGGGTCGCAAGAATCAGACACGACTTAGTGACTAAACCACCATCACCACCTAAAGATTTTCACTTCAGAATTAGCTCTTAGTTATGATTTAAATATTTGAGTTTTATGAAGATTTAATTGTCATATATCAGTCATTATTTTTCCATTTCTTTAATTTGGGGAGACTCATCTATATATATATATTCTGAAATATGTTTCCAGGCTAGCAATTTCAGGCTAATACATCATTTATTTACAAAATAATAATGGTGACAAATATTAGAGAAGACCTTAAGTAATTTATTTGAAAGATTTGCTCCATAAAAAAGTACTCATTAAAAAAGTAGGATGCTTAATGGAAGCTTAGGCTAAAGAAATGGAGATGAACCAGATGATCTGCTAGAGATGCTTCCAAACATGACATTCTAATTATAATTACTTGTTTGTTTGTTTAATCTTTTTCTATTATGAAATAAAATGCACACAAAAATGTACAAACATATAGACCTCAGTCATTTTTCACGGAGCAAACAAGCATAATTATAGCCAAGATAAAAAAAAAAAACAGAAATTGCCAGCATTTCAGAGATCTTTCACTCTCCACTCATTGCTGTTCCTTGAGTTCCTCCACCCTAGAGATAATTATTTCCTTGTGCCCTTTTTAAAAGTAGCTTGAGCATCTAACTACTCATTGCTATCTATTAGTTTCATTTAGTCTGATTTTTGAACTCAGGAAAGTGAACTCATGGAATATTTGTTTTCTTTCTGTCTTACTTTGCTCAACATTATGCACTTGATATTTGTTCAAATTGTTGCATATAAGTCATTCTTTGTTCATCTCATAACTGTATAACATTCCATTATATGAAGATGCCACTATTTATCCATTATACCAAAGCTGGACATATAGTTTGCTTTCAGTTTGGACTACCACAAATATTTTAGTATGATTATTCTTGTACAGGCTCCTTGATAAAACTGTGCACATAATTATTTTGTATACTTAGAACATAATTGATGGGTTGTAGGGAATTCACATGTTCAACTTAATAAGTATTTCCAAGCATTTTTCCAGGGCAGTGGTATCAATTTGCACGCCCAGGTGCCATGTAATAAATACAGTGCCAATTTTTTTTCAGATTGTTTTTAGTAATCTGGCCTATAGAAAACTTTTCAATGATTTTTAAGAATACATAAAAATTTACAAGTAGCATTGTAGGATTATGCTTTCAGGGTTAAAAAGTATTGACAGGCTAGGACAATGAAGCAATGACAATAAGGTGAAATTCAGCAGGGGACTATACAAAACTACATCTTCTGAGCAAGAACAGTATAAGAAGTCTAAGTATCACAGACCTGCACATGGAAAAGATAGTGGGATCTTATGAAGGTGTGGTTTGGTGGTTCAGTTGCTCAGTCGTGTCCGACTCTGACCCCATGGACTGCAGCCCACCAGGCTCCTCTGTCCATGGAATTCTCCAGGCAAGAATACTGGAATTGGTTGCTGTTTCCTTCTCAATATGAAGGTGTAGTTGTCAGGAAAAAATAAGTGTTATCCAAATGTACATCAAGTGGTGCAATCGGCTCTCACTCAGCAGGACTTGTGTTTGCCCTAACAAGGAGTTATCATTTTTCTCCCTAGATGTTTGTTGGTGAATGAATAAGTGAATGAATGAATGAATGGTTTGTTTTCAAAGCCAAATACTAGAGAAAGTGACAGTCAAGAATAAAACTCTTCTGAATATTCTCTCTCTTTTCCCTCTAAATTTCCTTTTTATTCAAAGAAAGACCAAGAAAATTAGATGACAGTCATCAAAGGAGAAGCAAATGATTAAAATAAGAGCCAGTTAAATGAAACCTAGGATTTGGGGGAGATACTTATGAAACAACAGGTTTTGTATAAATCATTTAAATCTTGGTTATGCTTTCCAAAACACAACTGTTTTCCTACTCTGTTTAATGCATTTCTTTGGAGCTTCTTTTTCTTTTTTCTTCTCATTTCTCTTGTTAAGTCCATTATTTAAATTTCTACTTACTTAAAAGTCATCTCTCTGTTTTATAAAAAGAGGACTCCTGCAGACAAAAACCTTCCAAATCAAGAAGTCCCTCTTCTGGTTATGCCTGGCTCCACTTCAATGCACACTTCCATGCAGAGTCCTGTTTGCCTTCAGTTCTCCCCATTATTCATTCCACCCAGTGCAGCATTCTAGTTATATTTTATTTTTGAAGAAAATAATAATTCGGGGGGTTCAATATATGTAAAAATGAAAAATTTAATGGAATTTTAAAAATTCATGCCCTTAGAAAATAGTCCATGTAAATAAAGTCACACCTCATGAACTTAATGCCTATTAGCATCACCAGACTTTTCTTTTTTATGTTTATTCCAATTTCCAGGCATAATCAGCTTCTTGTTTTGCACCATTTGTACTTGCATGCCTCCTCGAAGCTGAGGAATAAATGCCCTGTTTCATTGCTATTTCCCTAGGTTATTTTGGTTCAGTGGTCTGATGTGTATAATGTTTCATAAAATTAAGAACTATCTTATTAATGCCTTCATTTCCCCATCAGGTTTTTTTGTCTGTATGATCTATGCTACAGATTACATTTACTGTAAACTTAATCTATTATTAATGGCACTTGCCAAGAAAACAGTGGCTTTATTTTTTCTGTTTACTTGGTAGTTGCCTAGCAAATAGCAGCGGTCTATCACTGATTCAGAAGGAAGGTGGCATGTTAAACTTCTCCATTTATCAGTTCTCCCTGTGTAACTGGCATATCAAAGAACAGTGCAGTTTTAAATCATCTAGTGCTTGCCTGGGGTTTTAATTTTTTTTATATGAGTTGAAGGAAAACTTAGCTGGAATTTTACAGCATCTTTGAAAAGTAGTTGCAGCTTCATAATAATGACATAATTATTGGTGTGCTTTAACAATGACAAAGCACTTTCAAAAAATAATCTCATTTCATCTTTATAAGAACAAAGCTATTCTGTGTACTGGTTAGAATATGGCCTCTGGACTGAGGTTCCCTAATTTCAGACCCTTCTTTTGTCATTTACATCTGTTAATATGACCCAGGACAGTTTGCTGGACTCTTCTCTGGGTAACAGTGTCTTCTTTTGTTCAGTGAGATGATAATAGTGCCTATGGGTTTGTTGTATGAATGAGATGAGATCATTCTTTGTATCTGTTAGTTATGTGCACTGATACAAATCCTTAGTGGTATACAAGTGTAAGTTGATAACTGGAGTTTGGCTAGAGTTTGATTATACTAATCACAATGGTCTCCTGAGCAAGTCTGGGAATTGGCTGTGTGTCAGTTAACCCAGGATAGTTTAGGCTGGAATGACTGGGTGTCCTTGACTCTGTTCTAGATGTGTCTCATTCTCCAGCAGTCTGTCCTGGACATGTTCTCTCAGCACAAGAAGGAGGCCCTGTTGCTAAAATTAATCGCAAGCATTTTTCTGCTTACCCATGCTGATACTCCATCAACAAAATAAGTAAAGTCATTGGGTCCAGACTGCAGAGATAGGAAAGGTCAGCCCACTCTTGATGAGAAGACACTAAAGATGTATTTTGCAAAGCACATAAATATAGTGATGGGTGAAAAATTGAAGCCATCATTATAATCTACAATAACATGTAAAACAAAGCAAAGTGCATATAAGAGAGAGGATTCAATAAATGTGAAGCTATTACTATTAGGCTTATCTATATGCAACTGTCATTTTTGTAGATAAAAATGATCAAATATCAGCAATTTTATATGATTCAACCTCAAATTACTATTACAACATCCTGTAAAAGGGAATTATCATCTATAATTTTCAGTGGAAGAAACTGAAGCCTAATTAATTTTCAAAGTTAATCAGCTAGTAAATTTTAGCTTTTTATTTCAATGTAGTCTTCTGACTCTAAATTCAGTTGTCTTCTTTTATATTATAGCTGCATTTTGAGATGCTTGGTGATAGATAAATAATTCTAACTATAACACAACTTTATATATAACACAGAGACATAATTTCCCAACTCTTTATCCTCATAAAACTCATGCGCTGCCAATGAGTACTGATATCTGAAAAGCCTGGTCTTCTGCCAACAATAACCCCCGTAGCATTCCATCTCCTGGTTACTAGCTTCTAGAAATAGAAATGAAGCTGGTAGTAGCTAAATGCTATATCAGTACTCTCAGAAAATCCATCTCAAATCACTTGAGAATTTGTGAGTTATAGCAAAATACATTATTTCATGCTCATCTTGCTTGTATTTCCCTAATCACAGTGGCTGTGGTGTTTTTTCCAAATATATTTTATACCTGTATATCATTATATTTCAGCCAGCTAAACAGATCTGTTATGTGTAAATATACGTTTGGATTAATCTTACATATGTGCCTATTACATATTTAACACTAAAGTGTGCATCACGATGTTTATAGAGATGTTCTTTGGGATGGACTCTACTCAGTCTATTGACTACATTAGTAAGTAGCCATACAGTTATGATACAATTGATTTCCCTATGTATGGATTCAGATGAATCAATTAAATGAACATCGAAATTAAATTGTTATTCCAATTACAAATAATATTTCATACAACTCAGAAGGAGAGAACATTTATAAAGAGCAATAAGCTATTGAAATGGCTTATTATTAAATCTTGCTGCTAAAATGTTTCCTTATCTGTTAGTAGCTTAGTTATGGTAGACCCAGTCACATCCTCCCTACCTATTGACACTAAGGTCAGGAGCAACAAAGAATTCTTCACTCTCCAAAAAACTGATAATTTTAAAACTGCAGAACTCTGTTACTTAATACTTTTGAAATTAAATGATTGCACTGATTTATTTTGTCGGTGCTGTCAAGTCAGGAAGGACATACGTTTATTAGTAGTGTAAAAAGCCATAGCATCTTATCAATACCAGTGACATCCTAAGGACTCACACTTCTTAAGCATCCTGTTTCTGCTCTGAACCTGAAAGCTGTGCATATGATGAACACCTTCCATATGCCATCTAAAGAGAAGTGTGAGGGGAAGGGGACATGACACCACAGAGTCCAAAATTGATTACTATTTCTGTCATATACTAGTTGGATGACTTTGGGAAAGGTATTTATTTAAAAAGTTCAGGGTCTTTGTATCTAATATTTGTATAAGCCCTAGCTGACACTGTTAACCTATGACCTGGTGGCACAAATGGTAAAGAATCTTCCTGCAGTTTGGGAGACCTGGGTTTGATCCCTGGATGGGAAGATCCCCTGGAAGAGGGTATGGGAAACCCACTCCAGTATTCTTACCTGGAGAATCCCATGGACAGAGGAGCCTGGCAGGCTACAGTTCATGGGGTCACAAAGTCAGACACAACTGAATACTTTTACTCTAACTTTAATTCACACAGTTACTTGTCGTCAAATGAGATAGTGTGTACACTGAAATGCCACACAGTTGTTGGTCAAGCTCTGATTTGCATTAAGAATCCAAAGAACCATCTGAGAGATATCTGCTTATATATCTAGTGAAGGAAAAAATGAAAAATAGCCCACACAGCCTCTAAAGCTGAGAATGTTACCAATCATATCTTCCAATTATAGCACTGTATTTTAGGGATTTTCTTTTTTTTTGCATATTACAATTGCCACAGATTATTTTAATTCAAGACTATAGACTTCATTATTTTTCAGACTATTTTTACTGTGATAAAGTAAATTTATTTTAATTTTAGCTCATAATAATACACATGCTGCACACATACACACACACCTGAAATAAAAGTTTCATGAACTATTGCTACTTCTGCTGCTGTCTAGTATTTTCTACTTTGCTTTGTTCTATTGTAATTATTTTACTTTTTAAAAAGTTTAATCAGTATCCCAGCAACAACGTGTCACAACATAGGCTTTAAAATACTTTAAAACAGATCCAAATTTAAACCCCAAATCATGCACTTACTAGCATAGAGACTGAACAAATTAAAATCCCAGTTTCCTCATATGTTAAATGGGAATTATAATTGAAATAAGCATTATTTCATAGAGACATAGAGAAGATTATATCAGATAATTAATATAAAGCACACCAGATCATTATCTAAGTTTTCTTAAGTGTATCAGATCACTATCTTTAATTGCATTAGAGATAAAAGTCTAAAAAACATGTTTGACTGCATTATATAAAATTCAGAAAACTTAGATAATGATCTGGACGATTCAGATTCTAAAATTTATTTCTCCCTTTACTATTTCATGTAAAGAGAAATAAAAGATTATTTCAGGATGTTTAATATCTATGAAAAAATAAACTTAATGTCCAAACACCATTGATTTAGTTTGGTGAGAAAGGCCATGAATACTTTGGAAGCATCATTCTGGAACTTGACAAGCGCCTGACTGCAAAAAACCATTCAGGGCCCTGGCCTAGTATAATTTAACTCTGTTCCCGAAAGCTTTAAAAATCCAGGCCAACATTTGTAAACACCAGTGCACAACTGATTGCAATGTTACTTTCTTCATTCTCTTTTTTCCCTACTCACCCTACTTCATTTCCCTAACAGGCATCAAAGTTTAAATTTATCTGAACCTTCCAAGTGTGTCTAAGAAAATTGTATCATTCTTAGACTTCTACCTCCCTGTGGGCTTAGGATACATGACCAAAATCAAAACTCATATTTAAAACCATACCTCCATCTGTTTATTACTAGTGTGAGAAGCAGAAATTTAGCCTAATTTAATTTGTATTTTCTCCTAATTTAGTAATGCAAATTATTATCTTCTGCACTATAGATGCTATAATGCACAATGCAACTGGGACCCCGTTGGCTAGCAACCCAGAGAAATGGATCAGTGGAGATGTTTACAGGGAGGAAAATAACAAACTTATTTAAAATTTCTTTTTGAGTCTAAGAAAATTCCTTTTCAAATTGCAATCTACAGGTGTTTGCCTAAAGACCTTTTTAGTCATTACTGCTTTTCTTCTCCTCCATCTTTTTATGTCATGCCTAGTAAATATTGTTGACAGTGGATTTCAAAACATTCAGCTGGTAGTCCTGGGGACTATGTCCTGGGGATTGTTTATCATGTTCTCTTGATATTGTCTGAAACACAGTGTGTTTTATGGGGAAACTTGATGATTACTTGATTGTAGTGTTTCTGTTTTCACTGGGCATGCTACTAAATAGAAATGAGAGGAATACGGTCTCTTAAATAAAATTCCCCAGCAAAGGTAGAAATCTGCCTTTCATATCTCATTCATCAGGTCAACCTAAGCTCCCCCAAATCCTCCTTTGGAATGAAAATATTTCATGCCTAGTCTCTGATAGAAGGTGAAGTTTTTCTTGATCTAATCTATTTTAGTCATTTTTCCATTAAGGAATCTTTGAAAAAAAATTTTTGTGACCTATAAAAGTTCAGGCAGTCTTAAAAA
The DNA here is from genome assembly GCA_007570785.1 of Antilocapra americana. Classification (NCBI taxonomy): domain Eukaryota; kingdom Metazoa; phylum Chordata; class Mammalia; order Artiodactyla; family Antilocapridae; genus Antilocapra; species Antilocapra americana. The sequence continues at coordinate 89,433 of ML664670.1, forward strand.
TGGAATAACTTGAAATTAGCAGAAAATCTCATTAATAAAATCACTTACATGCTCTGTGTGTAATTGCAAGCCGTTTGGAGAATAGTGTCACTGTGGAATGAGATACACCCAGAGATTTTAATGACATAGACTTTAGGTTTTGATATTCTTATAAATTTAAACTTAGAAATGATCAGGAAAAGTTAATCATTCATAAAGTAGTGTCTTCATTATGCACAGGCCATGTATATTTTTATTATTTTATTACATCTTTGTACCTTTATAAAAGGCATCTAGTTCCAGTGTCTCTGGGTCAATGGTAAGGACGTGACTTTGCTTAGGTCCGTGGCATATTTTGTCAGGTAAACTATGGGGTCTCTCATTTCCATGTGACTGTGAATGTGTTATTGGTATGTATGTGTAATCTTAGGATACTGTCAGTTTGTCTGAATACAAGAACAATAGTCACATTGGGAGTAAGGACCAGAATTTAGACCAAAGGACCTAACAACAACAAAAAAGCCATAAATGAATGAAAGAGATTAAGACCAGAGTCATGGAGTCTAGGCTTATGTGTGAAGGTGGGTACAACGTTTCTAGGTTTTCCCATTTTTCATAAAAAGTCAGAATCACAGATTTCTAAATTAAAAATGTGGGCTGCTATTTTAAAAAATCACTTAAACTTTAATTTATACTAACTTTTGTTAGTTTTTGAGTCCTCATTCCTCCAAATTTATAAGATGCAATTTACACATTATATATATTTAAAATATGTAACTTAATGCATTTTGACAAGTATATACACTCATATAACTTTTATCCCAAACAAGTTATAGAATGTTTCCATTACCCCCTAAAAAGTTGTCTTATTCCCAGTTTCAGTCAATTCCCCTCCCTTGGAGGGAACAGCAGCTTTGATTCTAATCACCATAACTTAAACTGGCCTTTTCAAGAACTTAATGTAAATAGAATGACACAGCCAATTTGGATTTAGCTCTTTTTGCTCAACATACTGTTGGTGAGATTCATCCATTTTGTTACATTTATCACTAGTTTGCTACTTTGATTGCTTAGTAGTATTATATTCAATTCCTTTTGAAGCACAATGAAGACTAACTCTTGGGCTTCCCTGAAAGCTCAGTTGGTAAAGAATCCACCTACAATGCAGGAGACCCCAATTTGAAGATCTGCTGGAGAAGGGATAGGCTACCCACTGCAGTATTCCTGGGCTTCCCTGGTAGCTCAGCTGGTAAAGAATCCACCTGCAAAGCGGGAGACCTGGGTTTGATTTCTAGGTTAAGAAGATCCCCTGGAGAAGGGAAAGGCTACCCACTCCAGTATTCTGGCCTGGAGAATTCCATGGACTATATAGTCCATGGGGTCACAAATGGAATTGCTTAGTAGCATTATATTCAATTCATTTTGAAGCGCAATGAGGACTAAGTCTTAAGATAGACTTGGACTGCAGGAAAATAGTTGGTTATTTCTGGATTGAAGAGAAGATAATGGGTGAAAGCAAAGAAGGCGGAAAAGAGGGAGAACGATCATTGTGCTATGGAGAGTTTTAAAATAGAACTGGAACATGTTAATTATCATATGTGAAATCAATCGCCAGCCCAGGGTTGATGCTCAGGGCTGGTGCACCGAGATGTCCCAGGGGGAGGGAATCGGGAGGGAGGAGGGAGGGGGGTTCTGGAGGGGGAGCATTTGTAAACCCATGATGGTTTCATGTCATTGTATGGCAAAACCAACACAATAAAGTAAAGAAAATTTTAAAATAAATAAATAAATAAATAAAATAGAACTGGAAGGCAGAAGAAAGCAAAGGAATTCTTCAATAAGACTTTTAAGGGTTTTAAGAATTTGGGTGTAAAAGGGACATAAATGTGACCAAAGAAGTGAAGAAAATAGTCAATGAATGAATGAATCTATGATTTCAAGGTTGAACTAAAAAATAAAAAAGGTATCCTGGCTTTTGATACCTAAAGTTATTTAAATGCAAATGTTTGAAATGTTTTTAAAAGGTGACCCAGAGGCCCGAGTCTTCAGTAGCAGCCACAAAAGCTGGTGCACCAGATCTGTATACAAGCTCCTTCCAGGGGTATATCAGCTCAAGTGAGAAGACAAAGGTTATGTCTCTGGCCTTCCTGATCAACAGGGAGGACTGTAGTCAGCTTCTAGATGTGTGTTAAATTATAAGCCTGATCCTCAGGGGACAGTTATTAGAGTATATAAATAGGCTTCTCTCAGGGAAAGATTGGGAAATGGAATTTTTTTTTATTGCCTGCTCCCTCTACGCTGAGCCCTGGGAAAAAGTAATGACAAGTTTACAAAAGCCTGTCAAGAAATGTTTCTTTCTGGCTATAGTCTACTGGGTCTTGTGGATGCAAGCCCTACAGGTTCAGGGTTAGGTGTTTTGGGGGCCTGTCCCACAGTTGGGAAGCTCAGAAGTTGGGGCACTAGATGTGGGAGCCACAGTCTTCACTCCCCAGAGAGATGCTGGGAGCTGAAAGTTCCTTCCAGATTATATGGCTTTGTGTTAGAGAGTGGGGTTTATTGTGCAAGAGTGTCTCAGCCTCTCCTATACATTTCAGTGTGGGTGGTATGGGTATTTTATCATTTACCAGTGTGTAGGCATTGCTCAGCTAGTTTCAAGATCTCTTGCAGAGAGAATTCCTTGGTGTGTAGCTATAGATGAGAATGTCCAATGTCCATGGGAGGAGGGGAGTTCAGTAGACTCATCTATGTCTCCATCTTGTACTGGAACCCTTTTAATGTCTTTAATAATCTTGATATTCTGCTACATGTATCATAGAGATTCTGCTTTTTTTTTCTTCAGGATTTTATTTCTTTCCCATTTTCTTTTCTTCTGTTCATCTTAAAGTGGTCTAAATCCTTTCCTATTTAGCAATGATTGATTTTCATCTTCCTAACTTGGAGGGTTAAGTTCACATTGTAAAATTATCACTGTATTGATGATACTTTAAGCACAGGTTATATTTTTTCCTACTTCTCACATTTGAGAGAAATAATATACATCCTGTTTTTCATCAGTATCTCATGCTCCACAATGGAATTTAATCACAATTCCCTAACAGCACAGAAAACTTCAATAAAGCCATTGCTTTCTATGACCATTCAAAAATCACACGGTGGATATAATAGGAATTACTTCTCCTTGAATCTCAACATTCTAAAATTGGTATCCTTCAGTCCAGTCCTCTTGGATTCAGTCCACAGTTGTTTGCTTCTGTGGATCTTGTGAGAGATTTTAATAATTGAGGCTTTTTTTGAGTCCTGAAGTTTTCCATAATTTAGAGGATTTTAGGGTCTTTCAGCTACAAAAAATGCTATCTTCTGATATTCTTGGAAATGGTTTGACAAACTACTTCAGAGTTGGATTACAGCATATAAAACAAAACATATTCATTTATTTTCTGTTCCTTGTATGTAGAGAAGAAGCACGAACTATGCATATCTTATTTTAGCCTGAAACTCAGTGGAATGACAAAGTATTTTACTATGAGTCAAGGCCTAAGTACAGATAATAAGATGCTTCCAAGTTGCCTAGAAGAAATTTTTTGGGGGGAGGGGAGGTAAGAAAAACTAAACTTCCCTAAACAATAAGGAAATGCATTTCCTTGCGTACCAGGAAGACTAGAGGCAGTACAGAGTCAAGTACTGAAACATCAGTGATTTAATGATTCGGTAAAATATCTGTCTCACTAGTTTGCTCTCCTTAACAACAACCTCTTTTCAAGAGAATGCCAATGGCAACTAAGGGTGATTACTTTCTTGTTCACTACAATAAAAGAAAGTAACTTTTCCACAAAACATGGAATAAAATTTATTCTGATAAGTCCAACTTAGGTCACATGGCTACATGTGTATGTGTGTGTGCTCAATCTCTCAGTCGTGTCTGACTCATTGCAACCCCATGGACTGTAGCCCACCAGACTCCTTTGTCCATGACATTTCCAGGCAAGAATACTGGAATGGGTTCCCATTTCCTTCCCCAGGGGATCTTCCCGACCCAGGGATTGGACCTGCATCTCTTGTGTCTCCTGCATTTACAAGTGGATTTTTTACCATTGTGCCAGTATATGGAGCAAGAGAAATTCTTTGCTCTTATTCCAATGGCAAATAGGAACTCCTTCTGGAGCTAGAAATAAAGTCGATACCTAAACAAAACTGAGGTTCTTCTAGGAAAGAGAAAGGGTGGCTTCAACTGCTTTCCATTCTATTTTCTATTATTTTCAAGGGAGTTCCCTGGTGGTCCTGAGTGGTTAGGTGGTTAGGCCTCAGCACTTTCTCTGCCATGGCCTGAGTTCAATCTCTGGTCAGCAAGATCCTAAAAGCAGCATGGTGTGGCCAAAATTTAAAATAATAATATCCTGGAGATTTTTATCTACACCACATGGGCATTTAATAGTAGTTCATGTCATTTAGCACGTGAAGAGATGAGTACTGAAAATGCTTTGGAGTCTAAGTACAAAGTGGTTCATAAAATGAAGACACTGAATTTTTACACCGAAGAAATTATTTTTAAATTTCAGAAATAAAAATCTTTCCAAACTGTTTATTTTAACTGGATTTGTTTCTTGACTGCAGAAATAAATAAAATCTACTTTTAAATTTGTTGAATATACCTTCAAACACCAGTGATGTGCTGAGTCACTGATAATTAATTCACTTAGCTTAGAAACAGATGAACTAATTTCTGAAAGCTACAGACATCTAAATTTCCCTGTACCTTGAGATTAGCTAGAATAGATAAATGATGGCATTCTAATGAGGACAAAAAAAGAGTATCACCTTTACGTTTTCAGCAACTTGCCATGCTGAATTACTGATGTCATATAATTTGTGTTAGAATCCTCTGATCTGCTGTCTCTAAGTACTGCAAATAGTTATTAATAGTTGATGTTTCCTCCAGAAACAGCACATTTGCAAATGATCATATTTTCTTCAAGAGATGTTAAATGTAGAGGTGTGGGCTAATGCTACAAGTAATTTTATTATTATTATTTTGGCCGTGCCACATGGCTTGTGAAATCTTAGTTCTCTGTCCAGAAATTGAATCCAGGTGATAGCAGTGAAAGCACCAAGTCCTAACCACTGGACCACCGGAAAATTCCCTCTCCAAATAACTTAAAAGTTTGAATTCATTTTACCCAAACCACTAACATAGTTCAAGGATTTTTCTCTGATTTTTATTCAACACTGCATATTACAAGGTATCTTAGGGAGCATTTTTCAGTACCCTGAATGGTTTATTCTCCCTGATCAAAATAAATTTAAAAATCTTCACCTCCCCCCCAAAAAGCAGTAACTTCAATTCGCAGGAATAATAGTAGTTATATGGTTTATGTACAATTATTTAAAAGCTAACATTGACTGTGGAATCAAAAGATGTGCTTTGGTAAACTTGAATAACTTTTAACAATAGAGCAACAAAACAGAAGTTTGTATTCACTGAGGTTTCACAAGTATATATCATAAAATATTTGTAGGTCAAACAAACTAGATCAGAAAAGGAAAAACAATGTTGCACACTGGGCAATTTTCGC
>ML664670.1:95081-105531 GCA_007570785.1 Antilocapra americana
GGGCAAATTTCCCCTTCTGTTATTCAACTTATATATCTTTTCTCCAATAATTAACTTGGCACTTTTTTAATTACTGAAGTTAAATTTGCATACAGTGAAATAAGCATTATTATAAGTGTACAATTCAATGATATTTGGTTGTATACACACACATATACATATACTATAAGCAAGCGCAATCTATAGCCACTCAGGAAGAAATCAAAAGATGCTGGTGTTGCCTTATTCCAGTCATATCTCACCCCCAGATAAGCAATCACTGTTCCGATTTCTGTCACCATGGGTTAAATTTGTATATTCTAGAACTTTCTCTAAATGGAATCATATAATAGCTAGTGTTTTGTGCTGGTCATCTTTTAGTCAACATTATGTCTGAGAGTCACACATGTTGGTGTGTGTTTTAACATTACTGGTAGACATTATTCCATTGTATGAATATACCACAATATACTATCTTGTTGATAGATTTTGAGCTATTTCCATGTTTTTGCCATTATGACTAAAACTACTACAAACATTCTCGTACAAGTATTTGGACAAAAATTCTTATAAATACCAAAGAGTGAAATAACTGCATCATAAAGGTGATGCATACTTAAATATTTAGGAAATTGCCAACTAGTTTTCCAAACTGTGTGGTTTTAATTTTCATTTCCCTGATGCCTAATGATATTGAGAATCCTTACATATACTTATTGAGAATTTACATATCTTGTTTTGTGTAGTATGTGTTCAAGTACCTTGTCCATTTTTATTAGTCATGCTTTTTTATTTTAATTTTTATTTTATAGCGGAGTATAGTTGCTTAGCAATGCTGTGTTAGTTTCAGGTGTACAGTAAAGTGATTCACATGCACCTGTTCTTTCTCATTTAGGTCATTACAGAATATTGAGCACAGTCCCCTGTGCTCTAGAGTAGGTCTTTGTTGGTTTTCTGTTATAAGTATAGCAGTATGTATGTCATTCTTGAGAGATCTTTATGTATTATGGACTTAGGTCCTCAGTCAAGAATGTGTTAATATTTTCAACTTCTTTGTAAACTTCATTTTTATTTTCATAAGGACAATTATTAAAAAACAGAAGTTAAAGAATTTTGAAGTCTAATTTATCATTTTTCTTTAAGTTCAATATTTTTTCTGTGGTGCACAAAGAAATATTTGCTGACTTCATATTTACAAGGATTCTACAATGTTTTCTTTTAAAAAATTTATAGTTTTATTTTGTATATTTAGATATTAATCCATCTCCAATTAATTTTTGTGTACCATTAAGCAAGAAGTCAGGTTAATTTTTTCCATGTTTATTAAGTTTATCCAGAGAAGGCAATGGCACCCCACTCCAGTACTCTTGCCTGGAAAAATCCCATGGATGGAGGAGCCTGGTGGGCTGCAGTCCATGGTGTCTCTGAGTTGCACACGACTGAGTGACTTCACTTTCACTTTTCACTTTCATACATTGGAGAAGGAAATGGCAACCCACTCCAGTGTTCTTGCCTGGAGGATCCCAGGGTTAGGGGAGCCTGGTGGGCAGCCGTCTGTGGGATCATGCAGAGTTGGACACGACTGAAGTGACTTAGTTGCAGCAGCAGCATTAAGTTTATCCAGCCTACTTTGTTGAAGATACTTTCCTTTCTCTTTTGAACTGCATTGAATTCTTTCCTGAAAATCAATTGATTTTATGTGTGAGTCTTTTTCTGGAGGATGTATTCTGTTCATTTGAGGTATATACCTATTTATAATATCATAATATCTCAATTACTGTAGCATAGAAAACCTTGGAATTAGGAAACCTAAGGCCTTTAAGATGGAAAATTAATCACTGATTTTCAATCTTACTTATTTCTAAAATAACCATACAAACGTATAAATCTCCCCCTAAGTATTGCTTTAGTAGCATCCCACCAACTTTGACATGCTATGTTTTCATTTCAATTCAGTTTGGTGTATTTTCTAGTTTCTAGTTTCTTTTTGACTCATGGCTTATTTCAAAAACTGTTGGTTACTTTCTAAAGTTTGAGGCATCTTCTAAATATTTTACTATTATTAACTTCTAATTTAATTCTGTTATGTTCAGACAATGTACTCTGTGAGTTCTTACTCTTTTCAGATTAATTGGTACATATTTATTGCCCAGCATATGGTCTATCCTGATGGAAATTTCATGTGCCTGTGAATAGTGTGGTCAGTGATTATTGAGGTGATATAGAAATATCAATAAGGTTGGATTGGTTGCTAACGTTGATTAGATGTCCTGCAGTCATGAATTTTTGGTCTACTTGCTTTATCAATTACTGAAAAAGGGGTAAGGAAATCACCAACTATAGCTGTGAATGATTTTAGTTCTATTTTAGTTCTATTAGTTTTTACTTCATCTATTTTGTAGCTCTGTTATTTGGTACATTCACTTTTAAAATTATGATGTCTTCCTAAAGAAATGACAGTTTTTGGTATGGTTTAACTTAAATCTGCCTTCTAACCTATTTGTTTTCTATATTATTTCTTTTTGTGTAAGTGATTTTTTTAAATTTCTGATTTTTTACTTTTTATTGGAATATAGTTGATTTAAAGATGTTTGCTATTTGTACCATACATTGTTTCTTTTGTGCTCATGTACTTCTTTTCTGTGTGTTACCTGAATACTGTTAGTTTTTTAAAGATCTAAATAGACATTTCTCCAAACAAGACATACAGATGGCCAAAAAGCACGTGAAAAGATGCTCAACATCGCTAATTACTGGAGAAATGCAAATCAAAACTACAGTGATGTGTCACCTCACACTGGTCAGCATGAGCATCATCAAAAAGTCTACAAACAATAAATGCTGAAGAGGGTGTTCAGAAAAGGGAAACTTCCTACAGTGTTGGTGGGAATGGAAATTGGTACAGCCACTATGGAGAACAGCATGGATTTTCCTTAAAAAACTAAAGACAGAATTACCATATGATCCAACAATCTCACTCGGGGGCATATATCCGGAGAAAAACATGATCGGAAAGGATACTTGAACTCCAGTGTTCACTGCAGTACTGTTTACAATAAGCAAGACTTGGAAGCAACCTTAATGTCCATTGACAGAGGAATGAATAAAGAAGATGTGGTACATATATACAATAGAATATCATTCATGCATTACAAAGAATGGAATAATGCCATTTATAACAACATGGATGGACCTAGAGATTGTCATACTGAGCGAAATGTCAGACAGAGAAAGAGAAATAAGAGAAATATCATATGATATCCCTTAAATATGGACTCTAAAAAGAAATAATACAAATGAACTTATTTACAAAACATAAACAGACTCACAGACATTGAAAACAAACTTTTAGTTACTGAAGAGGGAAGGTGGGGGGAGGGATAAATTATGAAGTTGGGATTATCATGCACACATTACTGAATATATAAAATAGATAATCAATAAGGACCTACTGCATAGCACAGGGAACTCTACTCAATATTCTGTAATAATTTCTATGGTAAAAGAATCTGAAAAATAATAGATATATGTATATGTGTAACTGAATCACTATGCTGCACACCTGAAACTAACAGCATTGTAAATCAATTATACTCCAAAATAAAATAAAAATTAAATTAAAAATAATTCATTTTTATGCTACATAGTATTTATTAATACTATGAATATACCAAAATTTGTTTATCCACTTCACGTTTGAGAAATATTTGTCTTGTTTCAAATTTTGTTGATCATGCATAAAAGCCACTATAGACAAATATGAACAGATTTTTGTGTGAACATACATTTTCATTTCACTTGTGTAAATCTGTACATTTAACTTTATAAGAAACCATTACACTATTTAACAAAATGGCTGTACCATTTAACGTTTATACTGGCAATGTATTTCCAGTTGGTTCACATCACTGCTAGAACTTAGAGTATTTTTGTCATTGTATTGATAATAGGTCAGTAGTGATATTTCACTGTGATTTTAATTTGTATCAGTCCCTAATGATTAATGATATTGAGCATCATTTCATCTACTAACTTGCTATCTGTATATCTTCTTTGGTGAAGTGCTTATTCAAAGCTTTTCTTTCATGTTATTTATTTTGATTAATATATTCTAGATAAAAGTTTTTCTCAGGTATGTGACTTTCATATATTTTTCCTAGTCTTTGGTTTGTCATTTCATTCTGTTAACAGTGTGTTGTTTTTAAAGAACAAACATTCCTAATTTTAATGAAGTTCAATTTATCAGTTATCTCTTTTTTATATCATGCTTTTGGTAAGGTATCTGAGAAATCTTTGCATAATCCATGGTCACAAATATGTTTCTTATGTTTTATTTTATCACCCTCTTTTTTGAAGGATATTTTAAATGGATGTAGAATTCTGAATTGAAATGTTTTTTCCATCTGTTTTTCTTACAGCATTTTAAAGATGTTCTATAATGTTATGGCAGTCATTGTTTCTGGTAAGAGATCAATCACTTTGTATTGTTTCTCCCCTGTTAGTTCACTTGGGCCCCACCTCCGTGGGCATCTTGAAAAGTGCCCCCATATAGAAAGTCAGATTGAAAAGTGGTTCACCCCAAGTGTTTTCCTTCTCTTAAGTATCAAAGTTTGAGCTACCTATTATTCAATGCTTGGACACATGCCACAAATAATTTGCCAAATGTTGTAGTACTTCAAAGGGCTTCCCTGGTTGTTCAGATGGTAGAGAATCCTCCTGTAATGCAAGGCTTCCCTGGGAGCTCAGCAGGTAAAGAATCTTCCTGCAATGCAGGAGACCTCAGTTTGATTCCTGGGTTGAGAAGATCCCCTGGAGAAGGGACAGGCTACCCACTCCAGCATTCTTGGGCTTTCCTGGTGGCCCAGACAGTAAAGAATCCATCTGCAATGTGGGAGACCTGGGTTTGATCCGTGGGTTGGGAAGATCCCTTGGAGAAGGGAACAGCTACCAACTCCAGTATTCTTGCCTGGAGAATTCTATGGACAAAGGAGCCTGGTGGGCTACAGCACATGGGGTCGCAAAGAGTAAGGCACGACTGGGTGACACACTCACTCATAATACTTCATGATAAGAGGGTAAGTCTAATACCAGTTACTCCGTCATGGCTATATGAAGAATTCTAGATAGTTCCCTGGTGGCCCAAGGACTCTGTGCTTTCACCACCTTCACTGGTAAACGCCTGGGCTCAAGCCCTGGTCAGGGATCTAAGATCCTAGAAGCTGAATGGAGCAGCCAAAAAAATAAATAAATAGAATTCTAGCATGCTTAAACATTTTTATGCATCTTTCTCCAACTCACATATGAAACAATCAATATATAGTTTTGGAAACCTACTATGAGAGTGTGTTTGTAGGCTTATATTGACGGAGAAAGCAGAAGGAAAAAAAATATTTAAGAGTTTTTATAAATTGTTGTTGCAATTCAAATATATCAAGATTTCCATAGTCATGGGTTGTTGAACTCCAGAATTGATGCAGGATTTCAAACCTCCTTCTTGCTCAGCATTACCTTCTGTCATCCCAATGAAACTCTTATCCATTTCTCACAGTCATAATTCCAAGGTTTATCTCTAATTTTAGAACAATTAAATGCATGAATTCTTTAGATCAACTAACAAATATTATTGACAGCGAAGCTATCTTCTTTTGAGCAAATTCAATCAAAATGTGTATATTCAGACCTGTGTGAAACTGACCAATTGGGACCATTCTCTAGTTCATAAACATCACCAGAAGGGATGTGATTATTTGCTATTAGGTTGAAGTCCTGCTGAAAGGAGCTTCAGGATTTGCTGATATTTATTTGTCTTCCTCCTGCTTTACTCTTTGAAAAACTCTTTTACCTTGGAAATAATTATTGAACACCTGTTTGACCTCGGTGACAAAATTTCAAAGGGATTAATTATTGATCACATAGAATTTATTGAACACATAGAATTATTTCAAAGGAAATAATTATTTAACACCTGTTTGACCTTGGTGACAAAATTTCAAAAGAATTAACACAAATGTGACTTTAATCATTTATAGAGAGTAATTAGAAAACTATTTTATTCTAGGTCGTGTGCTAGACCAAGGGGTACTAGCACACATGTGTAAGATTCATTTTTCCTTTATGAGGAGTTCATAGTTTAGTCTGGGAGAAGGACATATTAACAAATTTTGCTCAGACGCTCAGTCATGTGTGACTCTTTGCAACCCCATGGACTGTAGCCTTCCAGATTCCTCTGTGCATGGAATTTTTCAGGCAAGAATACAGGACTGGGCTGCTATTTCCTCCTCCAGAAGATCTTCCCAGCCAAGGGATTGAACCCATGTCTCTTATATCTCCTTCATTGGCAGGTGGATTCTTTACCACTTGCACCACCTGGGAAGCCCCCGTTAGATGTGAGTGTAATTAAATTACAGCACAACTGAAAGTGTTTGTGTGTCTGTGATTGAAGCAGGTGGTTGGGGATTTGGGGAGATAGGAACGTGTTCTCAGTCTTGGTGGTAAAGGCACAAACTGGCCCTTTGGCTTAAAAATATGTGGTTTGGGCACCAAACCTTGAGAAAACCTCTTCAAGTAAACATTTGAGCCTATGAATTGATTGGGACAGCTGCTCTGAGGTTCTAGGGCCAGACGTTAGGAATCTCTTTGCCAGCTGGATGAAATCTGCAGTTTGACATGTGAGCTCCTCCATCTCATGGCAGTGAGCAATTGATGTATATTGCTGACCTAGGCCCAGATGTGGGCAAATGTAAATAGTTCAATGATGTGATGTGGATAGTGCCATATACCAAGGAATATGCAATTTGGACTGAAACTGGTGAAGTAGCTTGAACTAAAGTTGGCAGGCGCTTTGTCAAACAAACCTGGGCTGAAGACCAGAAAAATCCCAGGCAAAGGTGGTAGCTGGGCAGCAATGCAAGTTTTGAGGCAGAAAACACCAGCAGTTTTTAAATGAGGGCTGCCTTATTGAGCATGACACTAAGGCAGGCTAGAGGCCTGATGTGTCAGCAGCAAAGAGATGGACAGTCATGTCATTGAATAGGACTGACACAATATTGTCAGCGTAAATGCCAGTATTTTGTAGCTGATAAGATGATTGTGTCCACAGGGAAAACCTCCAATGGCCACAGATACTTTGCAGTTTTCATGGAAGCAGGCATTCCACTCTCGAAGCCTGCTGTTTCTAGAGAAAAGGCAAATTCTTTTTTTTTCTTTTTCACATTCTTTTTTTATTTAGGTTGTTACATAATATTGAGCAGAGTTCCCTGTGCTGTAACAGTAGGTCCTTGTTGATTATCCATTTTATTTTATTTTTATAAATTTATTTATTTTAGTTGGAGGCTAATTATTTACAATATTGTAGTAGTTTTTAACAATACATTGATATGAATTGGCAAATTCTATTAAAATAAAATTTAACTTACTTCTCAGAAGAGTCACCTATGCTTAGGTAGGAAGGCAATACAAGGCCACAAATTTTCAATGCAGACTGCATCATAGCTTTGGGTGCTTAAACAAAGGCACTAAGTTTCTCAAATTACTGCACAAAGTAATCTGTGAAATGAAAATCCTTGCAAACAGCAAGTGCACTCAGAGAGCACTTGAAGTACTTGGCAATCATTCTGAAGCTCTTTATTAAAATCTTAAACCTCACTAAACCCAGCACTTTTGGATGAAAAAAAAGACTTTTTGAATTATTTGTGGAGGCCACAGGGATTGCTTCAGTTGATTCTTTAGAAGTTTTCCAGTCTTCTATGCTGCATTAATGACTATATTTGACAAAGACTTTACTGCCCATAGATTTGTGTAAATGGTTTAGTTTTACCACAATATTTCTGCTCAAGTTGTCTCATAGAATGCATAAACTTCTCAAACATGTGAGCAAAGCTTTTTGCTCTCTGTTCAAGCTTCAATGTCCTTCAGGTTTCAAAATGAGGATATTGAGTGAAAAATTAGAAATCTCTTCTAGTAATATCATCTTATACACACAAATAATTATACACTAAAATGTTCATTGTCACTTAATGTAAAATATTAATATTTAGAAACAATCTAAATGTCCCATAGTGAATTAATTATGGTATAGTTGATTATTTAATTGACTATTATGCAACTGTATACAATCATACTTACAAAGCACTTTAATGACATGTGAAAGTGCCTGTGATACAGTATGATTTTTGAAAACTGGGAAATAATGTTTTCAAAAACATCATCATCTTAACTTTCAAAAGCAGCATCATCTTAATTTTCTTATAAATTTCATGTGGAGACTGGGGGAAATAGGTATCCTCATACAAGGCTGGTGACAATCCAAAATAATCAAACATCAAATGGTGGAGAATTTGGTGATGTCTAAAAATACTACATAGGCATTTTTACCTTTTGATTTAGTAGTCCCTCTTCTCAGAATTTATTCTGATAGTATGGCTCCAGCAATGTGAAAATACATATGATCAAAGTTATTTATTAGAGCATTATATATAATTATAAAATATTAGAAGCTACCCTCAGTGACCAAGCTGAGAGAGAGCTTGAATTAACTATGTTACATATACCCAAGTGAGTACTCTGCAAATGTAAAACAGAATGAGGAAGATCTCTGTAAACTGATATAGAGTGATTATCAGCGGGATGACATTAAGTAAAAAAAGGTAAAGTGTGAAATAGTATAAATGTATGCTATCATTTGTATGTGTGAAAGATGGAGAAATTAAAAAAAAAATGTTTGCTTCTCTTTTCAAAAAGAAATACAGTAAACAATGAGTTAATTACACATAGTGGAGGAAACAATGGAAAGGATACAGTAGGGAATGATACTTCTTTGAGTGTTATCTTTCTGAAAGTTTTTGCTTTTGAATGTATGCAAATGTTTTACATATTAAAATAAATGAATAAATTAAATGAAACCACCAAGAATGAGGAAGAAAAAATCTAAAAGTAAAAGCAAATGGAAACAAAGGAATTAATTTTATTTCAAATGAATACCATACCCACAGTGAAAAGAAAGGAAATAAGGAAGGAAGGAAGGAAGGAGGAACTGAATTGGCTTAAGAATGAGGCATTTGGTGATATATTCTGAGTCGTGGGCAGGGTTGAGAGGAGTGGAGATTTCAAACAAATGTTTTCTTTTTAAAAGATTTATTTATTGTAGTGAGGTATGGAGGAAACTGGGCTTTTCAGGTGGCACTAGCGGTAAAGAACCCACCTGCCAATGCAGGAGACGTTAAGAGACACGGGTTCAATCTTTGGGTTGGGAAGATTGCCGAGAAGAAGGCATAGTAACCCACTCCAGTATTCTTGCCTGGAGAATCCCATGGACAGAGGAGCCTGATGGGCTACAGTCTATGGGGTCATAAAGAGTTGGACGAGACTGAAGCAACTTAGCACTCAAGCATAGAGGAAACCAATTCTTAAACTATTTTACATATATTACAGATTAGCACAAATGAGTAAAACTCATGATAGTTTTGGGAATCAGTGTTCTTACTGTGGAAAAAGGGACACAAAAATGTGAAACGTGGAGAAGGGAACAGAGGACCCTATGGAAGCAGATGAAAACTGGAGGTGTCAGTCCCTGTCTATGATTTCTAAAATGTACATATATGTGTGTACTTCTTTATATGCATGTGTGTACACAGGGGCATATGTATGTTTGGATGCATGTTTAGATATGGGTATATATAGGCATATTTTCCTAGTGCTACCTAATAAGAAGGTCAAAGAACAAAATCACTCCAGGAGCAATGAGTACACATAGGACCCAGATCTAGGTCTCCAATACCATTTCTTATGAAAGAGTCAGGGCTCCTTTGAGAAATGTTTGATTCCAGGTATGAGGTACAGTGGATACAAAATAAGCCTGGAGCACCTTGTTATGTCTGAAATAAGAAAGAGTAAAGAAAATAATTGAAGATGCAGTTCACAGGGTGTAGGAACTCATTTGATATGGCTCCTACTGGCCAAATCCAGGACAATTTGAGCATCAAAATAAATTAGAACCATAATGTATCAGCAATAGCATAGAAATTCACAAGTCCACAATCATAATAAATAGATAAATAAATGAATGGATATAGGGTTGGGTAGGAGAGCCCCTGCTTACAAAAGAATTCTGAGGACTGATTGGTAAATGTGAAGGGAATACTGGAGTTGGAAAGTCATTATTTTGCAACCATAATGATAAAAATTGGGTCAGTCAAGAATCATTAATAGATGTTAAATCCAGGGGGAAATTTGATGAGTAACAGGATAACTTCATAACCTTAAAGTATCTCCTTGTAGATTACATATGAGTTTCAAAGGAAGAAAAAATAGCAATTGTTCACTGAAGAAATTGGAAAATATTTGACAGAGTGATCAAAATTAACATTATCAGTATAAGACAGATGGGTAAAGTGTGATATCTTATGAAGGCTGCAAACTGGATTCTAACCATGAAGAAATATTAGACAAACCTCAGATGAGGAATAGTTCATAC
>ML664670.1:105931-118711 GCA_007570785.1 Antilocapra americana
ATATCTTGAATGAGTGGTGGTTGCATGCATTTATTTTTTTCCAAATGTATGTCATTGTTTACATAAAATTGGGTTTCCCTGGTGGCTTAGACAGTAAAGCATCTGCCTACAATGTGGGAGACCTGGGTTCAATCCCTGGGTTGGGAAGATCCTGTGGAGAAGGAAATGGCAACCCACTCCAGTACTCTTGCCTAGAAAATCCCATGGACAGAGGAGCCTGGTGGCCTACAGTCCAAGGGGTTGCAAACAGTCAGACACGACTTCAATTTCACATAAAATTGGCATATTCTAATGTGTCTAATATGTATATATTGACACCCTTCTTATTTAACTTCTATACAGAGTACATCATGTGAAATGCTGGGCTGGATGAAGCACAAGCTGGAATCAAGATTGCAGGGAGAAATATCAATAACCTCAGATATGCAGATGACACCACCCTTATGGCAGAAAGTGAAGAGGAACGAAAGAGCCTCTTGATGAAGGTGAAAGAGGAGAGTGAAAAAGATGGCTTAAAATTGAGCATTCAAAAAATGAAGATCATGGCATCAGTCTCATCACTTTAGGCAAATAGATGGGGAAACAATTGGAACAGTGACAGAATTTATTTTCTTGGGCTTCAAAATCACTGCAGACGGTGACTGCAGCCATGAAATTAAATTAGACGCTTGCTCCTTGGAAGAAAAGCTATGACAAACTGAGATAGCATATTAAAAAGCAGAGACATTATTTTGCAACAAATATAGTCAAAGCTATGGTTTTTCTAGTAGTCCTGTATGGATGGGAGAGTTGGACCATAAGAAGGCTGAGCACTGAAGAATTGATGTTGTTGAACTGTGGTGTTGGAGAAGACTCTTGATAGAGTTCCTTGGACTGCAAGGAGATCCAACCAGTTATTCCTAAGGGAAATCCGTCCTGAATATTCAATGGAAGGACTGATGCTGAAGCCAAAGCTCCAATATTTTGGCCACCTGATGTGAAGAATTGGCTCATTGGAAAAGACCCTGATGCTGGGAAAGACTGAAGGCAGGAGGAGAAGGGGATGACAGAGGACAAGATGGTTGGATGGCGTCACTGACTCAATGGACATGAATTTGAGCAAGCTCTGGGAGATGGTGATGGACAGGGAAGCCTGGGGTGCTGTGGTCCATGGGGTTGCAAAGAGTTGGACATGAATAAGCAACTGAACAACTGCAAATTCTGTCTACAGTTTACCTCAATAAGGGAGTTCCCTAGTGGTCCAGTGTGTAAGGCTTCATGCTCCCAAAGCAGGGGGATTGGGTTTGATCCCAAGTCAAGGAACTAGATCTCACATGCTGCAACTAAAGACCCTGTGTGCCACAACTGGGAAAAAAAAAAAGGGATCCCACATGCCACAGCAAAGATCAAGGATCCCACAAGCTGCAACTAAGATCCAGTACAGCAAATAAATAATAAAAATAAAATAAATACATATTAAGAATAAATAAAATTTACCTCAATAAAGTTTATTTTAAAAGGTGAAGGGAAGATGTACTCAAGGAAAATTTTTTAAAACAGAATACAACAAAATCACAGTGGTGATTCGGTGGTTCTTATTTTCACTTTTATATTTTCCTGCATTGAATATGTTTTGTCTAATGAGAAAAATCTCAGTTTTTGAAATGTTTGTTTGTGTTTAAAAGCACAGTATTTTATTTTGTAGATGACAATAATGTGTGACATTTCAGATTCTTTTCTGAGATGTGCTGTAGTGGCAAACATATCACTCAAACAAGAGATCCGAGTTCTCCTTTTGATTATTAGGCAGACTGCTGTATGTTTTGTGAAGGTCGTGTGATCTCTCTGAGTTGAGTTTCTTTATCTATAAAATGAGGAGAGTTGATCTCCTTGGACCCCAAAGTTTCATGATACCTTTAGTACCAATTTAAGAACAAAATATGTGAATCTTCTTAACTGTATATCTTAAGAGTATCACTAATGCCTTCACATATTCAAAATCTTTTGTACGTTTCGAGCATTACATGTTTTTCCCTTAACCAGTAACACCATAAATACTTGAAGATCAATTTAGAGGAACTTCTAAATCCTTGACAGAAAGTGTAACTTATAATCAGAAAGTGTAACTTATAATCATCTTCAGTTTATTGCTTTATTTAAAGTGCTACTGATTTTATTAAAGAAAACAATCTTTTCTGTTAGTTTTCTCTGAACATTGAAAACACTGCGAGTTGTGTTAGAGACAGTAGTAACCTTCACATGTATAATCACATCAACAACCTCTTCTCCAGTGAAAGAATCATAGGCTATACATTTACATATCCACTTTTTCTTTTAGTGAAATTGGCTGTTGACTTCAGATTACATGATAATTGAATCAGAGGTCTGGTTCTAAGCGATATGTTTCCTTTGTTTTTCCATTTTTTTATTGTTTGCTTTGCTGCAAATGTATGAAAACCCAATGGTGATGAAAAGAGCTGAATTCTGACTGTTAGATGAGAAGAGCAAGCTTGTTGGCTGCAGATGCCATTTTAACTTTTCGTCTTTCATGTGTAGATTTTTCATTTGTCTGTAGTTCTTTTTCCAAGACTTGTTTTTCTCTTCAAATCAGATAAGGACTTTTCAGAAGGTAGGAATGATGAACGAAGGCTTTTCCTTTTCCATCACTACTTATATCAGATGGCTGCACTGATGTCACAAAATAATATGGCAAAGCTCTAAATTTGATCTAGTAGCATTTTATGTTATAGAAAGTGGGGTTTTAGCTGGATCTTAAACTATTTCATTGACAACTAAATAAATTTAGCCAATATTCTAGATATTGGTGCTATAAAAGTCTATATTTTATTTACATTTCACAATTCTGGATAAAGTCTTGTTCTGCTAATTATTGAAGAAGCCAGGAAGAAAATGGTTCAGTATTTTGTTATATTTTCACAACACTTATACATAAGACCCAGGAATCTCATTGATGTAGCAGGAAGTGACTTAATTAGCCTAACTCCTCATGACAATACATTCTGGGAAATGTACAGTCAACTGTGATCTTTGCCTTCAACAATTTACAAATGACTTTAATATGCCTGAGAACGCTGTTCTCCATTGCCATTATGTGAAGACATTGTTCAGTGTAAGAAAACGGAAGCAGCTGGTACTATTGTGTATGCTTCAGATCACAAGAAAATGAGAGTATATCCTGTTTCCACCATATCCAGAAAATCTCTATTGAATCTCACAAAATTAGGGATCAAACTATTTTGAAAGCTTTTAGTTTCTCCTTATTGTAATGAAGTATAATACTTAAGACTCTGAAATTTATTTCACTTCTGGAGATTCCTGCAATTTGGGAAAACTACTGAGAAAGCATTATTAAAACAAAACAACATGGCAATGATCTGAGCTATAAACAGTCATGGTTTTCCTACCTTCTTTTTTAGTGAAACACAGATGTTACATTTACAACAGACCTTCTGTGGTAATGTGTTTGAGAATAAACACCAGCAGTTTCTCTGAAACTAATTTACCTGCTTTAGATTAGTAATGCTTAGCATTTTAAGAGCCTGGGAGAAACATGGGAGGAAGCAATCACTCAATCCCTGTTACTTCATAGACATAGCAGGAAAATCACTTAAATTAAGGTTTATGCCCAAGTCCGTTTCTCACACCTACCAACAGATTGCTTACTTCGACCCTTCAAACCAGTTAAGGAAGTAAAGTACTATTTTGTTAAGCACTGACTCTTAAAGCTACAATGTCCACAGGAGATGTTTGGTGGCTGGTGAATTATTGAAAGAAGATATAGTAAGAAAAAAATAGGTTTGATATTTTAGCATGAGCTCTTGACAGATACCAACATATTGCTGCATTTTGACTTTCTATACATTGACTTCAAACAGGATAACAGCAGCTGGCTGATTATTCTTAGATTAGAAAGCTTGCAGCGAAGGTTAAAGAAAAAATAGTTAGTGGGAACAAAATTAAACTCTATGAGTAATATCACATAAAATGGAATTACTGAACCCTAACTCCACATTTAGAATCACCTGGAGAGTTGTTAATAATGCCTGAACCTTGATGAAAATAAACCCATGTAAAATTGGGAAAGGAGTATGTCAAGGCTGTATATTGTCACCCTGCTTATTTAACATTTATGCAGAGTACATCATGTGAAATGCCCGACTAGATGAAGCACAAGCTGGAATCAAGATTGCAGGGAGAAATATCAATAACCTCAGATATGCAGATGACACGACCCTTAAGGCAGAAAGCGAAGAGGAACTAAAGAGCCTCTTGATGAAGGTAAAAGAGGAGAGCGAAAAAGCTGGCTTAAAATTCAGCATTCAAAAAATGAAGATCGTGGCATCTGGTCCCATCACTTCATGGCAAATAGATGGGGGAAACAATGGAAACAGTGACAGAATATATTTTCTTGGGCTCCAAAATCACTGCAGATGGTGACTGCAACCCAAAAATTAAAAGACACTTGCTCCTTGGAAGAAAGGCTATGACCAACCTAGACAGCATATTAAAAAACAGAGACATTACTTTACTAACAAATGTCTATATAGTAAAAGTTATGGTTTTTCCAGTAGTTATGTATGGATGTGAGAGTAAGGACCATAAAGAAAACTGAGTGCTGAAGAATTGATGCTTTTGAAATGTGGTGTTGGAGAAGACACTTGAGAGTCCCTTGAACAGCAAGGAAATCGAACCAGTCCTAAAGGAAATCCTTCCTGAATATTCATTGGAAGGACTGATGCTGAAGCTGAAGCTCCAATACTTTGGCCACCTCATGTGAAGAACTGACTCACTGGAAAAGACTTTGATGCTGGGAAAGATTGAAGGCGGGAGGAGAAGGGGATGACAGAGGATGAGATGGTTGGATGGCATCACCGACTAAATGGACATGAGTTTGAGCAAACTCTGGGAGTTAGTGATGAACAGGGAAGCCTGGTGTGCCGTACTCATGGGGTCGCAAACAGGCAGACACCACTAAGAGACTGAACTGAACTGATTCAGGGATGGCCATGGGCATGTACAGCCATGGTTGAGAATCACTGATTTAAATAATCATGTTTTTAAGCTTGTATTTGTGATACAGCAATTTTTAATTGATAATATTTTTTTAAGTCTTTAATGAATTTGTTGCAATATTTCTTCTTTTTTAGAATTCTTTTTATTTTCATTTTTTGGCTGTGATGTATGTGGGATCTTAGCTCCCTGAGCAGGGATCTAATTCATATCTCCTGCATTGGAATGCAAAGTCTTATCCACTGGACCACAAGAGAAGCCTCTAAATTGATAATATTTAGTAACTTATTTTAAAATATTTTTCTCTACTTAAAGAGGACTTGCACAGTTCAAGGGTATTTATTTAACAGAGCAATACAATGCTAAAACATATTTTAACTATGATCACCGTGTCTGGCACATGATATAAACTCAATAAATGTTAGTTTCTTTTTTGTTTTTTTCCAACAAGTCTCTGTATTTATATATGCACACACACACACAAACATATACATGGTAGTTACATGAGACTGAATAAATGACTTTTTCCCATGAATATATGAAATCATTCTCATTTTCTATTATTATTTGAATGACAACCAATTGTTTCCCACAAAGAAAAACTCCTAATTTTAATTTTAGCAGGCTTTTCTAAGACTTTCTTATTTGCAGTTACAAAAAGAGTAAGACATCTGTATCATATTATTTTTGGTTGCAAGTAACAAAAACTAAAATAACAAAGGACACTTATTTGCTCAATTTTCTGAAAATTGCAAAGGTGTTTATGTTGTAGCTTGGTGTGGATTGCTTCAAGTTAGAGTTGATTCAGTAGAGTAAAAATGTCACCAAAAGCACATTTTTTTTTGTATCTCCACTCTGCCTTTCATGTGGCTGGCTTATTTCTGGGGCTACCTTCCCTTGCTCTTTCAAGATGGGTGTCAATGCAACCTGGGCCATAGGCCTCCTAGTTCTTTTTCAAGGAGCCAGTAAGAACTTCTCTGCTTCCAACCACAAAATAAAGTCCTGGGCAACACTCTTAGACCAAGGAGGTCACATTACAAGGTCATTCTTAACCAATAATTGGTCCAAAAAGAATGGGGTTATGTTGATTGGTTTGAGTAGGCCCAGAACTGGAGTCAAGAGCTTGGGTGGGGTTGACCAGTCCCACCCAAATGACATGGTTGCCTCCTGAGTGTTTATGATTGTAATTTTGGGAGCAGTAGGGTGATGGTAAGCAGATAGATTGCAGGGAAAGGAATCACCAGTGTCTACTACATTGATCAAAATGATATATTTTAAACAGCTAAACAAACAATTATTAAAAAGCCAGACTTTAAGAACAGGTATGAATATTTTTTGCTCTCCAACATCTCTGGTTATATTATTAGATGGGATTAAGATGCAACACATATTTTCCCTTTTAGATTCACAGAGTATGTAAGATATCCAGTACAACACCATTCTATATAAATTTGTATATCCACATCATCTATAATTCTGAGTAAGTTGAAAACAATTTTTCCACTCCAACATCCCTTGTCTTATTCAAATATTACATTGGAGATAATACATATCGTTCAAAAGTACCTAAATTTTCTCCCACCAAGATGCTCTTAGTATTTCAGTAATAATTTTGGTGGGACTTTAGGTCAAAATAAATAGTAATATGTAAGAGTTCATTTATTAAGTTGTTATATCCAGACAACTTAATAGGTATTTTTGTGCTAATAATTTAGTAGCCATTTGGAAAAGATAATACATATAAGTTTAAAGAAAAAAGAATTTTTATTTCATCTGTATTATTTAAGGATGTATTTGCCTGCTAGGCTCTTTATATCCCCAACCTTGGAATCATTCTAGATACTACTACCCTCATTTATTGTCCCACATTAATTTTTGTACAGTACTTGCTTTTTATCACAGTAACTGCCAAAATCCAGCTTAACAAAGATATGATATAATCAAAGAGAATTTCATGTGATCTAACGATGAAACTGAACTACTTTGGACTAGTAGTTTGAACTGCATCTTACAGATGTTGGTGGACTTCTTTTGAAAATTTAGCACATTTCTTTGTGTCTTGGTTTGCCTTGGTGCACAGTTTGGGAGATGAGATTATAGTTATAACAGAAGTAAATAAAAAATACCAGGAGATGACAATCAGTGTTTAAAAAAGGAAATTACTATATCCATCTTTCTAATATCTTCTTAAGAAGTATTTGATTCATATAACAAAATTCTTATTTGTACCTTTTTTTTGCCAAAAACATTAAGAGAAAAAAGTACACTATATAAATTAACCTTTGGAATTTATAAAACCCTCTACTACTTCAATAATTTAGTATTCTATACTCAAGATTATGTTTAAATCACAAATTTCTTTTTGTAAGGAATGAAAAATGAGGACAAGCTAGTCTAGGAGTAAGTAACAGCTTCACGTTACTGTAGATTTGAAATTTTAGTACATTTCTACCCAAAACATTACCAGTACTAATGATAACAACTGCTGGGCCCAGTCAATCTTCTGAACTAACCCACTGGCCTTACCAACTTATCTCACATTTATGATTAGGGAGATATTAGAACATAAAAATTCATCCCCTCTGCATTTCCTTTTACAGTGGCCAATTGTCACAGAATTAGGACAGATAGAGTATTTTTTTTCCCTCCAAAAAAGAGAGCAATACAAACTCATAGGCTAATGTATCACAGTAAGAATTTAGGAGAAAAATCAATTGTCAGTAAGATACTTTGTAATAAGTCTTATAGTATCACCTTGTTTGGCTGCTATATACTGCAAAAAGAAGAGAAGTCAATCAAAATGGCATGAATGATTAATGCATTTCATACAAAGCCCACGATATCCTCAGAATATGCTTGCTAAGGTGCTGCAGTGATAAGAAGGCAAACAAATGATAGAGCTCAAGTAAGGAGTTTCAGGAGTTCTTAATAGGGACACATGTAGTTAATTTCTTAAGTTTCTGTTGACTATACAAACTGAAGTACTAATATCAGAATACCTGTTGTAAGGGGAAAAATGACATTTAGATTCTAGGTGGAAGGTGTGAAACTGGGGCTATGTAGTAGATTTTATTATTGAATAATCCTATAAGAGGATTATGTATTCTGCTCTGCTAACATATGATATGTTTTAGCCAAATGATGTGTGTCACTTTTTACCCGAAATTTTAATATTAAATATGTGTTTTGCCATATGCCTCTGCCACAATGACCAACACTATTCCAGGCTGAGGCTGCTCCCTCAATGTAGAGCAGAGCCTCATCTAACCTTTGATGGGGATGGAATGACTGAACCACTGAGATATTCATGGTGTTTGTCACTTCAATATTACCTAAATCATCTCAACTGATGCAAGTTTTTAGCCTTTAGTGTTAGCATAAGCTAAATGTGGGAAAACAAAGAAGAATTTTTTAAAAAGCGATTTCTTTCATAATGGTTATATTAAGGTTTTATAAGCAGATGAAAAACTCAGGTATTGGAAATGGTGAAAAAGGAGAGAAAACCTTGGTAATAACTCCCCCTTGTTAGAATCCATGGCCTGGGACTACAATGAAGCATCATAGCTCTCGTGATTAAACTGGAACCGCCACTATCACACATTTTCTCTAAGTTAGTTGCTCTTTAACACACAGCTAGTAAGGGACACACGGCTAGTAAGGGACAGGCTCAAAATGTGTTGCCTTCAGTCACACTGTCACCTGAACATAGAACGTAAGCACCTGGCTAGGTGTGGCAGCTGCTCAGGTAGCCCTTAAAGAGAGAATCTGCTGTGGAGAGTGCAGTTAGCTTACAGCCTCCAGCTGCACTGGGCAAGATTCTGGATATGCTGCAGGCATTTGAGCCAAAGATACATTCTCCCCAGAAAGGCTCCTCTTCCCCTATCACTGTCAATGACTAAGCATGATAGGGTATTTGGGTCTGGTCATTTCTTCCCAATGCAGTGGCTCTTCTATGCATAATCTTTCTTCAGGAGCTCCCTGTGCGGAGGCTGAGATTTTCTCAGAGCTGCACTGTGGTCTGAGGCTCTTTCAATCCCCTCCTCCTACCTTCTTCCTCTGCCTTCACAGATGTCAGACCAGTCATTGTTGTTTAGTTGCTAAGTCCTATATTAAGGTCTAAAGGCTTTCTCTACCTACTCCTGCTCCCATACCTTTTATCTTACATAGACTTCATATTTGAAACAAAAATCATCCTGATACTTGTTAAAATGGTGAAAATATACTTTATTTAGGACCTTTGTGATACGTGTCAACACTGTCACAAAAGGGGAGAGAGAGCAGGCTTAACTTTGAATACAGCAAAGACAGCTGAGAATTTGGTGCCAATGAGCAAGATGAGAGGAGTCAGTGAATGGGAAATTACTAAAAGGAGACATCAAGAATAGATGGTTTCTTGCTAAACTGACTTAACAGGATTCTTGCTGAAGGAAGGCCAGGATGATCAGATATCCAAGGGTAGGGGATTCTCACCAAGCTGACTTAGTAGGATTCTTACTAAAACTCTGCTAGGCAGGCCAAAGACAAGGCCCAGGGACAAGGGCTAACTGTAAAGAGGGCTCAGAGGACAGCCTATCTAAAGTTTGGTCAAAGAGAGTCTTTGTCACATCCCAGTAAGAAATAAATACTTCTTACTCCATTTTGGCACCTGCTTCCTGGAGGCCCTGAGGTGAACTGGGAAATCTGATCAATATCCTGTTCTGTAGCAAAACATGCAGATTTTAATGGCTGGATTACTAGAGCTTGAAGGATCAAGTTTCTCCCATTTTAAAAAAAATAATTAGAGGCTAGAATGCTGATGATGTACTGCCATCTATGGGTTGTTTTCAGTTTGTTAAGCACTGCAGGTTGGAGTTTACATGGATTGTCTCATTTCATGCTCATGTAATTTTGCCAGTTATATATTCTAATTATTTTTATTTTATACATGAAGAAAAAATGTTTAGGTAAAATGCTTTGTGTAAGATGACCCTTCCAACATATAGCAGGGGCAAGATTCAGGACCATCTCTATTGTATTCTATACCATCACTATTTACTTTCAGTCAAAATGTTAGCTGATAAACAACTGTTATGCAGATTTGTTGAGTAGAGGGAAAGAGGTATAATATTTGGAGTCTGCTTTATGGTGGGAAGGAATTGAGAGATCTAAGAGGCTTTGTGAGTATTACATTGTGAGTACAACATTTTATGCATACTGTTCCCACTGTTATGTCAAGTCCCTGGAGAATAAAACTTGTTGGGCTAAAATAGGCTAAAATGAATAGCCACAAATTTCACAAATTTGTGTATACATCTCCTTGGATAGGGAGTTCCATGGTTATCATAAATCTGAAAACTGTACAGAAGAATAGAAAGAAGAGAAAATATATGGCTCCAAATTCAACTTATATCCCAAGTAATTTTTATTTCTTTTGGATAAAAATCATCTGAGAATACCTGGCCATGGACCCATATTGACTCTCAGGAACTGCTTGTGGCAGACACTATTTCTATTTCTGTAACTGCTCTTTTGCAGCACTTATTCTAGCTGGCAGTGGACAGTAGTGAGAGTTGGTAATTATATGATAGAAATTGAAAAAGGAAGCAGCAGGGAGAGAGAGATCAATGTCAAGAGTCTAACTGCCATTGCCTGGTTTCTCATCCATACCTCAACCTTGACTCTTAGACCACTGATTTTTCATGCAACCTATTCCAGGTAGAAAACCTTGGCCTGAGACAAAACTGGGTCATTCACTCTTTAATTCATGAAGTAAGTATGGTGCACAGTTGATAATATCATTGCTCTGCCCTGATCCCTCAGATTCCTTTCTACCATCTTCATGTATACCCTTTGATGTACTTTTGCATCCAGCTGCCAGAAACTTTGAGTCTTTTCTACAGGATTGCCCTTGGGCTACTGGTGTCTCTTTGCTTTAGTTCACACACAGATATTGGATGTCTATAGATTTATAGTCTGTTGACTGCCAGGGCATGAAAACCCAGTTTCCTTTTCCTGGGTCGAGATAACCCTGAGGCTTAGTTCTCACTCCACAGTTATTTTAGTAGATCAGGGTGAAGTATTATCTCTTCACAGGAAGTTCCCTGAAATCAAATCCTTGCTTGACTCCCTCTCTTTGCCTCTGGTGCTTACCCCACTGCCTTACCAGTTTCCTTTGGCTTGAAAATGAAAGTTCCTCAGTCGTGTCTGTCCATTTGCAACCCCATGGACTATAGAGTACATGAATTCTGCAGGCCAGAATATTGGAGTGGGTAACACTTCCCTTCTTCAGGGGATCTTCCCAACCCAGATTGAATCCAGGTCTCCTGCATTGCAGGCAGATTCTTTACCCGCTGAGCAACAGGGGATGTTTACCCCAAAATGTAATTAAGTAAAAGCTGTAACCACCTTACATAGTTGAATCGCTCAGTCCTGTCCGATTCTTTGCAACCCCATGGATGCCAGGCTTCCATGTCCATCACCAACTCCTGGAGCTTTCTCAAAGTCATGTCCATCGAGTAGGTGATGCCATTCAACCATCTCATCCTCTGTCATCCCCTTCTCCTCCTGCGTTCAATCTTTCCCAGTATCAGGGTCTTTTCCAATGGGTCAGTTCTTTGCATCAGGTGGCCAAAGTATTGGAGCTTCAGCTTCAGCATCAGTCCTTTAGTGAAAAGTCAGCACTGATTTCCTTTAGGATCGACTGGTTTGATCTCCTTGGAGTCCAAGGGACCCTCAGGAGTCTTCTCCAACATTAGTTCAAAGCATCAATTCTTCGGTGCTCAGCTTTCTTTATGGTCTAACTCTCACATCCATACATGACTTGGAAAAATTATAGCTTTGACTAGACAGACCTTTGTCAGTAAAGTAATGTCTCTGCTTTTTTAATATGATGTCATAGCTTTTCTTCCAAGGAGCAAATGTCTATTAATTTTGTGGCTGCAGTCACCATCTGCAGTGATTTAGGAGCCCCCGAAAATAAAGTCTGTCACTGTTTCCATTATTTCCCCATCTATTTGCTATGAAGTAATGGGACCAAATGCCATGATCTTTGTTTTTTGAATGTTGAGTTTTAAGCCAACTTTTTCACTCTCCTCTTTTACTTTCATCAAGAGGCTCTTTAGTTTCTCTTCACTTTCTACCATAAGGGTGGTGACATCTGCATGTCTGAGATTATTGATATTTCTCCCTGTGATCTTGATTCCAGCTTGTGATTCATCTAGTCGGGCATTTCAAATGATGTTCTTTGCATTTAAGTGAGCAGGGTGACAATATGTAGCCTTGAGGTACTCCTTCCCCAATTTAGAACCAGTCCATTGTTTCATGTCCGATTCTGTTTTTTCTTGACCTGCATACATATTTCTCAGGAGGCAGGTCAGCTGGTCTGGTATTCCCATCTCTTGAAGAATTTGCCACAGTCTGTTGTGATCCACACAATCAAAGGCTTTAGTGTAGTCAATGACGCAGAAGTAGATGATTTTCTGGAACTCTCTTGCCTTTTCAATGATCCAACAAATGTTTGCAATTTGATCACTGGTTCCTCTGCCTTTTCTAAAACCAGCTTGAACATCTGGAAGGTCTCAGTTCAAGTACTGTTGAAGCCTGGCTTGGAGAATTTTGAACATCACTTTACTAGCATGTGAGATGAGTGCAATTGTGTGGTAGTTCAAGCATTCTTTGGCATTGCCTTTCTTTGGGATTGAAATGAAAACTGACCTTTTCCAGTCCTGTGACCATTGCTGAGTTTTCCAAATTTGCTGGCATATTGAGTACACCACTTTCATGGCATCATCT
>ML664670.1:118811-155303 GCA_007570785.1 Antilocapra americana
TAGGATTTCAAATAGCTCAACTGGAATTTCATCACCTCCACTAGCTTGGTTCATAGTGATACTTCCTAAGGCCCACTTGACTTCATGCTCCAGGATGTCTGGCTCTAGATGAGTGATCACACCATCATGGTTATCTGGGTCATGAAGATCTTTTTTGTATAGTTCTTCTGTGTATTCTTGCCACCTCTTCTTAATATCTTCTGCTTCTGTTAGGTCCATACCATTTCTGTCTTTTATTGAACCCATCTTTGCATGAAATGTTCCCTTGGTATCTCTAATTTTCTTGAAGAGATCTCTAGTCTTTCCCATTCTGTTGTTTCCCTCTATTTCTTTGTACTGATCACCAAGGAAGGCTTTCTTATCTCTCCTTGCTATTCTTTGGAACTCTTCATTCAGATGGGAATATCTTTCCTTTTCTCCTTTGCCTCTCTTCTTTTCTCAGTTATTTGTAAGGCCTCCTCAGATAACCATTTTGCCTTTTTGCATTTGTTTCTCTTTGTGATGGTCTTGATCACTGCCTCCTGTACAGTGTCACAAAACTCCATCCATAGGTCTTCAGGCACTCTGTTGATCAGATCTAATCCCTTGAGTCTGTCACTTCCACTGTATAATCATAAGGGATTTGATTTAGGTCATACCTGAATGGTCTAGTGGTTTTCCCTACTTTCTTCTATTTAAGTCCAAATTTTGAAATAAGGAGTTCGTGATCTGAGTCACAGTCAGCTCCCAGTCTTGTTTTCGCTGACTGTATAGAGCGTCTCCCTCTTTGGTGGCAAATAAAATAATCAATCTGATTTCGGTATTGACCATCTGATTATGTCCATGTGTAAAGTCGTCTCTTGGGTTGTTGGAAGAGGGTGTTTGCTATGCCCAGTGTGCTCCCTTGCAAAACTCTGTTAATCTTTGCCGTGCTTCATTTTTTTCTCCAAGGCCAAATTTGCTTGTTTCTCCAGGTATATCTTGACTTCCTACTTGACTGAAAATCTGTTTCTAATCTAAAATAAATACTTACTAAATCTAAATCATGATGTTAAGCAATAACAATGACTTGCCATAGAGGATACTGTAACACTGCTGAGGTATATTATGAAATGATAATACTGAGAAGGGAGTGGTTATCATTAGTAAGTCCCTTTAAAGCAAGTAACATTTAAACGAATTCTTGAAATATAAATGAATGAGTAGGTATCAACTAGGATGAAAAGAAATGAAGGGCATTTTAAGGAAAGGAAACAGATTTTGCTTTAATAACAGTTTCCTGGGAAAGAAATTTTGTAGACTTTATTTTGTTCTGGAAGAATCCCTTAACTTTGAACTCTGAGAATAAAAGGACCCTTTTTGTCTTATACAGGTTTTATTACTAGTGTCTAATATGGGGCTTAAGACAGTGTTTAAATACTTTTGACAAGTGAATCCATTTTCAGAATGAGTTCTGATCTTTCTCTATTTTCCCCAAGTTTAACAATAATTTCAAAGGAAACCTTAAACCACAAAAGTAATCATGGGAGTGATTTAAACTACCTAGACTATCTATATATACAGTTGGCCCTTGAGCAACTTGGGTTTGAACTGCACAGGTCCATGTATATGTGGATTTTTTTCAGCACACTGCTACATGATTTGAGGTGGTTAAATCTGTGGAGAAAGAACCACAGATACAGAGGCTTACTATAAATCATATAGGGATTTCAGACTACACAGAGGGTCAGCACCTCTATTCCCCTACATTCAGATGTAGTAGGAAAATACTCAATAGACTAAGATGTTCTTTTTTTTAATGTACTAATTCATAAAAGTAGCAGTTAATCTCAATATTCTGAAGTCCCTATCATGTTTCAGACATTCTGCAATGTTCTGATTGTGAGTCATAGATAGTAGGAACTTACAATTGAGAATTTGGGTTTGAATACACACTCAAGCTGCTAGTATTTAATATGTGTCTTTGAGCAATTAATTTACCACTATGAAAGTAAACACAGTACCTATCTTACCGAGTGCTGAGAAGAGTATATGAGTTAAAGTGTGGGAAATTCAAATCACAATGCCTGGAATATAGTAACTGTTCATCATTACTAGTGTTGGTGTTATGGCTGGGGTGGTTGTTTTCATTATTCTGTCATACACCAGATTTGCATAGGTTCTGTAACTTTTTTTTGCTGTAGAGTCAAACTTTTTTTGTTCCATTCTTCTGAAAGATTAAGAAGGATGGTGATTACAGCATACATTTACAGAAACCTTGACATACCTGTCATCTACAGAATGCTTAGTTCCCTCATCTGTCTCAAAAGCAAACAATTAACTACATCTGACAAGACAAATTCATATGTAATAGGTTGGCTTCCATTTAGTGAATGATTGTAAATTTTCAATGTAACCAAATGCACTATTGTGTGCTGAAACTTCTCTAGCGAACAAGGAAAAACAAATGCCTTTTACATTGTAGAAAATTAACTTGAAGATATTCAGTTAAACACTTGATAAATATTTAGATGTTGCACCATCCACTGTAAGCCAATTAGGAAAGATTAGATGTTTTCAGTCTTAAACTTACAATATGTACATTTTGCCCATGTAATTCTGTTCTGTTAATGATAAAAACCATCACTCAACTTCTTGTATTTGAAATGAGAAATCAGTTATGGCTGATTGGTAAATTTTTTTTAAGAAATATATCTCACTTAATATGTTTCAATTATTTTCTGATTAAAATGCCTAATTTTATAAATGGAAAGTAGGGTCTCATAATAATAATTATTTATCTAAGACTTCAGTATTAAATACATGGACTAACTGACATCAGTCACTTGCCAACCACTTCAATATAATTTTCTGTACATAATAACTGGGAGAAGACACTGGGGATATTTAAAAGATAATTTGAATATCAAGTTCAGTGAAGCCTGTCATTTTTCATTGCTTGGTTAAATAAAATCGGCATAAATACTTAACTATGAAATATCATATACTCCTTGACACCTATACTTCAGACATAATAAAGGCATCAAAAGAATGGTTACTAAACCTGGGAGTTTAATTTGTCTTAACTTATTCCTTTTGTTTACAGTTGAAAGAATATAATTAAAAATAAGATTTGATATTTTATACTACTTTTACACACTTAGCTCTTTCAAAATAAAAATGATATATAATATATACTACTTTTATTCGGCTCCTCATGTGGTCCAGGAAATAGTGTTTGTTTTTTAGTATAAGCTTGAAATATGGCTCTGACAAGTTTCCATTACTGTTCACACACTATTTTGAAAACTTGAGGGTCTTCAAATCAATATTTTTTTCATTTGGTTCCAGCAATAATAGCCTTCCTTGCTGTTGTGAAAATCAGTCGTTTTTGCAAGTAGAATGGCAAAATTTGGGTCATGAATATAAAAAATTCATGAATTTCTAATTCACATTGAAAGGCTCTAAAATACTCTTTGCACATTGAAAAGGCTTTGTAATTCATATAATACTTTTAGCAAAGTTAAAGTATCACCCAGATTACTCTTGGAATACTTGGGAAAGCATTATGTGAAATTATATTGCAATGCCTAGGTACTTCATTGAATTGTGTCCTTACGAGCCATCAATTTTTATAACTCTTCTGAATAATTTCTTATACTATCAAGCACTCTTATCAACAGATATTTATTGAATTCAGAATTTCCCTAAGTGTTATATACAGTGCAAAATATACAAGATACAATTTTTACTTTTAGTAAACAGTGAAACTGATTACCCCTGCAGAGTTTATGATTAACCTCTCTGCTCAAAACTTTATTCTCTCTCTTATTTCGTTCTGTTCACCTCAGGATTGAGGAGTATCAAAGAAAATGGAAGATCAAAACCAAGCAGCATCTTATAGGGTCCTGCTAGGTACAAAAGCCCCTCCATTTCTTGTTTGCAGAAAAAAGGCTTTAGTCTCCTAGGCCTTCCCTGAGCTCCAAAGAGCAGACTCAATCGGTTACTAACTAGGGAAGTGAGAGAACACAAAAACAAAAGGAAAGCAATAGTTCAGCAATAAAACAGAGTGCTAGTTGCTCCTCAAGGAATATACATAACAATCTGATGGGTGTATTTGAGTTCTGCAAAAACTAAGGCCCCCCACTCTAGTAAATGATAGTGACTCTGTGCATATAGACCCTACACTGGTTGGAACATGATTAAGATTCCCAAAGCATCATCCTGTTAGCTTACCACCATCCAATTAGAAGAAAGCCCACAAGCTGCAATTCTCATCGCAAATGTTGCATTTAAAATCTCTTCCCTGAGTGCCACTGGGGAGTTTGGGTCTTTTAAACACAAGCTTTCCTTTTCCTTGCTCGATGCCCTGCACATAAATGCTGTATTCTCCTGCACCACAAGCCAGCGTCAGTGTGGTGTATTTGCTATGTGGTGTGCAAATGGACTCAAGTTAAGTTCAGTAACATTAGTTTTTATTTGGGGAGATACATTGAGTAAAAATAATTCTATTAGAGAAGTTTTAGGTGTAAATCTGTATGGCACTACTGCAAGCTTAATTGTTTATAGAAGAGGAAGATCATTAAAGGCTCATATTTATGAAGAAGTCTCGGGGGAGTTGAGGATCACAGTGAACTTGAAGAATAACTAGAATTTAAGCATGAATGGAGAGAGACTATTACTATAGTCCTTGCATTTTCATTTATAAGAAAATGTCTTTTCCATCTTTAGAAAAAATATTAGATTATTAGAGAAGGGGAGAATTTGCCACGTCAAAATGTACCCATTGGCATAAGGATTATCTTGAGCTGGTTATTTATAAGAAACAGCAGACAAAGGAGAAGCACTGAAAACCAAGAAGAGACATTTAACATTTATAAGGGGAACCACCATTTGTAAGTTTCTCCCTCACTGCACAAGGAAGAGGGGGATGACTAAATCTCTAAGAACCTTTCATCAATGGAGAAGGCAAGACATAAATTTGCATAAAAACCTTACTCTTGTTTGCTGTACTTTTCCTGATAACCTCCCATAATTGGCCTCCCTTCCTGCCTGTGCTAACATCTTTTGTCTTTAGCTGAAGATGGCATTTAGGCTGTGTGCTTGGGCTTTTTATAGAGGTATTCAGTTTTCCTGGGTATCTTCTATATATACAGGAGGTATACATGATATTAAACTTCTGCTTGTTTTTCCTCTGTTACTTTGTTTTTTATTATGAGAGGTGGGTCTCAGCAAAAATCTAGAAGGGTAGAAGGAAAATTTATTTTTCCTCTCCTAAACTAATGAGCAGTATATAAACAAGAAATGTTTTTTTGAAAACTGAATGTATGTGTAGACTTTCAATAAACATTGTGAAATGCAGATGAACCATTTGTAAATTGTGTCTGTTTTCTTATATTATCAGATTATAGTTTAGTGGTCAAAGAGTTGTCTGTGGAGTTAGATCTTCATTTAAATCTTGGCTCTGTAGTTAAGCAGATATGTGATCTCTGTGACTATGCCAAAGCCTTTGACTGTGTGGATCACAAAAACTGTGGAAAATTCTTCAAGAAATGGGAATACCAGGCCACCTGACCTGCCTTCTGATAAATCTGTATGCAGGTCAGGAAGCAACAGTGAGAACTACACATGGAACAACAAATTGTCTCCAAATAGAGAAAGGAGTATGTCAAGGCTGTGTATTGTCACCTTGCTCACTTAACTTATATGCAGAGCACATCATGAGAAATGCTGGGCTGGATGAAACACAAGCTGGAATCAAGATTGCAGGGAGAAATATCAATAACCTCATATATGTAAATGACACCACCTTTGTGGCATAAAGCAAAGCACTAAAGAGTCTCTTGATGAAAGTGAAAGACGAGAGTGAAAAAGTTTGCTTAAATCTCAACATTCAGAAAACTAAGATCATAGCATCTGGTCCCATTACTTCATGGCAAATAGATGGGGAATCAGTGACAGACTTTAATTTGGGGGGGGGGCTCCAAAATCATTGCAGATGGTGATTGCAGCCATGAAATTAAAAGACGCTTGCTCCTTGGAAAAAAAGTTATCACCAACCTAGATAGCATATTTAAAAGCAGAGACATTACTTTGCCACAAAGGTCTGTCTTGTCACAGATATGGTTTTTCCAATAGTCATGTATGGATGTGAGAGTTAGACTATAAAGAAAGCTGAGATCTGAAGAATTGATGCTTTTAAACTGTGGTGTTGGAGAAGACTCTTGAGAGTCCCTTGGACTGCAAGGAGATCCAACCAGTCAATCCTAAAGGAAATCAGTCCTGAATATTCATTGAAAAGACTGATGCTGAAGCTGAAACTCCAGTACTTTGGCCACCTGAAGTGAAGAACTAACTTATTGGAAAAGACCCTGATGCTAAGAAAGATTGAAGGCGGAAGAAGGGGATGACAGAGGATGAGATGGTTGGATGGCATCACGAACTCAATGGACATGAGTTTGAGTAAATTCTGGCAGTTTGTGATGGGCAGGGAGGCCTGGCATGCTGCAGTCATGGGGTCGCATAGCGTCGGACACAACTGAGTGACTGAACTGAACTGAACTGATCTTGGGAAGTTATGGATCTCAGTTTCTTCATCTATAAAGTCAGTAAATTCTTTGCAAAATGTAGATATATGCTCTGTAGAGCCACAGTACATATTCATCATATATTACCTATTATCATTATTTATCATGTTCTATTTTTATGTATTCTGTTTTATTTCACAAAGGATTTGAAATAGCAACAATATTATATAGAATAAGATAAAAAATATATAAATGGAATTATTCCTTTAAAATTAAGTCCGATGATTTCAGTTCATCTGCTCAAGCCCTTCAATGAATTTCTGTCTTATTCAGAGTAAAAACCAAATCTTTTGCTTAATACTGGCCTATAATGTCTTCTAATTTCTGGCTTGTTGTCAGAATTGATGTCATCTCTTATTTACTCCCCAGAACTCACTCCAATTTAGCACCACTGGCATAATCAATGTTTTCTAAGTGTGCCAGAAAAATTCTTAACTCATCTGCTTGACTGCCTCAGTCCGGCTGTCAATGGGGCTCCTCGCTCTTCCTTTTGTGAATCATTCCCAGGGCAATGTGTTTAGAACTGAAAAACTCACTCTCGCCTGAGCGCATTTTATTCTTTTACTCTGTTTTAATTTTCTCTATAGCATTTACTGGGCTTCCCAGGTGGCACTAGTGGTAAAGAACCCACCCCCAATGCAGGAGACTCAAAAGACCCAGGTTCGATCCCTGGGTTGAATAGATCCCCTTGAGGAGGGTATGGCAACCCACTCCAGTATACTTGCCTGGAGAATCCCATGGACAGAAGAGCCTGGCGGGCTATAGTCCATAGGATCTCAAAGAGTAGGACAAGACGGAAGTGACTTAGCACACACACATAGCACTTATCACTCTCCTTCCTCTTCTCCCTTTCCTTCTACTTACTTATTTCTTATTTGACGCACCACTAGAAGATAAGTTCCACAAGGGCAGAAATTTGTGTTGTTTTATCCACAGCTTCATGCTTAGTAGATGCTCAATAAATATTATTGTTGTTCATGCAATTACTGGGTTGGCCAAAAATTTCGTCCAGGTTTTCCCACCCTTGTGAAAAACCTGAATGAAATTTTTTGGCCAACCCATATTTGCAAATTTGATGAAATGGCATTTTTTTTCAAATAAAGCTGTGTTCTCTTTGGATACTGCCTTTTGTTGAATAAATATATTGCACATTTATTATCTCATTTAATCTTTAGAGCCACCTGGTAAGTTTGGTAGAGTAGGAATTAATGTTCATTTTCTCACATAATAGGAAACTGAGAAACTGAAAGGGGAAATGATTGATGCAAAGTTACACAATTAGTAAGATGCAGAATTGGGATAAGAAGTTATTTTCCTTGGCTAATTTTCCTTCATATGCTGTTTCCTGAGTTTGACAAAGGAAGAAAATGAAACTTATGTGTACATGCTGTTGAAGTTGATCTAATATTTTAGATTCATTGAGCATTGAATATTTTCCGGTTTTCTTCAAGGATTGTTTAGTCACTTGCAAAACTTATTTCTGGAGAGCTCATGAATTTTTCTTCACTCATTGCCTGAGAATTTTTATGGATTCATTCTCTTAAAGAAATGCATATCTGTGTAGCAATCAATGATTATTGCCTGCCTAATATGCATAAGAAAATATACTTGTCACTGTATAGACTACTGCTGGATCCTCTTTCTAGAATGTTCATCCCCAACCTTAGTGTTTTATCCTTCCTTCTCATCACTTGGGTTCTTATTCAAATATCATCTTCTTGGAAAGGCCTTGATTGAAATCCTTATCAAAAAGACCCAACACTTTCTCTTGTCCCACTTGGAATCTTTTTCTGTTAATTTCCTTAATATAATTTGTCATTTCCTAAAAGGGTGTTATATGTTAATTATTTTAAGAGTTCCTTACTAGAGTGTCAACTCCACGTAGGCAGTTTTTTTCTTTTTTGGTTGTGTGCCCAGTGTATAGAAGTGTGTGGCACATAGTAAGAATTCAATAATGAAGGGAAACAGAATTTGCCACTCCAAACTATACCCTTTCGGCATAAGAATTATCTTGAGCTGGTTAATTTTAAGAAACATCAGATACAGGAAAAGCTCTGAAAACCTAGTAGAAACTACTATTTTGTAAGGGACATTTACATTTATAAGGGAACTCTCCATTTGTGAGAATGTCTCCCTAGGTGTACCAGGAAGAGAAAGATGTCCCTAAATCTCTAGAAATTCATCCATGGAGAAAGCAGAGACTTAAAGCTGCATAATAACCTTACCCTGTTTACTGTGCCTTTCCCATAACTGACCTCCCCCACCAACATCTTCTTTTGTTGTAGCTGGAGATGGTATTTAAGCTGTTGGCTTGGGCTATTTTGGGGAGATACTCATGAGAGGGTCACATGTTATTAACTTTTTGTTTTTCTTCCATTAATCTGTCTTTTTTATTATTGGGGAAGAAGGTGACTCAGTTAAGAAACTAGAAAATTATTTTTCCTTCCCTGTAGTGAAAGCATGTTAATTGAATGAATACTCATATTGTAATTTATGCTTCAGAGTGTTCATTACAATTACAATTAAATAATAAATGTAGAGTTAATTCTATATACATTTATCCACTTTCCCACTGGAATATAAAATCCATGGGGCATGAATTATATCTTTCTTGTTCATGGCATCTGAGCTAAATGGTTTGGAAATCACCAAAGTTCTATTGCTTACTCTCAAGGAATCTAGAGATTTATTCTCTATATGGAAGAAAAATATGAGAAATGAAAATATAAGAATTTAAATAGCAGATCAAGGCAATATAAAAGTAAGGAACTTGATACATGCTAGGCACTCAAATTTGTTAACGTTACACTATTAAAATAGTATGAGATTAGATGAGAGATATTAAGAAATATTTAGCATATATTCTTAGAACTGTTACAAAAGCAATGCAGGTTGAAGAGGCCAGAAAGGGTTTCATATAAGAGGCAAAGGTCAAGTATTTTAAAGGTAATGAATCTTACAAGGGTATAGGAAAAGTATTAGGAGAACATTTGCATAGGTACAGCTGAGGGTTGTCACTGCAGGCAAACAATAAGAAGAAAGGCTAAAAATTAGGTTGCCAGTAACTCGAAATGCAGTTTTAGAAATCCAGACCAATAAAGTTAATTTGTATATCAGGACCCACAAAATGGAGGCTGCCCTCAATTGTTCAGCCTACTTCACACATCTAAATTTAAATCAACCTGCATTTACGGTAAACACCTATCAAAGAAAGCTAACATTCACCAGTTATAGTATTTTCAACTCAGCTCCAGCTAGCTCACCTTATCCTAGAACTTGCTCTTCTTCTAAGGAAATCTCTGACCTCCTAGGCAACTATGCCCCATTTCCACATTGTCACTTCTAATGCTGTATAAACATCACTCTTGCCCCAGATCCCTTAAACAGCGCTCTACTAAGGCACTGTACTCCCCCAACCCATGGATAATTTCTCCCCCTTGAATAAAGAACATCAAACCCATTACTAAATTGTTTTAGTTTTGTCATTTGAGATCAAGAAAGACTGAGAAAATATAAATGTGATATTTTAGAGATAATCATAAATACAACAGTAGAAACTGAAGGAAGGAAAATGAGAAAGTAGACCAGTAATGAAGAAAGTGGCAAATGTTTCCAGTGGAAACTTAAAGGCAAGTGTTGAGGTAAAACAAATATTTTTCCAATCAAAATCACATCCCTAAAATATTTTCTGACTTGTGACACAAAGATGATAACTGATCTGCTGTACTCAGAGAAAGGATGTATCATTTGCTTCTTCTCAGTAAATCACATGTTTATGAAGAGGTTCAGAATGACAACTATCCCACCCTCCTCACCACCCCCCAAATGTGCCACTTCGGCATGTGGATTATTTTGAGCTGAATGCAAACAAAACCTATAATACTAAAAAAAAAACTTTATCTTTCTTAACTGCTTAAAAAAAGTTTAAATAAAAGGCCTGGTCCAGAAAGAGAGCTATTACCAAGAGATAATTTTTTTCTGAATGACCCAAACATCTGCTCTTCTTCTGTCCTGTGAATAACCCTCCTCCCCTTTAAAGTCCCAGGACCCTACCCCATTCCTTAGCTCAAGATGGCATGTAAGCCCTAATTGCCTGGCTTATTTTGGGGTTTCATTGTCTTTGCAGAGCCCCTCTTCATTCATAATTAAATTTGCTTTTTTTTCTTGTTAATCTGTCTTATGGCAATTTGATTGTTGGACCAGCCAGAGAATTCAGAATTGTACAAGAAAAAGTTTTTCTTCCCAAACATTTAGATATTTCTAAACTCTTATATCCTATAAATTACCCAGAAGCATATACATGTTTGTCTTAAGAAGCAAGTGAGGATATCAGGGCAACCACATCATTTATTAGAAATAAATTTTTTGTTTACATGTTTCTGGTTAGCAGTACTTCTTTTTCAAAGGCTGGGTAAGCATTCACCATCTGCTTAGCTGGTTT
This sequence comes from Antilocapra americana, assembly GCA_007570785.1. NCBI lineage: Eukaryota > Metazoa > Chordata > Mammalia > Artiodactyla > Antilocapridae > Antilocapra > Antilocapra americana. The sequence goes on from ML664670.1 coordinate 129,798, forward strand.
AGAACAAATGTTTTTGTTCCTACCTTTAAAAGGGTAAACTCCCTGTATGATGCATGTGCAAAACTCCAAGTAGAGTTAATTGGGATTATATGTGAAGAACAAAGGGAAAATTATTTCCAAAGATTGAATAAACTTGTATACATTCATGACCACTATCATCCTCTTTTAAAGAAAAAAAAAAAAACAACCTCAGATGTTATAACTTACAAATATATTAGATTGTCTGCAAAGAAAAAAAAGAGGAAGAAAAGGAAAAAGAAGCATTTAACCTCTGTCAGAGGAAAAAAAAGAGATATAATGAGAGGTCAAGTGAAAGAGCTCATTAAGATCCATTCAATTCTAAGATACCTTTTGGTTATAATTGATGATATGAAATAATATATTTCATTAAGGAGGAAAAAATTATCTCAAGTACTCTTTTAATTTATATTAAAATTGGGCCCATGAATCTAAAGGTAATTTTTGCAGAAATCGAGGTTATGTTACATTGCAAACCATAGGCTAATTCAGCCTGGTTATTGTATGATACTAAATGCCAATGGAACAAAAGGATGATTCACTGCTTGAGGTAGAGCTTGTAATTCCACAGCAAGGACATTGCAATTTAGCCTGAAGCAATGTTCTCCAGTGCCTTTTATTATTACATGGTGCATCTCTGCTTGTCATAAATTTTGCTCAAAGGTAAAGCATCCCCATGATCACAATTATTTTGAGTAGTTCTGTGAAAATTCTTTTTTGGAAGGAAAAGGAAAAATTTCACACTGACAATAATGTTACTATAGTATATTAAAAGCAGTGATTTTTTTTAACTAACTATGAAACTGAAAGCTGCCGGGAGCCATCAGGATGCCCCCTTGCTCGGATGACAAGGTCACGAGCCTAAGAAAGTAATTGCAAAGCTGACTTTCTTTATCAGGGAATCCTGGGCAAGCCCCACCCTGGTATTTTTCTTGGAAGTTCTGTCCATGCTCGGAACATTGGCTCATCTCAGTAGGTCAGCCACAGTTGGAAAGAATTAGTCCTGAGATAATCCCCCCAGACTCTATTGACCAGAGGATCCGGGAAGGTGATTCACCTTCCCCGGGGGCTAAGGAGGAATGAAAGGGACATTTAAATAGGTTACTACTCCTCCTACTAATTACTGGGGAGTTTACCAAGAGTTCTCTGGGGGTCATGGCAAGGCCACCACCAGAAAGGCTCGTACTTGGGTCACCTTTCCACCTCCCACTCCCCTGACCACTCCACGGAGGAGGCTCGCTTCCTTGAAGAAATCAGGCTCGATTGAGACTTAGAAATGCTCATAATTGTGGCCAGCATAGTTGGAGATATTGATTGCTTTAGGATAATGTAGACATAGGAATTCATTTTAGTAGTTGTAAGGTTAATAGGACTTCATTGTTAAAGCAGTGTTGCTAAACTGTCTCTTTGTCCTCTTTTCTCTTTCCTTGTAAGAACCAAAATAGGTTAATAGAATAAAAGTTTCAAGCTTAAGCCCTTCTTTCTAGCTTCTACATAGTTGCACCTAGTAAGAGAAATGTAACCTTTCTACTTAGATTGATGTACTTATCCGAAGTATGCTGGAGACATTCAAATGGTAAACATACTATTGTTAAGTCTAATTATGCAGAAATCCGACCTTTTGCAAGGAAAATGAGCTTAAGGTTAAAGTTGTTGATGATAGGCAGAAAACAGGATTGTATAGAATTAGGTGTGATGTAATGGGTGTGTTTCTTGGGTATAAAACTGTAAACCAACAACAATAAACGAGAGACTGCTCCATCACCACACATTGACTCAACTCAGTTCTTCTTCCGCCGACGCCACCCATCCCTCAAGACCCCCAGGCCCCGCCGAGGCTGGACCCCGGCAGAAAGCAGCTTCCATTTACTTTTAATTATCATTACATTAAAAAATTACTTTACCATTTTGAAATAAAAATAATTATTATTGTTGCCTATTATTTTAGGAGTGAAGTTGGAAGTTCTTCTGCTCTCTGAACTTACTGCAAATTAATAAAACTTCAGTCCAGGAGGTCAAGGAAGAGCAAAATTATCTTAGAAAAGGGGAAAGTGCTAGAAGACATCTAATTTCCTTCTGGTGTTTGCCTGCTAATCTCTACCCCAGCCCACAGTATTTGCTTCTGGGTAACCAGCTCCTTATTGCTCTGATGATTGTCTTGTTGTAGCCACGCGCTCGGGGAAGCAAACTCACTCAGAAGGACAACGCAGACAGTGAAGTGCAGTTTATTACACCGGCGGGCCCAAGGCAGAGTCTCCTCTTAGCCAAGGACCCCGACCAGCATTTGTGAGGATCTTTTATACCCATGTGTACGTGACTAAACCCACCACCCCAAATCACCCGAAACTTACATCAACAAAGGAAAGGTAAATACAATCACAATAATGCCATCATTCAAGTATCATGTGTTCAAACAGTCAATAAGCCCGAGGTTACATTCCAAATAGTTAATAGTTGATAAGCCGAGGTTACTATCAGAAGGTTTATGACCTGTCCGGAGCCAGGGTTTATGACCTGTCCAGAGCCAGGGGTGATTAGTGCATGTTTTCTCTTAGGTGTTGAATATCCTGGATATAATTTTAGAGATTCCCCTGTCCAGAGTGGAGTCTTATCCCTCCATTGTAATTTCCACAGGCACTAAGCACAGAGTTCAGAGAGGTGCCCGAGCATGATCAGCATGAACAGGCCTGAAATGGAGATCGGGCCCTATGAATTCCTTCTTCAGTCTAAACATTTTTTTTTCCACACTGCATGGCTTATGGGATTTTAGTTCCCCAATCAGGGATTTTAACCCAGGCCCTCAGCTGTAAGTGTGTGGAATCTTAACCACTGGACTGCCAGGGAATTCCCTAAAACTAGTTAAAAGGCTAAATTTAAAACAAATTTATTTTATCATCTCAACTCTGAGGAGAAAATAAATGAGAAAGAAAAAGTTTAGACATTTTCCTTGGTGAAAGATTAGTATTGCAGTGAGAATTGTGATTTTAATGTTAACAAACACACACAAATTTTCATATTTAATTGCAGAGATCATACATTTTATAGCTATATAAATCCTCTAAAGCATATTTCAATTATGCTTTCCAGTTTTTGAGCCATTTCTTTTGCCTGTCTGGACAGTGATGCAACAGAGGCCAAGACATTTTTGGTTACTTAAGAACACTTTCTCTACCTTATTAGGTTACAAATGAGGAGAGAGTTTTCATGAATGTGTAACATGGTATATAATATTACAGGAAATTGAAGGAAGCCTTAAACAGCTGTTCCTGAGCCCTATGAGTTAAGGTATTGCTCTCAGAAAGGAGAAAAGAATTTTTGTGGAATGTTCATTCCACAATAGCTGAATGAATCATTTCCTGTTGGCTCCCAAGACAGCTATGACCCTTTAATTCCTGAAATATAATTAGGACATGGTTTTAAAGTGTGCTTAAGAAAGGTATAACAAATAATATTAAGCAAGTTTGCTTAATTAACTTTATGCATTATTTATACAACTCAATCTATACTGAATAACCTCCTTCCTTCCTCTCTCCCCCAGAACATAGATACCAAAAGAAGATATTTTTGTGCAACTGTTCACAGAATTCTGAATATTTTGAAGAAATAGATTGCAATTAATTAAGATGTAATGTTTCCTTTTATCTTTTCTTTTTTTAAATATAAATTTATTTATTTCAATTGGAGGCTAATTAACTTAACTTATTGTAGTGGTTTTGCCATACATTCACATGGATACACCACTGGTGTACATGTGTTCCCCATCCCGAACCCCTTCCCACCTTTATCCCCATCCTATCCCCCTGGGTCATCCCAGTGCACCAGCCTGGAGCACTCGGTCTCATGCATCGAACCTGGACTGGCGATTCATTTCACATATGATAATATACATGTTTCAATGGCATTCTCCCACATCATCCCAACCTTGCCCTAGCCCACAGAGACCAAAAGACTGTTACACACATCTGTGTCTCTTTTGCTGTCTCACATATAGGGTTATCGTTATCATCTTGCTGGTTCCATATATATGCATTAGTATATTGTATTGTTGTTTTTCTTTCTGGCTTCACTCTGTATAATAGGCTCCAGTTTCATCCACCTCACTAGAACTGATTAAAATGTATTCTTTTTCATGGCTGAGTAATATTCCATTGTGTATATGTACCACTGCTTTCTTATCCATTCGTCTGCTGATGGACATCTAAGTTGCTTCCATGTCCTGGCTATTGTAAACAATGCTGCGATGAACATTGGGGTACACGTGTCTCTTTCAATTCTGGTTTCCTCAGTGTGTATGCCCAGCAGTGTGATTGCTGGATCATATAACAGTTCTATTTCCAGTTTTTTAAGGAATCTCCACACTGTTCTCCATAGTGGCTGTACTAGTTTGCATTCCCACCAACAGTGGAAGAGGCTTCCCTTTTCTCCACATCCTCTTCAGTATTTATTGCTTGTAGACATTTGGATGGCAACCATTCTGACTGGTGTAAAGTGGTACCTCATTGTGGTTTTGATTTGTGTTTCTCTGCTAATGAGTGATGTTGAGAAACTTTTCATGTGTTAGCCATCTGTATGTCTTCTTTGGAGAAATGTCTGTTTACTTCTTTGGCCCACTCTTTGATTGGGTCATTTATTTTTCTGGAATTAAGCTGCAGGAGTTACTTGTATATTTTTGAGATTAATTCTTTGTCCATTGCTTCATTTGCTATTATTTTCTCCCATTCTGTCTTTTCACCTTGCTTATAGTTTCCTTTGTTGTGCAAAAACTTTTAAGTTTAATTAGGTCCCATTTGTTTATTTTTGCTTTTATTTCCAATACTCTGGGAGGTGGGTCATAGAGGATCCTACTGTGATTTATGTCAGAGAGTGTTTTGCCTATGTTTTCCCCTAGGAGTTTTATACTTTCTGGTCTTACATTTAATACATTTTGAGTTTATTTTTGTGTATGGTTTTAGAAAATAAGTGGTTGACCAGTTTTTCCAGCACCACTTGTGAAAGAGATTGTCTTTTCTCCATTGTATATTCTTGCCTCCTTTGTCGAAGATAACGTGTCCATAGGTGCGTGGATTTATCTTTGGGCTTTCTATTTTGTCCCATTGATCTATATTTCTGTCTTTGTGCCAGTACCATACTGTGTTGATGACTGTGGCTTTGTAGTAGAGCCTGAAGTCAGGCAGGTTGATTCCTCCAGTTCCGTTTTTCTTTCTCAAGATTGCTTTGGCTATTTGAGGTTTTTTGTATTTCCATACAAAGTGTGAAATTATTTGTTCTAGTTCTGTGAAAAATACCATTGGTAGCTTGACAGGGATTGCATAGACTCTATAGATTGCTTTGGATAGTACACTCATTTTCACTCTATTGATCCTTCCAATCCATGAAATGTATATTTCTCCATCTATTTATGTCCTCTTTGATTTCTTTCATCAGTGTTCTATAGTTTTCTATATATAGGTCTTTTGTTTCTTTAGGTAGGTATATTCCCAAGTGTTTTACTCTTTTCGTTGCAATGGTGAACTTTCTATCTCTTCTAAATGATGATTTGTGAAATTAAATAAGTGTCCATTTAAAATTTATTGACTGCTGGGAAGCTCAAAAGTATATCTCAGTTTCATCTGTGGTAAATATGCAGGAATCAAACAACTTTTAATTACTTTTTATTGATATATAATTTCCATATAATAAAGTATGCGAATTTTATGTGTACAAATGGATGAATTTTTATATTATGTGAGTTTTTAATGCCCACAAATTCACTACCCAGTTCAAAACAGAGACTGTTTGCAGCACCCCAGATTGTTGCTTCCACATGCTTTTCCTATCAGTACCCAACAAAAGATTACTACTCGGACCACTATATACTGTGAAATTTTGTATGAGACTTTTGTCATACTATATGAATTATTTTTGTTTATGTTTTGACTTTATTTTTCTTTACCTACCTCTAAATGACATGTTCTTGATTTATTTTATTTGTGTGTATAGGACATCTTTATTCTTAACTTGGACCAAGATGGGTCATAAAATAGTCTTATACAAGTGTTGAATAATTTCCAAAATTACTAAGGAAGTGAGACTTGAATGGAAATGTAAGAAGCTGAAGTGAAGTGAAAGTCGCTCAGTTGTGTCCAGCTCTTTGTGACCTCATGGACTATGCAGTCCGTGGAATTCTCCAGGCCAGAATACTGGAGAGGGTAGCTGCTCCCTTTTCCAAGGGATTGAACCTAGGTCTCCCACATTGCAGGTGGATTCTTTACCAGCTGAGCCACCTGGGAAGCATACAATTACTGATACACTTCTGAATTTAAATAATAAAACTGAAATATTAATATAATCTTGCCTTTTAAATTTCAAAAGACATTTTATCCAACTTTCTGCCTTCATTCTCCTAAAAAGAGATGTACCATTAGACCTAATATGTATATCAAAAATATGACTCTGTAATTAATAGTGCCTCTGATTAGACAATAAATCAGTAACAATATCTCATGTGAGGGACTTCAACTTCCAGAGTAACAGACTGGGCTTACCTGAAATAATGAAATATCAGGTAATCTATTGGAAATAACAAATATATTGGAAGAATCCAATAATGGAAAATCTTGGAAATAACAGAAAAACTGGAAATAACAGAAACAGAGTAAGGAAAGGAACCTAGGTGAAGCCCAGCAGAATTTCTGAATTGAGGACACAAATGAATCTGGGGAAATCAAAGCAACTAGAGTTCATAGGACAGATTATGTGAGACTAGAGAAAGAGAGAAAAGTCTGAAGTTCCATAGAATGACCTTCTTTTAAGTATTTATCTGAGTACTAATGTGCACATTTGAGGAAACCATACAAGGCCCTACATATTCTGTGGCTCTCTTTGGATCTGCTCTGAGCCCCTGGAAGGTTCTCCTTTGTTGACTAAAAAAATTAAAAAAATAGAAATGTACAATGTGAGAGTTGGGAGTTAAGTTTAATTGGGGGCAAAATGAGGACTGCAGCCTGGGAGACAGCACTTCAGATGGCTCTGAGAAACAGCTCCAAAAAAGGGCGAGGAGGGGGAGGTCAATATACATGTGATTTTGGTGAAAGTGGAGTTCATGCAATCAAGCACTAATCTTACAAAAAGATTTTCTGCTAGTCACAGGGAGCTGATGTCACCATGAATGGGTTTAATGCTTTTCTAGATATGAAAAGATGAAAGGATGGGGCTCAGAAGGTCAGTTCCTGAAAATATCTAACTAACTTAACACCTGTTCCACCAGTTTTCCTGGAGCACCAAGTGCCTCATTCCTGTTATCCACCCTGAACTCCCTTCAGATGTGTCAAAGGTCAACAGCTGCAGCAGCACAGGATTCAGTCACCAAGGAGACAGATGGCAAATGCCCTGGGCAAGCACCAATCTGTCACTGACATCCTCAAAGACTAAATCACCTAAGCTTCTTTGTCTTTGTTTTTTGGTTACATTTAGACAATATGAGTCACTTTTGAAAGGTGGGCAGATATTGAGCATCTTTTCATGTGTTTGTTACCCATTTTTATGTCTTCTTTGGAGAAATGTCTGTTAAGTTCTTTGGCCCACTTTTTGATTGGGTCGTTTATTTTTCTAGAATGGAGCTGCAGGAGTTGTTTGTATATTTTTGAGATTAATTGTTTGTCTGTTGCTTCATTGGCTATTATTTTCTCCCATTCTGAAGGCTGTCTTTTCACCTTGCTTATCGTTTCCTTTGTTGTGCAGAAGCTTTTTATTTTAATTAGGTCCCATTTGTTTATTCGTGCTTTTATTTACGATATTCTGGGAGGTGGGTCATAGAGGATCCTGCTTTGGTTTATGTCAGAGAGTGTTTTGCCTATGTTATCCTCTAGGAGTTTTATAGTTTCTGGTCTTATGATTAGATCTTTGATCCATTTTGAGTTTATCTTTGTGTATGGTGTTAGAAAGTGATCTAGTTTCATTCTTTTACAAGTGTCTGTCCAGTTTTCCCAGCACCACTTGTTAAAGAGATTGTCTTTTCTCCATTGTATATTCTTGTCTCCTTTGTCAAAGATAAGGTGTCCTTAGATGTGTGCATTTATCTCTGGGCTTTCTATTTTGTTCAATTGATCTATATTTATGTCAACATCACTCATTATCAGAGAAATGCAAATCAAAACCATAATGAGGTATCACTTTACACCAGTCAGAATGGCTGCCATCCAAAAGTCTACAAGCAATAAATGCTGGAGAGGATGTGGAGAAACGGGAACGCTCTTACACTGTTGGTGGGAATGCAAACTAGTACAGCCACTATGGAGAACAGTGTGGAGATTCCTTAAAAAACTGGAAACAGAACTGCCATATGACCCAGCAATCCCACTGCTGGGCATACACACCGAGGAAACCAGAATTGAAAGAGACATGTGTACCCCGATGTTCATCGCAGCATTGTTTACAATAGCCAGGACATGGAAGCAACCTAGATGCCCATCAACTAACGAATGGATAAGAAAGCAGTGGTACATATACACAATGGAATATTACTCAGCATTAAAAAAAATCATTTGAATCAGTTCTACTCAGGTGGACGGAACTGTAGCCTATTATCCAGAGTGAAGTAAGCCAGAAGGAAAAACAACAATACAGTATACTAACGCATATATATGGAATTTAGAAAGACAGTAACGATAACCCTGCATGCGGGAGAGCAAAAGAAACGCAGAGTCTCATGGACTCTGTGGAAGAAGGCAAGGGTGGGATGATATTGGAGAATGGCATTGAAACATGTTAATTACCATATGTGAAATCAATCACCAGCCCAGGGTTGATGCTCGGGGCTGGGGCACTGGGATGACCCAGGGGGAGGGAATCAGGAGGGAGGAGGGAGGGGGGTTCTGGAGGGGGAACATATGTATCCCCATGGCAGAGTCATGTCAATGTATGGCAAAACCAACACAATAAAGTAAATAAAATTTAAAAAAAAAGAAAGGTGGGCAGAGAGGAGAGACAGATATGTTCATTCTTTCCATTTCTTCCCTGCTTCCTTGAGGTTCTGGGACAATTGTCATTCAAAGTGTGACCCCTGGACCAGAAGCATAGGCCTCACTTGGAAACCTGTTAGAAACAGAATTTCTGGCTCACTACAGGCTTTCAGAATCAGAATCTACATTTAAATAGGATCCTTAGGTGTCTCATATGCATGTTACCTTTAATAGGCACTTCCTCTTCCAAAGCTCCAGCTTTCACCAAGTTAACACCTTTCCTTCCTCTTGACTTTTCTGTCCCAAGGGCCGTAATGGCTTTCTACTGTCACTAGTCCCTAGTTAAATCCCTTAACTCTGTTCACATCTCTGAAAATAGACCCTTTTAAAATCTGTTTTTCAGTTAAACACTTTTGAATATACAATCTGTTTCCTGATATACACTTATGATGCATAATATATTATCTATCTTGATATCTATATATCTATGTTGGTAACTACATACATTGCTGCCTCTGTCTTTCACCATGTCTACCTCTACTGTCTTTATCTCTACCTTCCTAAATTTCCAGTCTTTATACTTTAAACAAGTACATGGTATTTTGTAGCACCTTTTTCTTAGTTACAGCTCAATGAAATCAAATTATGTACATAACAATTTCCCAACAAAGCAAATTTAGAGTTTATGAAGAAAAATTTACTATTCCTAATTCATTAGGAGATTTTGTAAATCTTGGAGGAAAACATGGCATAATTTTGCTTGCAGGCTAGTGTGGTGAGTAGTCTCTAAATTGGTACTCAATAATCCCTGTCTCCTGGTAAGTATACTCTTGTGTAATCATCACCCCTTGAGACTATGCTGGATGTATTGACTCCTAATAAATAGAGTATGGAAGAAGTGATGAGATGTAACTCTACAGATCGGTTATAAAAATATAGTGGCTTTAAAAAATTAATTTATTTATTTTCTTTACATTATTGTGTTGATTTTGCCATACATTGACATGAATCCACCATGGGTATACATGTGCTCCCTTTCCAGAATCCCCCTCCCACCTCTCTCCTGATTCCATCCCTCTGGGTCATACCAGTGCACCAGCCCTGGGCACCCTTTATCATGCATCAATCCTGGGCTGGTGATTCATTTCACATATGATAATTTACATGTTTCAATGCCGATAGGGGCTTTTGATTTGGGTGCCCTATCTTACTTTTTCTTGCATTGCTTATCCTGGAGGAAGCTAAGCTAAAATGTTGTGAGGAAGTCCTATGGGGAAACCTATCTGCAAAGGGACTGAGGCCTACTGACATCCACAGGAGTGTAGATCTCCATCCTCACATTATTTAACACTGGAGATGGGCAGCCCCAGCCATAGGGACAAAAGGTTAACTGCAGTCTCACAAGAGACCTTCAGCTGGAAGCAACCAGCTCAACTCCTTCCACGTTCCCTGACCCAAAGAAATTGTAAGATTATAATGTGCTGTTTTTAGCTGCTAAATTTTGGAATAATTTTTTACATGATAATTTATAAACTGATTTTTCACAGAGATGCCAGGATATATCTTTTGTACTCCTTTTTAAAAAACAGTTTGAGGGGGAAATGCATATGAAAACAAAGAGAAAGAAAAAAGAATGATAATAATGAGCCAACAAATATATGTGGCTGTAAAGATAGCACAACCATTCCTATTTCATTAGAAACAGTGTGAGGAATACAACTTTAATCCAGTGATGTTGGGGGTCAAATTGAAGGGATTTCAAATATCTTTTTAAATTCCAATAGTTTTCAGATAGGTTTTTTCATCACTAAGAAACACATAAAGCATAGAAAAAATTCCAAGTTTACAAACATAGGTATGTTCATCTGAAAGAACTATCAATTTTGCTTTGATTTTTTAAAATATCCTCTCTCCTTGCCCCCACACTCTCTGGCCCCCTTTTTAGATGAAAGGAGAGCAGTGAATAAAAATGCTGTGAAAATGAAGTGTCATCTCCACAATCGTGTTCTTTTAGAGGCCAAAAGAGACTGTGACCATTTAGAGGTCTGGACTTCAATGTAAATAAATGCTATTATCTTGATGAAATCTCTTGGTTTCTTTTTTTTCTAGATGTGTAAAATTGCAAAGTGGTATACCTCATAACCATAGTGTTAAAAACAAAGCCTTTGTGCTAAGTACTATCATGGGGGAAATTAATACTCCCTCTGGATCCAATGGTTAGAATAAGACATATGAAGAGAAAGAAAAAGAGATAAGAAAAGGCTTTGGGGAACAGAGTTGATTAAAGAATAGAGCAGGGATACTCTAAGTTGAAGAGTCGTCAGAATCACCTAGACAGCTCACCATTAAACTTTATACATGAAAATTTCTGATGTCTGAGATTGGGCCCCTATTTTTATGCCTAACAAATTTCCAGGTGATGTTGATTCTCCTAATCTGGGAACCACAGTTTTCTAACCACTAGAGTATAGTGTGTGGGACTTGTCAATGTTTCAATTTAATCAATGTTCTCTAAGCTTTATTTGTTGCACTCTTATTTTAAATTCTCATTGAAGGCATAAATATCATTTATGCCTGGTAGTTACTGATCTTTCTCTTCCTTTATCTTTGGGGGAAAATGGAAAGAGGGAGAAGGGATTGTATAAACCAGATATTTGGTGTTGGCTAATTTTGTAATAGCTCATTTTGTGAAGTGAGGAAATATTTTTGGTTAGCAGGAGAATCTTGATCAGTTATTGCTGCAGATTAAGGGCTCTTTTAAGGAAACTCCTTGATGAATTCTGTTCATAAAACTGCTTCACCATGGAATGGCCTGCTGGAGGCTCTGCCCAGTCAACTGGATATAATTGTGGTACAGGAAGAGATAGGTGTAAGCTTGACCTAATAGTACCATCTGTAGGAAAAGGAAAGGAACAAATATTTAGTGAACAATATATAAGGCTTTTATGAATTTAATTATACTGTTACATATAGTTTTTGAATCTTATTTATACTGGATTTATATAGTTTGAATAAAATCAATAACATATATATGTGTGTGTGTGGCACTGTTAAGCTCTAAATTTAGGTATTTCTTGGCCTACTATAAGTAATACTAAGTGAGAGTAGGGTTGTCCTGCAGATTTACATCATTATTCTTTCCACTGATAAGAGTTTCTAGACATTTAGTCATCCTTCTCTTCCTGTATTAAGACACCCTTACAATTGGAGATTTCCCTTATAAATGTCAATGTCCTTTAAAAAGAGTAATTTCTACTTGGTGTTTTGAGATTTTGCTGTGTCTGCTGCTTCTTAAAATGTAACTAGCTCAAGAAAATCCTTATGCCAGAGATAAATTTTAGGGTGGCAAATTCTACTCTCAATCAAAGAGAAATGGCTTACGATCTGTTAGCTTTGCTCCCCTGTGGTTCTGTATTCTCATACTATAGCTTTTGCAAGGACTTCCTCAACCTTTCCTGTGACCTGACCCTAGATCTCAATGTATTCTAAGGATTATTTGATCATCTCTCCCAGAATTTTGGTCCTTAATTTTAACAGGTGGCACTGGTAACCTCTAGCACTCTTTCAGTTTGGAGTTCTCATTCCTGGTCACAAGGGGCTGAGGAAATTATTTGTTGTATTGTTTATTGTCCATTTTATTCTTTTCATTTACTGTATGGAGAGATTTGAGAGAGGATATGTATCAAAAATTCTACTTTATTATATTCAAGCAGAAGTCTTAAAGTGTGTTCCATTTTCAAACTTCTTCCCTGAATTGCTCCCATCAATAAATAGGAAAATAAAGAAGAGAGATTAAATAATTTACCAAAGATAACACTGTTAACCATGCAAAAGAAAAAACAAAATAGACCCTTAGTCAAGGGTCATTCTTGGCCAGCCTACTCATTAATTTATTATCTTGGAAGTTAATTATCAGAGAAGTGACTTCCCTAACCTGACAAAGAAAGTAAAGCAGGAAAAGATGTTTAGCATCAAAAAATATTTTTCTAATAGCCAAGAGAAGTTGGTAATAGTGAACCAAAAAGAACTAGTTAATATAAGTTATATCAAAGTTAAGTCAGTTTTAAAACTTAAATTTCATTTCTAATCTTTTTTCCTCACAACACATATATGATTAAACTGCTGGATGTTTAGCCTAACTGTCCCCCCAAGGTTGCTGCTCTTTTCTTAGATGTGTCTTCACAATCATAAGAAATAGCCCAGAAAGGGTAACTAAAGTATTACAGCTCCAAAGCAATCAATAGCTTTAGCACCTCCAGTATCTTCTTTTAGGTTAAATTGTATTGCAATGCTTCTAAAAAATCTGGTTGCCACAGTAACCTCAGTAATCTGCTTTTTGAGAATCATATGATTTTTTTTTTTCATACGGTTCCTCTGGTGGATTTATTGTTACTATAGAACTGAGAGGAGAGGGGAAGTTGGGGCTAAATGCTATGATTTTATATTCTTACTTGGTGGTTCTGAGTGAGACTAAAGGAAGCTATCTTCTACCATGTAGAATTTGTGTTTTGGGAAAGGAGAAGGCAGCTCTTAAATTCACACAGCTGCAGGCTATTAAAATCGGACAGAATGCAATCAAAATAAATTCTGACATCAGAACATAATACTTTTAAGTTCTTTTTTAGCTGTGCCTACTCATAAACAATTGTTGGAAAATCGAGCATGAACTAAATTGCTCAAATCAATGGTTAGTTGTAAAACAATATGTGAGTAATCGATTGACTGTATTCTCCTATTGACTCAAAGTGACTTGTGTACATTGGCCTAAACTTTAATAATAATACATAGAAAACAGAGGATTACAGAGCATTCAGCATAGGTAGTTGTTAAATGAATTTTTAGAAACCATGAAATTTACCATAATAACTTTCATCCAGATGCTTCTTCACAAGTGAATCTCTTGCTCTCTTTCTTTCCCTCTCTCTCTCTTTTGAATGGTTTGCATAGCAATGCTTTTGTTCCTCAAAATTTTCATGTTTAAATTCAGGTAGCTATCTCCAAAGAATTTAAAATTAAAGTTTTCTTTTTTTATTAGTTTTGCCATACAATGACATGGTATCACCATGGGTTTACATATGCTCCCCCTCCAGAATCTCCCTCCCTCCTCCCTCCCCCCGGGAAATCTCATTGCACCAGCCCTGAGCATCAATCCTGGGCTGGCGATTGATTAGACATATGATAATTAACATGTTTCAATACCATTCTCCCATATCATCTCACCCTTTCCCTCATCCACAGAGTCCACGAGTCTATTCTATACATCCACGTTCCTTTTGCTGTCTCGCATGCTGGGTTCTGGTTACCGTCTTTCTAAATTCCATATATATGCATTAATATACTGTATTGTTGTTTTTGCTTCTGGCTTACTTCACTCTGGATAATGGGCTCCAGTTTCGTCCATCTGAGTAGAACTGATTCAAATGAATTTTTTTTTTAATGCTGAGTAATATTCCATTGTGTATATGTACCACAGCTTTCCCATCCATTCGTCAGTTGATGGGCATCTAGGTTTCTTTATTGCCTCATCTAAGCATGTAGCCCTAACAAATTACATCGGGTAAAGTGTTACTTTAGAGGGTACATATGCAGTGTTCCTGAATGGAAAATGTCAGTATATTATAAGACATTCAAGCTGTTGGATGTTTTGGTGATATGTAACATAACCTATTTTCCCTTAAAGTAACTTCTTTTTTACCCCCGCTCCATTCTCTCAGCCCATACACAATCATGATGGGAGACAGAAAAATCTACTTCTCATTCCAGTTATAGCAAAGCATATTTTCATTTTGACACGTCTCTAGAGTAGATGGTGTAGGGATCGTTTTCACTTTTATTTTGAATAAATTATAGGTCTCAAATAAATATTTGTACTTAGAAAATTAAAGTCATGTTTCATTTGGACTCGTGTACAAAGACTTACTTGAAGTTTTCTAGAGATATTTAATTATATTTTCATAAATTGATTTCACATTTTTAGGTTAGAGTTTAATGTGAAACCATGACCAATATCAAACTTGAAAATGGTGTACATTTACACTGAAAACTTTATTTTTAAATTCATAGGTAAGATGAAGTAAGGGAAAGTAAGAGACAATCAGGATAAATACATGTCATATTAAAATCAGTTTAAAAATACTGGTACACACTATAGATAGTGATCACTTTTCATTTCATAAAGTCATACTGCAGGACGTTTTCCAACTATACACAAAAATTTTTGTTGTCAAAATTTTATTATTTTATTACCAATGTTGAGAAAAGTAACTATTGAGATTGAATTTTTATTTTTAATATTTTAGTAACACCTCACTTTATAACTTTTCTTTCTTTTTCCTTCTTTTTGAATGATACGTTCATCCTTTGGCTAGAAGAACTCTACAATTTTCTATTATTGCAAGCTTTCATATTTAAAAATTTAATAAACATTTATAATTCTAAAATTTTCTACTACTACAAGCTGTTTTATATATGCTACCTATTAATAACTGATTCTTATGTAGGTCATACTCAATTGTAAGCAACAAATGTTCATTTTAAAATAGGGGCAAAGCAATGACATTGGTTAATATTACCTACTAAGTTACCTACATTGGGAAAGGAGTACGTCAAGGCTGTATATTGTCACCCTACTTATTTAACTTATATGCAGAGTACATCATGTGAAATGCCAGGCTGGATGAAGCATAAGCTGGAATCAAGATTGCTGGGAGAAATATCAATAACCTCAGATATGCAGATGATACCACCCTTATGACAGAAAGCGAAGAAGAACTAAAGAGCCTCTTGATGAAAGTGAAAGAGGAGAGTGAAAAAGCTGGCTTAGATCTCAACATTCAGAAAACTAAGATCATGTCATCTGGTCCCATCACTTCATGGCAAATAGATGGGGAAACAGTGGAAACAGTGTCAGACTTTATTTTGGGGGGTTTCCAAAATCACTGCAGATGGTGATTGCAGCTATGAAATTAAAAGACACTTGCTCCTTGGAAGAAAACCTATGAGCAACCAAGACAGCATATTGAAAAGCAGAAACATTACTTTGCCAACAAAGGTCCATTTAGCCAAAGCTATGGTTTGTCCAGTAATCATGTATGGATGTGAGAGTTGGACTATAAAGAAAGCTGAGTGCCGAAGAATTCATGCTTTTGAACTGTGGTGTTGGAGAAGACTCTTGAGAGTCCCCTGGACAGCAAGGAGATCCAATCAGTCCATGCTAAAGGAAATCAGTCCTGAGTATTCATTGGAAGGACTGATGTTGAAGCTGAAACTCCAATACTTTGGCCACCTCATGGGAACAACTGACTCATTGGAAAAGACCCTGATGCTGGGAAAGATTGAAGGTGGGAGGAGAAGGGGATGACAGAGGATGAGCTGGTTGGATGGCTTCATCGATATGATGGACATGAGTTTGAGTAGGCTTTGGGAGTTGGTGATGGACAGGGAGGTCTGGCATGCAGCAGTCCATGGGGTCACAAAGAGTTGGACACAACTGAGCGACTTAACTGAACAGAAGTTAACTATGAAGAGATAATAGCACTCACTGAACAAGCACTGTTCTAAAAACTCTGACCTAATTCAGATATTGGAAAATAAGGACAAATGCTCCTACTTACGGGTTTTGTCAATTATAGTGAGAGTTCACTATATATTCCCAAGAATGTGGGATACAGGCTTTAAGTCTCCAAATAGGTAACTGATACTTTAATAAAGTGCTTCATAGCAAGATTTTACTGTTTTGAAAAAAAAATGCTTACAAGAGAGTTCTGAAAATGCACATCTACAGCTTCACAAAAGCAAATAACATGCAGACGTGTTATATTCTCAGAAGTGCTTTGCTTATCTATTATTTAGCATGTTTCAGTTAACATGTCAATACTTGCTAATTCAGTGAGCTATAGATAGTAAAGACTTATAAATTCTTTCCTCTTCTGATTTTAGCTGTGCCTGTGCTCTTTTTCTATCTGTTATATCATGAGGAATATTATTAAGTTGTTTATCTATCTGCAAGGTGGAAAAAGGGAGGGAATTTATACCAAATGTTCTTTAGGGGTTTTTGTTTGTTTGATTTTAGCTTGCTAATTTGTTTCTTTCTCTTCCTTTCTTCCTGTCCTCTTCCTCCTCCTCCTCTACCTCTTCTTAAGAGTATATGTATAACAAGCTGTGGATTTTAGTGGTTTTTCTTTCTTTTGAATTAACAGTGGATGAAGTTTTAGCTAATATAAAGCCAATAGAATTTTAGCACAAACTTTGGCACTTTTTCCATATCAAGCCTGCTGCAGTCCATGGGGTCACAAGGAGTTGGACTTTGTGACTGAATAACAACAATAGCGATCATGAACAAGCGAAAAGTTGAGTCTTTGGAGTAACTAATACAACTGAAAAAATTCAGTGAAACTAATAAGGAGAAGGAATGAGGTGTAGTCCTTCAAAGGAGAGGAAGGCAATTCACATGGAGACAGAAAGGCAAATATTTGGTAAACAAAGGTTTGCCATACCTTTAGGGGAATTTTTCTTATATAAGGCAAACTTACCTTTGGTAATAGCTCTCTTTTTGGTGCAGAATCCATATACAAATTCTTTTAAACAATTAAGGAGGAGGTAGAAAGAAAATGACACGAGTTTGAGCAAGTTCTGGGAGTTGGTGATGGACAGGGAGGCCTGGCATACTGCAGTCCATGGGGTCGAAAAGAGTCGGACACAACTGAGCTGAACTGAAAAAGAAAAACTTCCTGAATCTTATGTTTCTTTAAAATAATCAAACTAAAATGAACCGCATGCCAAAGAGATACATTTTGGGGTGGTGAGTAATGCCAAAAAATTTGAATAAAATATAGTAAAACTTTCATTTAAATATAAAAATTGCATTTGTATAGGAATAAATCTAAAAAGGTATCTCATAAGTCTACATGTAAAACCATACAATTTAAAAACTCTTTAAGGGAACATACAGAAATGGAGGCATATACTGTTAATGAATTGGAAGATTCAGTAATGTAGAGATACCAATTATCCCTCAATTTAATTATAGATTCAACGTAATTCCAGTCAAAATCACTATAGAATTTTTATGAAATTTGATAAGCTGTTTCTCCATTGGTCTTGAAACAAAAGGTAACATATATAGATAAGTAATTTTTGAAATATAGTTAAGTATTGTTACTAGATGGTTATTAAGCTTTTTGGACACCATGGTAGAATAACAGACCAAAAGAATAGAATACAAACCCAAAAATAACTCATGTGCATGGCCACTTGATTCATGACAGACATAGTGAAACAGAAGGGAATGGGGGCAAAGTAAAACCTTTAAAAGAATGATATAGTCATTGAGGATATGACTTAAACTGATCAGAACCAACTAGGTCCAACATGGTGGAAGACTCTACTTCCAGTGGACCTTGAGTCCAGGACTGTGGGTTCAAGTCCAATCACATACCTGGGTACCAGGACTTAATGAAACTCAGCTTCTTTATGTTTCAGCACAGAAGGAATTCAGTGAGAGGCAAAGTAATAGATAAGAAGTGGATTAATTTAGAGAGATATACATTTCATAGACAAAATGTGGTCCTTCTCAAAAGGCGAGAACAGACCCAGAATATGGAGTCATCTCAGAAAGTGAGAGGGGTCCCAGAAGAAACATACTCCACAGAGTGTGGGCCATTTCAGAAGGCAAAAGGCCTTCATGGCAAATAGAAGGGGAAACAATGGAAACAGTGACAGACTTTATATTCTTGGGTTCCAAAATCACTGCAGATGGTGACTGCAGCCATGAAATTAAAAGGCGCTTGTTTCCTGGAAGGAAAGCTAAGACCAACCTAGAAAACATATTAAAAAGCAGAGACATTACTTTGCCAACAAAGGTCTGTCTAGTCAAAGCTATGGTTTTTCCAGTAGTCATGTATGGGTGTGAGAGTTGGGCCACAAAGAAAGCTGAGCGCCGAAGAATTGATGCTTTTGAACTGTGGTTTTGGAGAAGACTCTTGAGAGTCCCTTGAACTTCAAGGAGATCAAACCAGTCAATCCTTTTCTTTTTTTTTTTTACTTTAAAAAAATTAATTTATTTATTTAAATTGGAGGCTCGTGGACTTTGTGGATGAGGGTAAGGGTGGGATGATATGGGAGATGGGAGAAGGGCATTGAAGCATGTTAATTGTCATGTGCCTAATCAATCGCCAGCCCAGGATTGATGCTCGGGACTGGTGCAGCGAGATTTCCCGGGGGGGAGGGAGGAGGGAGGGGGGTTCCGGAGGGGAAGCATATGTAAACCCATGGTGATATCATGACAATGTATGGCAAAAACAATAATTAAAAAATAAATAAATAAATAAATAAATAAATAAATAAATAAATTGGAGGCTAGTCACTTTACAATATTGCAGTGGATTTTTCCATACATTGACATGGCATATGGAATCAGCCACAGGTGTACATGTGTCCCCCCATCCCAACACCCCCTCTGCATCCCTCCCCATCCCATCCCTCTGGGTTGTCACAGTGCACCAGCTTTGAATACCCTATTTCATGCATCGAACTTGGGCTGGTCATCTGTTTCACATATGGTAATATACATGTTTCAATGCTGTTCTCTCAAATCATCCCACCCTCACCTTCTTCCACACAGCCCAAAAGACGTCTCCCACAGTCTTTATATCTGTGTCTCTATTGCTGTCTCACAGATCAGGTCATCATTATCATCTTTCTAAATTCCACTTATATGCATTAAAATACTGTATTGGTATTTTTCTTTCTGACTTACTTCACTCTGTATAATAGGATACAGTTTCATCTACCTCATTAGAATTGACTCAAATTTGTTCTTTTTAATAGCTGGGTAATATTCCATTGTGTATATGTACCACAGCTTTCTTATCCATTCATCTGCTGATGGACATCTAGGTTGCTTCCATGTCTTAGCTATTGCAAACAGTGCTGCAATGAATATTGGGAATACACGTGTCTCTTTCAATTCTGGTTTCTTCAGTGTGTATGCCAAGCAGTGGGATTGCTGGGTCAAATGGCAGTTCTATTTCCAGTTTTTTTAAGGAATCTTCACACTGTCCTCCATAGTGGCTGTACTAGTTTGCATTCCCACCAACAGAGTAAGAGGGTTCCCTTTTCTCCACACCCTCTCCAGCATTTATTTTTTGTAGACTTTTTGATAGCAGCTATTATGACCAGTGTGAGATGGTACCTCATTGCGCAAACCAGCTAATCTTAAAGGAAATCAACCCTGAATATTCATTGGAAGGACTGATGCTGAAGCTGAAGCTGAAGCTTCAAACCTTTAGCCCCTGGTGCGAAGAGCTGACTCACTGGAAAAAAACCTTGATGCTGGGAAAGATGGAAGGCAAAAGGAGAAAAGTGTGACAGAGGATGAGATGATTAGATAGCATCACCAACTCAATGGACATGAATCTGAGCAAACTCTGGGAGAAACTGAAGGACAGGGTCGTCTGACCTGTTGCAGTCCATGGGGTCACAAAGAGTCAGACAGGACTTAGCCAACTGAACAACAACAACCCTGTGCCTCAGTTTTTCCATCTATCAAGCTATTCATCTAACAGTATAATCTGCTTTCTAGGATTTTTGTGAGATTAAATCAGTTAACACACATAAACTTCTTACAACAGTAGCTGGATAGGGAATTTTATACAAACATTTGAATCATTAATACTAAGGAGACTATATTAGAAGAGCAGATGGCTAAGATACAAAATTCAGGTTACAGAGAAAAATTTTTGAAAGAACAGAGAGCAGTTAACTTGGACCAAAGAGACTACATTATAAATGTCTTTATAATGTGTTGCTCCTGAAAATAATATTAGAAACAAAGAGAAGCCACAGAAGGTAATCTTTGCTTCAACATGAGTATATGTCATTTGTTAAAGTATATATCAGAAATTAAAACATTGAAAGAGATTAAACTCAATGATAATATGTTCTAGATATAGCATGATTAATGATTGCTGCTTACAACCTCTCTTTTGTTGATAGCCTGTCCTTAAATCATCTTGTATTGGGAAATTGAGTGAGTGAGAGGATTAACAAGTGATAGTTACCTGATTTTTTGGGAATTTCTGAGTTCAGTGTACAGTCAGTTCTGTTAAGTATGAATTTCTTCTCTTTAGTTTTTTTGACAATTTGGGCTATTTGAAAAACATACTTTTTTAAATTTTGTATAGTATGACACCACATTTTATGTGATTAAATTCTTGGATATTGCATAGCATGCTCTAGTGGAGTTTTAAGGGTATCCTACTAGGTTAGCCAAGAGTCTCTGTTTTCAGCTCCCTGAATGGACCTCTGCTGCCCAGACTCTTCAACTTCGTCTGGGCCCCTCAAATCATTCCATGATCAGGAAACTGCCCAGCAGGTCCCATCAAAGATGCTGCTGTAAAACCAAATCTGTCTAATCTGATTTTTCGATTGGTTGAAGATACTGAATGATACCCAGATTCCCATGCATTTCTTGTGTTTTCTTTATGGCACTTAACCAAAAGATAAGTATTTGTTTATTGATTTGTTCATTGTCAAAAGGACACGCTCTTATTCTGTTTGATTAATCACCACAAATCCAATACCAAGAAGAGATCCTAGCACAAAGAAGTATACTAAGTAGGTGACCAATTACTGGATGAGTGAATACATGAATGTACATGTCTCCTAAGTATAGATGATCATTTTGTGAATAATGTGTTACATGTAAAGTCCATCTGGGAATTATCAACAAAATTGAATATATACAAAAAATTGAGTGTTGGGAACATTTAAATACCATAAACTTAAGATATTAATATCTGTATTTCATTGATATTAAAATTCATGTTGTATTTCTCATAATAGCTGAAAAAGCTCAACCTTATTTTATTGATGCTAATTACAATGTAAAACACATTTTAATGTCACCATAATGGATGATATACTTAATCTCTGCAACAAGGTGAATCCATTATTTAAATTACTAATTGGATTTCAATAAGCATTTAGTAGATCATCAATGATTTTAAGTCTGTGTAATGAGTAATTGGAAGCCTTATAGAATGTGACACATTAATACCAAAGAATGTAAATAGCAAAAAAGAGTCAGAAGTATAATATCTTAGGAATCTCTTAAAAAGATATTCAAAATTTAACGACATGGAACTCATGTAAAACAAATGGAGTCTACTAATCTAACATGTAGATAAGTATTTGATTATAATAATAATTTTGTAGGAAGTATAGACTTGCAGAAACCTAAGGAAAATTTTAACTTGAATGAGAGGGTGCAAGAGAAGGAATAATTTGCTGTGGAAATTATACTGGTGATAGAAATTCTAGAGGCAGGATGGTTTAGCAACTTTGGCATCAGACCTGAATTCAGATTTTGACTCTACCACTGACAAGTTGGGAGACTTAGGCAAATTATAAAAACTTTCTAAACTTTTCTAAGTTAATTTTTAATTTTAAAAATTTAAGTATTTAAAAAATATTTCTCTTTTTTTCCCTACATTTTTTCTTTCTTTTCCTTCTTCCTGGCTTCTCCCTCTCTTACTCTATCTCTCTCTATGGCTACACACAGATGTGTTTGAGAACTCTGAATTTCTTTCTTTATAAATGCAGTATATTTTTAGCAATATTATTACCATAGGCTTTTATAGCTTAATCCATGCTTAAGACCTATTTTCCTCTCTGAGGGACATATTCTCTATGCAAAAGACTGGTGAACATTGGGACAGATACTGTGAAAACTAAATTTATTGTACAGAGAAATATTTTACTCATCTGCTTCCACTGATGTCTTCTGTGCCTGTTGTTTAAATAATCTAGTTCAGAAGTTAAATTGATCAGATTCAACATTTCTTGATGTGTTCCATTCATATCAACATCATTCTGACTTGATGGACATATTTCATTTCTCTCTGCCAGTCTCTTTTGTTTCCTAGATTTTAAGAGCAAATTAAGTATATAAGTTTAGAATGAATAGTTGATCAGGATCTGTAAGGAAAGTATATGAGGATAGTTTCTCATTCTAGTTCAACATTTATTATAATAATTGTAATCTTTTTTTTGTTTGTTTATTTTATTAGTTTTTCCATACAATGACATGATATCACCATGGGTTTACATATGCTCCCCCTCCAGAACCCCCCTCCCTCCTCGCTCCCCCCGGGAAATCTCATTGCACCAGCCCTGAGCATCAATCCTGGGCTGGCGATTGATTAGACATATGATAATTAACATGTTTCAATGCCATTCTCCCCTATCATCCCACCCTTACCCTCATCTAGAGAGTCCACGAGGCTGTTCTATACATCTGCATTCCTTTTGCTGTCTCGCATGCAGGGTTCTCGTTACCATCTTTCTAAATTCCATATATATGCGTTAATATACTGTATTGTTGTTTTTGCTTCTGGCTTACTTCACTCTGGATAATGGGCTCCAGTTCCGTCCACCTGAGTAGAACTGATTCAAATGAATTTTTTTTAATGCTGAGTAATATTAGATTGTGTATATGTACCACAGCTTTCTTATCCATTCATCAGTTGATGGGCATCTAGGTTGCTTCCATGCCCTAGCTATTGTAAACAATGCAGCGATGAACATTGGGGTACACGTGGCTCTTTCAATTCTGGTTTCCTCAGTGTGTATGCCCAGTAGTGGGATTGCTGGGTCATATGGCAGGTCTATTTCCAGTTTTTTAAGGAAATCTCCACACTGTTTTCCATAGTGGCTGTACTAGCTTGCATTCCCACCAACAGTGGAAGAGGGTTCCCTTTTCTCCACATCCTCTCCAGCATTTATTGCTTGTAGACTTTTGGATTGCAGCCATTCTGACTGGTGTAAAGTGGTACCTCATTGTGGTTTTGATTTGCATTTCTCTGATAATAAGTGATGTTGAGCATCTTTTCATGTGTTTGTTAGCCATTTTTATGTCTTCTTTGGTGAAATGTCTGTTTAGTCCTTTGGCCCACTTTTTGATTGGGTCGTTTATTTTTCTAGCATGGAGCTGAAGGAGTTGCTTGTATATTTTTGAGATTAATTGTTTGTCCGTTGCTTCATTGGCTATTATTTTCTCCCATTCTGAAGGCTGTCTTTTCACCTTGCTTATAGTTTCCTTTGTTGTGCAAAAGCTTTTAATTTTAATTAGGTCCCATTTGTTTATTCGTGTTTTTATTTCCAATATTCTGGGAGGTGGGTCATGGAGTATCCCGCTTTGGATTATAGCAGAGAGTGTTTTGCCTATGTTATCCTCTAGGAGTTTTATAGTTTCTGGTCTTATGCTTAGATCTTTGATCCATTTTGAGTTTATCTTTGTGTATGGTGTTAGAAAGTGATCTAGTTTCATTCTTTTACAAGTGGCTGTCCAGTTTTCCCAGCACCACTTGTTAAAGAGGTTGTCTTTTCTCCATTGTATATTCTTGCCTCCTTTGTCAAAGATAAGGTGTCCATAGATGCGTGGATTTATCTCTGGGCTTTCTATTCTGTTCCATTGATCTATGTTTCTGTCTTTGTGCCAGTACCATACTGTCTTAATGACTGTGGATTTGTAGTATAGCCTAAAGTCAGGTAGGTTGATTCCGCCAGTTCCATTCTTCTTTCTCAAGATTGCTTTGGCTATACGAGGTTTTTTGTATTTCCATACAAATTGAGAAATTATTTGTTCTAATTCTTTGAAGAAGACCTCTGGTAGCTTGATAGGAATTGCATTGAATCTATAGATTGCTTTAGGTAGTATACTCATTTTCACTATATTGATTCTTCCAATCCATGAGCACGGTACATTTCTCCATCTGTTTGTGTCCTCCTTGATTTCTTTCATCAGTGTTCTATAGTTTTCTATATACAAGTCTTTTGATTCTTTAGGTAGAAATACTCCTAAGTATTTTATTCTTTTTGTTTCGATGGTGAATGGGATTGTTTCCTTAATTTCTCTTTCTGATTTCTCACTGTTAGTGTATAGGAATGCCAGGGATTTCTGTGTGTTGATTTTGTATCCTGAAACTTTGCTATATTCACTGATTAGCTCTAGTAATTTTCTCGTAGAGTCTTTAGGGTTTTCAATATAGAGGATCATGTCATCAGCAAACAGAGAGAGTTTTACTTCTTCTTTTCCAATCTGTATTCCTTTGATTTCTTTATCTGCTCTGATTGCTGTGGCCAAAACTTCCAAAACTATGTTGAATAGTAGTGGTGAGAGTGGGCACCCTTGTCTTGTCCCTGATTTCAGGGGGAATGCTTCCAGTTTTTCACCATTGAGGATAATGTTTGCTGTGGGTTTGTCATATATAGCTTTTATTATGTTGAGGTATGTTCCTTCTATTCCTGCTTTTTGGAGGGTTTTTATCATAAATGGATGTTGAATTTTGTCAAAGGCTTTCTCTGCATCTATTGAGATAATCATGTGATTTTTATTTTTTAATTTGTTAATGTGGTGTATTACATTGATCGATTTACGAATATTGAAGAATCCTTGCATCCCTGGGATAAAGCCTACTTGATCATGATGTATGATCTTTTTGATGTGTTGTTGGATTCTATTTGCTAGAATTTTGTTGAGGATTTTTGC
>ML664670.1:180303-201042 GCA_007570785.1 Antilocapra americana
GCACTCCTTCTAAGGTGTATACAGCACCGATCTGTCCAGCATCCCCACAAGTCTTGGTTAGCCTCCCCGGGGCTGGGTTATGCCCACTGCTCTCAGGCGGGGGTTGGGGCAGTCCGAAGCCCGCAGCTGCCCAGCCTCTCTGTTGACTCCTCACCGCCCTTTGTTTTGTGCACGGGCCTGGGGGGGGGGGTGCTTTTCCTGGAAGGTTAGGTCCCTCCGGCTGCTCCGTTCCCTGAGCCCGCGGCCCGCCCCTCCCTGAGCAGGAGCAGTCTGCTTCGGCTGTGCTGCTGCTCTCGGCTGTGCTTGTAGCTAGAGACGAACCTTGCAGGGCTTAGCTATTAATCTGCTTCTGCTCTCAGCTATATTGCTCTCCAAGATCCACCGCAGATCTGCCAGAGAGAATGCTCCCTGGTATTCAGAAACCTTTCTCCTCTTTTTTTTTTTTTTTTTTCCCTCTTTATTCCAGACTCCCCTTCCGGGACGGAACCCGTCCCCAGCTCTTTGTCTCTCCCTCTACTTTTTTTTTCTTTTCTTTCTTTTGTCCTACCTCCTCACGTCGGCACTGGGTCGCCTCTCCAGATGCCCGATGTCCTCTGCCAGCATTCAGTTCCTGTTTTTTGGAGTTTGCTCGGCCTTTAAAAGTTCTTTTGGTATATTTATTGGGGAGAGAGTGTTCTCCCCGTCCTATTCCTCCGCCATCTTAGTTTCTCTCTCCTATATTTATTTTAAAATATAATATTGTCACTTTGATTAAATAGATAAGCAAATACTGTTTCACAGGTGCCCATCATTCCATCTTAATCAAGTACTCAGATCTCCTTTGATAACTATTTTGATTTTGTCTTCTCAGGATCAGATTCTTAATTTAAAAAAATTAAAATATCTTTGCACCTGGAAGTATCTTTGAGATTTCCCAGTGCATCCAAGCAAATCACAAAAATTTCTTCTTATTAAAAGAAAATAAATATTTAGAGTTATTTGAGAAAATAAATATTTAGAGTTATTTGATCCTCTCCATATTTATTAATTAGCTCAATATTATTATAAGAGATAAATGAGAATAATAATGATAAAATAGGAGGAGCTCATTCTTACCTAGGTTAATTTTGCACATGTAAAATGCTTTTAATATTAAAATGTAAGAGTATTTGTCAATATGCTCGTTATTCATAATATCTTATTCTTACCCCCAAGGGAAGTGAGTTGAAAATTTTATGAAATAGTTATGTGCTGTACATGCCAATGGCTTTTTTAAATTTTTGTATTATTGATTACTGTAATAAATTAACAACAGCCATATACTCTCATAGACAGGTGAACTTTGCTTTCTTCTATTTCTTACTTAAATACTCAATGGTTGGAACTCATGTTTTCAACCAAGTCAGTTTTCATGTTTCTATGAGCTATCTTAACTGGTAACTCAAAGAAGACAGAAAAGATATCTGAAGATAGTTAAGCATGTGTCACTTAGAATCCTTTCTAACTATAGCAGAGGACTGACTCAAGCTTTCCAGGATATTTTTATTTCATAATGAGATGCCTTCTTGAAAACCAACTGCTGATTTGAGATCCAGGGGAACCAAAATTAATTATATTGGACTAAACTGATGGGAAAATCTTAATAGTAGTGATTTGTTTGGGATATTGGTTATGTTGTTTTAATGCTCTATTGACTGATGAATATTTAAGAACTCACTTTTTCTTTCATATCTCTGACCCTCAATTTAGAATATTGTGCTTTTATAAATGGAAATGAACATTTAAAAATGGAATCTAATTTCCAATGAAGTCTCATAGTTCAGAACCAAATATTTTAAAAGAGTTCTCTTATTTTTTGTTTTTTGGTAATAGTTATATTAAAAAATTAATAAAGAGAAACCTCAATTGAATAGAGTAGGGTGACCAGAGAGGGAGCTTTCACACGCTGCATGGAGAGGAGAGACCAATAGGAAGAAGAGAGTCCTCTTTTTCCTGGCAAGGACTCAACCAATGAAAAGCTCTGGACTCTTCATTTACTACAGCCCTCTCCCAACTTCCTTTTTGTCTCTGTAAAACTATTCTTCTTCTTTACCCTGTAGGGGGACTTTACTATGGCTCATCATTGTTATAGACACCAAATTGCAATTCTCTGCTGATCTTGAATAATTACATCTTCGCTGGAGAAATATCTGGCAATTTATTGATTTCAGGTCAACATTTTAATGGCCCATATGGGGACCAGAGAAGACAGCTTGTGGTTCTGGGCCTGGTGAGCACAAGGTGCAATATCCAAAACTGAGTCCAATGTCACTCACTGATTTTCTCCCTGACCCTGGAGTTTGAATGATGTTTTTCTCTTGGATCATGGCTCATGTTCTCTTTGTGTTTCATGTTCTCTAGGCTTTATTTGTGATCTATTTAAACGTTTCTGGTTAAGGCTTTGTTCTGTATGTGAGTACTTGTTTGATAATTCACTCTTATCTTAAGATCAGACCATTTCAATCAAAGGTGGCTGAAAATGCCTTTGCCCCAATTCCTTTGGGAAGGGGCTGCTTTGAATAAAACTGCCAGTTTTTCAGCCCTTTGGCCTGTTTCTTTGGATGGGCTGTCCTCTGGAGAGTGGCTAAAAAAAATGCTATGTCCTCCAGAATAGGGCTGTCTCCTTAAGACTGGCTGGGATCAGCTTGAAAGCTGTGTAAATTGAGCTGTTTGAAGATTGATCTTTACTCTAGAGGAAACATATCTGAGAAGGGAACCCTAGTTATCTAAATATCTTGAAACCCTCTCCCCAACTCTAGCTTTTATGTTTAAAAACCATGTTCCCTTTTCACATGCATTTCTAACTAAATGGACTGGTCCAAGCAAAGGGAACTTAGAGTATCAGGGTCAAAAACAGGGTGTAGGTTCAATCTGGACCCCCAAGCAACAAACACTATTATCACTTGACATTCTATTGTTTCTAATCCTGTTGTTACTAACTCTATTCTTACTACCATCCATTCCTACCAGAAATAAATTCTTTACTATAATCTGTTTATGCAGTGCCCTCTTTAGTATCACAGTAGATGAAACTAGTCAATACCTTTTTGCCTTCACATCAGAAGAAAAACAATTCACTTGACAGTAATGCCTCGGGGTTTTACTGAGAGTCCTTATTTCTAGCAAATCCTGAAGGCTGATCTGGATAACATAAATATCCCTAGAATCTCTACTTTGTGGCAATGTATGGATGATTTGCTTTCTTGCTCACCTTCTTAAGCCTCTCCACATGAAGATAGGATCCAGTTGCTAAGGATTTTAGCCTTAAAAGGACATAAGGTCATTAAAGAAAAAGTGCAGTTTGCCCAAAATCTGCTTCATTATTTAGGGCATCTAATATCAGAACAAGGGCTACATCAAGATCCAAACAGACTTCATGATATCCTAAGTCTCCCCAAACCTGAAACTAAATGCCAATTGTGAGGTTTTCTCAGACTAGTTGGTTATTGCCAAAACTGGATTCTAAATTTCTCTTTTATGGCCAAACTCCTGTATTCTTTATTCAGTAATAACAAGCCAAACCCAATTTTATGGGATAGACTGAATAACTTAGCCTTTAAGGCCTTAAAGGAGAGTCTGATGAACTCATTTGTTCTTGGACATCTCAATGATCAGATTCCCTTTTCTTCGGGGTTCTTTCCAAAGACCACAGGGACCCATAGGGTAATATGGGCAGTCATTGGACCCTGTGGCACATGGATATGCTTCTTGCCTTAAAGTCATTACTGCCACTTTCCTTTGGTTAAGGCCACTGAGAAAATTGTTGGGGGCTCTCCTTTAATCATTTTTGTACCTCATACATTTGAAATTCTTTTGAATTCTCATCACTTTCAACATTTCTCAGGCAGCCACTTCGCCTCCTATGAAGTCCTTTTAACTACCCCTTCATAACTCTTTTATGTTGCAAAAACATTACATCACCAATGAAATCCCTCACAATTGCTTAATGCTGACAGACCACCCCCTGACTCCTAGTAATGATCTACAGAAAATTCCACTGGATAACATTTACTTCTCATGGGTCAGGGATGGTTCTTATTTAAAAGGTAATGATGGCAAATATTGTGCTAGGTGTGCTATTGCAACTTCTTTTGAGGTTGTTGAGGCAGCATGTTTACCTAAGCTGCTTTGGCCCAAGAGGCTGAATTATATGCTCTTATAGGCTCTTGTACTTTAGCTGAGGATGAAACTGCCAATATTTATACTCACAGTAAGATATGCTTTTGGAGCAGTTCATGATTTTGGAATATTGTGGAAGTAATGTGGCTTCCTTACTTCTGGTGGAAATAAAATTAAAAATGATCCCTATACTCAGGACTGGACTGAAGCTTCCCTTTGCAGATAGGCTACTGCCTTTCTTCTACTGCTGAAGTCCTTTTGGGAAGGATTAACCCTATTGGAAGAACTCTCCTTGAAATTTAAGGAACCCATTTTACTGGCCATGTGCTTCAACAAGTTTGTTTTGGCCAGTATTGGTGCTTAAGGTGTCCATCTCCTGAGGGTGCACTGTGAAACAATCACTCTACCAAAACATGATAATTTGTAATAGAAGCAATTAAGCCATTGCAATATTGGAGTATCTCTCCTTCTATCAGTTGTGGGTCAAAAGTAGGAACCAGGTGCACTGGGTTTCCTGTGACTCTCTCCAAGGATAAAAGTTTGAGTTCCAAAAGTGGTGAATCTGAGTTTTAGAAAGACTAATAGCAGTGCTTTTGGCTAAGGTATCTGGAGGCCTTCTGCAAATTTTGCCAACTGAGTCTTAATAATGCTGTTAAATGCATTCCATTAACCAGAGGACTGAGAGTAGTAAGGACAGTGAAAGTTTTATAAAACTGACCATTTTTAATTTTATTTCCACCTAGCACAATATTTGCCATTGTTACCTTTTAAATAAGAACCATCCCTGACCCATGAGAAGTAAATGTTATCCAGTAAATGAATTTTCTGTAGATCATTACGAGGAGTCAGGAGGTGGTCTGTCAGCATTAAGCAGTTGTGAGGGATTTCATTGGTGATGTAATGTTTTTGCAACATAAAAGAGTTATGGAGGGGTAGTTAGAAGGATTTCACAGGAGGCGAAGTGGCTGCCTGAGAAATGTTCCAAAAGAACTCCCTTTGACCTCAATGGAAAGGCCTCTACCAGGTACTGCTTAACAAACTCTTGTGCCACATAATTCCAAAGAACGGACTCTTGTATTCATGTGGCACATCTAAAGTTCTGGACCCTGACTGACTGGACCAGCATGTCATCTGGTGAACTGAAAGTAACAGTCTCCCAGAATTGAAGTAGATGACATCTGATGAAACAGCTTTCTCAAGATATCTGGACCAGGCCTGTTGGAACTTTGTCACCAAACCTCTGATGCTGACATAACACTTCAGATGATCTCCAAAGTTTATGATCTTGGTAACATATGGACTTTACATAAAAAGTTCCTGAGAGTTCTCCCTCTCACTCTTTGTAACTCAAGTATGACCTTAATAGGTTTCCAATCTGTGTGCTTTTCCTCCAATGTGAGACACTACAGCCAGGAAGGATTTTTCCTGGAATTGAGGGACAAAAAGCCACTGAAACTAGAAAACCTGACTCTTGATCAGCAATGTTTTCAGAGAAAAATCTTGTTCAACACAGGGAAATGTAAAAAAATTTAAAACAGAAGCCTTAATGAATAGAGTTGGGAGATCAGAAGGAGAATCTCTCACATCCTATAAGAACAGCAGAGCCCAACAACAAGAAGAAAGAGTCCTCTTCTTTCCTGGCAAAGACTCAGCCAATGAAAAGCCCTGGACTCATTGTTTACTGAGTAACATCTTCCAACTTTGTTTTTACCTCTGTAAAAGCATTCTCCTTCCCTTACCATGTGGGAGGACTTGGTTGTAGACCCCCAAAATGCAATTCTCTGCTGGTCCTGAATAAACCCATTTTTAGTGGAGAAATATGTGGCAATCCATTGATTTCAGGCCAATGATTATTTTCATTATTTTAATAAGAATCAGTCTCCATTTTACCTCGAGTTAGAAAGGATCATTCAACCAAAGACATACCGCAGTCTTATATTTGAGAATGAATCACTTTTAGTTGGATACAGCAAGCTTACTATACAAAGGTACAAATGCCTACAAAACTATCATAGGAAACTGGTGCAGTATCTGGTTTATAGGGCGCCAGCCTCACAAGTGACAAAATCACTTTCTGGAAGGTCAGGAACATTAGCATATTTGGGGGACTTTGAAAAGAGAAGAATTTACTAATTCTCTGGATACTACAGTAAAATCCAGGGGAGAGATTTTCTTAACCTTGACTTCCTAGCCTAGACTTTATAGAGTCTTTAAATGGTCCAATCTTGGATTCTTTAATAAAATTCACAAACAAAAGCTAATTGTTTTAAGCAGGTTCACAGATATAGAGAATAAGCTAGTGGCTACCAGTGGGGAGAGGGGAGGAGGAAGGGCAATATAGGGGTAGGAGATTAAGAGGTACAAACTACTAGGTATAGAATAAGCTACAAGGGTATATTGTGATATAACCAATATTTTATAATAACTATAAACTGAGTATAACCTTTAAAAATTATGAATCACTCTTTTGTACACTTGTAACTTGTATATTATTATACAGCAACTATACTTCAATTTTAGAAAAGCTAATAGTTTTGTCTCAGTATCTGTTAAATGCTATATGATCAAGAAGCTTATATGGTTATTTAATACCACTTATTGCATTTGTAAAAATATACAGTCTAGGCTACAATGAAGCCAGTCTTTTATTTTGATCAGTATTTGAAACTTATTTATGACTAAAACATAGAATGCTAATAACTAAAGGTTTGGGTTCCCCCCAAATTCAAAAGTTGAACTCCCAGTCCCCAATGTGATGCTATTTGGAGATGCGGCCTTTGGAATATAATTAGGTCATGAAGGTAAACCCTTCATGAATGAGATCACTGCCTTTATAAGAAGAGACTTGAGAGAGATGATCTTTTTCTCTCTGCCATATGAGGACACAGCAAGTAGATGGCCATCTGCAAATCATGAAGGGGTCCTTACCAGAACTTGACTATGCTTGGCACCCTGATCTTGGACTCCACAACCTCCAAAACTCTGAGAAATAAATGTCTGTTGTTTAAGCCACACAGTCTACTGAATTTATTATACCAGCTTGAACTAAGGGAAATTGTTAAGAAAATGATTAAAACTGGAAAAATGGAGAAGGTGGTTAACATGTCTTTTCAATGTTATGTTGAGACATTATTTAATAACTTCACCCCATGATTATATAATTCTCTAGGGGAATGTACCTATGTTTGACTTTGATATTTACTACTCTATC
This sequence comes from Antilocapra americana, assembly GCA_007570785.1. Taxonomy (NCBI): domain Eukaryota; kingdom Metazoa; phylum Chordata; class Mammalia; order Artiodactyla; family Antilocapridae; genus Antilocapra; species Antilocapra americana. The sequence goes on from ML664670.1 coordinate 187,652, forward strand.
AGAACTCAGGCAATATAAAGTTGCTTACTAATATGTAAATTCTATCTGATAGCAAAGATAACCCTGATGATTATGGCTTAATTGATTCAAAGGACAACAATGAGTTTTATATATAATCTAACAATCCTACTCTAAAATTTTTAGACAGTTTTCTTGATAGACTTCATAAAACTCTGTTTCATCAAATGATTTTATAGCCATTTTGCCATTTTAGTAGTTTCCATTTTAATTAATGAATAAAATCTTTGAGATATGTTTATTTTATATTTCTGTAAATCATTCAAAACTTTTCAAATATAATAATTTGACCCATATAAGGTATTCATGTTTACAAAAGCCTGCATTTTAATATAAACATAAGAATTCATACAGGTAATCATATAAAGCTTCATTATAGAATAGAAAAATAAGGTTACATTTTAGCCTCTTTTTAGTTTGACATATTTAAGCTCTTTGATGCAGACTTTAGATTAATTAGGTATGTATCCTTATGTGATGGGAAAGAGGATGCAAGTAATCTGAACACAGATTAAATGGTTTTAATGTCATGAACCAGCAATTGTCTCTAGAAATAACTGACCTTATTTCCAATTACTTTCAGAAATGGCAGAATAATAGTAAGTCTGCCAAAACCAAAATTTTTGTTTTCATATGGTAAATACTAATGATGCCAGTGTGGCAATTTGTTTAATTACTTCATTGTGCATTTAGCAGCTGACTCAAACCTGGAAGGCCGCTGGGAAATGGTGCTGCACTAAATCAGATTTTTTTTCCCTTACAAGAGCAATACTGAAATTATCCTCTGGCCAGGGTATATCACTAAATACACTTGCAGTTATAAATTTCCTGTATAAAGTATATATATACCATATTCTATAATATGGGACACTGAGGTCCTCATCAATTTTTTGCTAAGGCTCATGAACTAATTCAAAGTTGTTCATAAGAACATGCTGACCTTGTCTGCAGGCAAAATTAAATAGATGTGAGAAGGTATTTTGTCATCTTATGTGGGTGAGAATATCTTGATTTGAATAATCACACTCCTCCCATCCCAACCTACAGTCCTTTTATTTTCCTTCTTAGCTATTCTATTATCAACATATAACATATTATATATCTTACCTTTTTATTTGTTAATTTTCTCTTTCTCTTACTGAAGTATAAGTTTCATGAGGTCAGAGATTTTTGTCTGTAATTTTTTCTTACTATAACCTGCCAGTTAATATATGTGCCTGGTGCATAGTCAGTGCTCAATAAATATATGTTAAATGAATTAAATGAAGGGAATAAGTGAATGGACCTTCTTTAAGTTCATTTAACACTATGATAATGTAAGAAAATTTTAAAACAGTTCAAAGCAACTTTCACTTGAATTTTTCTTCTATTGGATAATAAAATTCAAATAATTTTTTGCTTTTATTCTGCTTTAGCAAAATTTAATGTCTAGTAAATGACAGAAATTGTTACCACAGGTCACTATTCCATTACTTCTTATAAATTCAGTAATTTATAAAGATTTTTCTTTCCATTTTAGTACTTTTCTTATATATTTTATAGGTCCTCTTAATTGTTATTAATCATAGAGAGTATACATTAAAATGAATATAATCTATATTTAACCAATAATTCAGTTTTAAAAACTCTGAAATGGTTGTTAAAATATTATTCATGTACCTATTCTACCAAAACCCTTCAGAAAACAAAATATGTTGGAAAGAGAAATACTTTTTCTATTTTAAATCAGTTAAAAAGTATGAATTGTCACTCATTAAACAATTCCCACAGAATTGTTACATACACTTATGTTTATTATTCTAGCAATAGGAGTTTCATTTTAGGACATGTACTGTGACTGCATTGGTAGGAGAATGACAACATTTTCTCCTATTGAGAAAGATACAATCAAAGGCTGTTAGTGTTGAGGGATAATTAAATACCAGCAAAAACTAAATTCTAACTTCTGGGAGGCTTTGTCTTTTATGTAGTGAATTCAAATAAGAAATTACCAGTGTGAAAATAAGTTATTAGGTAGTATTACTTCACTACCAACTATTCAGATTGATCCAACATATTTATTTTCCCATAAATGCTAAATAAACTGTTCAGTGTACAGTTGAATAAAGAAAACAAAAATATCTGACATTGCCTATGAATATATATTTTTCAAAGTAATATATGCTAACATTCTAGTGGATATTTTGGACTATAAATATAATATATTATTGGAGCTTAAAATTTAATTGAAAGTATAAAAAAATTAAAATACTGATAGGTGATCTAAACATTCCGTTTATTTGTGTGCCAGAAGAGTCTTGGTCAGTTAGTCTTTGGAACCTATAATAATTTTATCCTTAAGAACATTGTAGATATTATGTAGGGATTTTCAGACTATGATGGCATGTAATACTATAACTACTATTTGGTTTTGACCATTGGAATACACATCAAAATCCTCCCAAAAGTTTCAAACTTTTTTTTAAATTTTCTTTACTTTATTGTTTTGGTTTTTCCATACAATGACATGAAACCGCCATGGGTTTACATATGCTCCCCCTCCAGACCCCCCCTCCCTCCTCCCTCCCAATTCCCTCCCCCTGGGACATCTCGGTGCACCAGCCACGAGCATCAATCCTGGGCTGGCAATTGATTTCACATATGATAATTAACATGTTTCAATGCCATTCTCCCATATCATCCTGCCCATGCCCTCTTCCACAGAGTCCACGTTTTAACAGCATTGGAAACTATGAATTTTCAGCCTGCAAAGCTTAAAGAAGTATTTTTATTTACTGAAGTTTAAGTGAGGTCATGAGGCAGGATGTTGGTGTGGACAACAGAGAGATGACTGGAAGAAGGAACCATAAAATTTTCACTCATGTGTTTATTAAATCCCTTCACTTTCCCACTGAAAAAAAAAGGGAGGATTGTATCATCTATCCTCCCAATCCGCCTTATCCATGCTTCTTATTCCATAATCTGCCTTGTCTGAGTTGAGAGAGCTGTGAGAATGGTGTCCTTTGGAGAATATATAATAGTCTTTATTTATCATCTCTGCTAATGAAAGAAAAGAGTTTCTGATGATATCCAGAAAATCTCTTCCTAGTGGGCATATAACCAGGTAGTGAAACCAAGATATCCTTTCTTTACACCAGAAAACTTACAGAAAACAGATATAATTACAAAATAGTAACAATAATAATAAATATTATGTACCAGCTATAGAATGGGCTAATTAGCTATCTCTTTGTTTTGCAAATTAAGAAAATAATTCCAATAGCAAGGTTATTAAGAGAAAAGAGAATTCACTGATTTAGACTTGATACTGACACAACACCAAAGTTTTATATCTTCTATTTCATGCATATCACAAGTTGCAACAACAATCACAAAAATGAAATGCAAAAAACTTTTTTTTGGATAAAAATGTACCACATGAAGTGAAATTAATTTTAAGACATTGATATGCTCTTGTCTATGATGAAAATACAAGAACCCATAATCAAAATTTAAGTTGATTTTAAAGTCAGAAAGAAATGAATAGAGAGTGCAGTGAGACAAGAAAACATTGCAAAGGATTTAATATTACAGATTGAAATTCAGTCTTAGAAACAGTGAAGTGTAGTGATGATGTGGGGAAACTGAATCCATCATATGGAAGGCAAACCAAGGATACTTTCTCTGAATACAGAAAACTAGAAAAGAGAGTATGACAATTAAAATTATAAGATAAGACATGGGAAAGATAGAATGAGAAAGTTTATCTTCCTAAAGAGGAGATCAAAACCAAAAGATAATGAAAGAAAAGCAACATAAGATTTAATTTACTAAAATATCACACAACTGAAGAACGGTTTGACTTATAAGATGAAGTGATTACCAAGAAAAATATCTCATCCTAGTGAATTTGTGAGACATTTCATGAAAAATTAATAATTCCACAATCAAGGAAGCAGAAAATGAATATTTTACTCCAGGTAATGAAAAAAAGGACTTTGGAACATTTGCAATAACAAATGCGAAGAGAGTAGAGTAAAATCTACAACATTTTGAGAGAAAAAAGAAGTAAAAAAAATATTTATATGCCAGATTGCCTGTCAACATACACAGGTGGTATGTAGGGCAGAGAAAGTGAACCACCATATTCTTTCACAAGAAACACTGGAAGATATATTCTAGCAAGTAAAAATATGAATTATTATATTTATTAATTTATTCATCAAATATTTAGTGATAGCTCTCTGTAGTACCATTATTATAGAAAGACAGTATGCTAGGCATTGAGGATAAAAAGGTGGGCCAAACGTTGTATGGTGCTTGAACTTAATGCATTTCTAGAATGCATAACTGGGAGATAGGATCCAAAGAGGAAATCAAAAAGGATTCATCCTCAAAGTTATCATCATCCTTAGCAAGTGATTTTTATTATCAGATTCTCTGGTTTCAAGGCTGCTGCTATATTCCTAACATCATGTCTTGTTAAGGATAGAGGATACCCAGAAAACTTACCTAATTTATGCTTTATCTTGTTCATTTCTGGGTACAGGGGCACGAGGAAATTTAGTTTTTGTCTTGGCACATTGAAATCTATAATGTGCTTTCTGTTATTAAAGAATGAGAGAACAGACATCAGGGAGACAACCAGTTGTCTTGGCTATACACCTACATAGGAAAATCACTCTCATACACTACTTTTTATGGTGTATATTATTACAGACTTTCTGAATGAAATTTTGAAAATTATATTAAAATATTTAAAATCTTTATATACTCTTGATGGCGTTTTTTTTTACTTTGAGGAAGTTGTTCTAATGAAGCAGAGTAATTCTGTCTCACCAAGTAGACTTCAGAAGTTCACAGCTATGGTCATCTTGGTATGTAGATTGGAAACAATCCAAATGTCAAGAAAACCAATCAAAGTTGTAGGTTCTGGATATAAACTAATTACTTCTTGAATGGGGTATGGGATACCTTGTGCCCTTTAAGGTATTTCAAATTGTAGCTCTTAATCCCTTTATTTTAATAATAAGATTTAAGTAATGTCAAACTGAAGATTTTTTTCTTAAGTTTTGGTATCCTATATGCTGCTGAGCTTTCCCAAAATAACCTGTTTTTTCATTCTCACTTGTCCAACGCTCTATAGTTTGCTGCCTATTAAATACTGTATACTGATCTGATTTGTAATCAATATTGTAGATAAGTAAGACATCATCATCCAGTTATATTTAGTGTCGTCATTCAGAGAGTACAGGTTTTGGTCAATGAAGAATATGATATTTAGTTCATTCATCCTGCAAAAACCACTTGAAATTTCTTTCTTCCTACATAGGGTGGGAGACTACCAATTATAATCAATTTGTTTCTGTAGGGTCTTAATTTTCCTAAACATAACAAATATTGAGAAAGGTACAATTTTATTCTTTATAAAAAGGTAATTTCTTAACAGAAAATGGATGTTATATACATTACATTCCCTTATCATTAAAATAAAACAATTAAATAAAATTTATTAATATTAGCAATCAATTCCTAAAAGATGATGCTGTGAAAGCAGTGCACTCGGTACACCAGCAAATCTGGGAAACTCAGCAGTGGCCACAGGACTGGAAAAGGTCAATTTTCATTCCAATCCAAAGAAAGGCAATGCCAAAGAATGTTCAAACTACGCACAATTGTACTCTTCTCACACACTACCAAAGTAATGCTCAAAATTCTCCAAGCCAGGCTTCAACAGTACATGAACCATGAACTTCCAGATGTTCAAGCTGGCTTTAGAAAAGGCAGAGGAATCAGAGATCAAATTGCCAACATCCACTGGATCATCAAAAAAGCAATAGAGTTCCAGAAAAACATCTACTTTTGCTGTATTGACTATGCCAAAGCCTTTGACTGTGTGGATCACAACAAACTGTGGAAAATTCTTAAAGAGATGGGAAAACCAGACCACCTGACTTGCCTCCTGAGAAATTTGTATGCAGGTCAAGAAGCAAGTTAGAACTGAACATGGAACAACAGACTGGTTCCAAATTGGGAAAAGAGTACATCAAGGCTGTGTATCGTCACCCTGCTTATTTAACTTATATGCAGATACATCATGAGAAATGCCAGGCTGGATGAAGCACAAGCTGGAATCAAGACAGCTGGAAGGAATACTGATAACCTCAGATACGCAGATGACACCACACTCATGGCAGAAAGTGAAGAAGAACTAAAGAGCCTCTTGATTAAGTGAAAGAGGAGAGCAAAAATTTTGACTTAAAATTCAACAATCAGAAACTAAGATCATGGCATCCAGTCTCATCACTTCATGGCAAATAGATGGGGAAACAATGGAAACAGTGACAGAATTTATTTTCTTGGTCTCCAAAATCACTGCAGATGGTGACTAGGGCCGTGAAATTAGAAGACGCTTGCTTCTTGGAAGAACTATGACCAACCTAGACAGCATATTAAAAAGCAGAGACATTTCTTTGCCAACAAAAGTCCATCTAGTCAAAGCTATGGTTTTTCCAGTAGTAATATATGGATGTGAGAGTTGGACTATAAAGAAAGCTGAATGCTGAAGAATTGATGCTTTTGAACTGTGGTGTTGGAGAAGACTCTTGAGAATCTCTTGGCCTGTAAGGAGATCCAACCAGTCCATCCTAAAGGAAATAAGTCCTGGATATTCATTGGAAGGACTGATGCCAAAGCTGAAACTCAAATACTTTAGCCACTTGATGTGAAGAACTGACTTATTGAAGAAGACCCTGATGGTGGGAAAGAGTGAAGGCGAGAGGAGAAGGGGATGACAGAGGATGAGATGGTTGGATGACATCACTAACTCGATGGCCATGAGTTTGAGTAGTCTCTAAGAGTTGGTGATGGACAGGGAAGCCTGGCGTGCTGCAGTCCATGGTGTCACAAACAGTTGGATACAACTGAGCAACTGGACTGAACTAACTGATTGATATCAGCTTTCACTTACATTATAACGTTCTTGCTTTTAAACTTCATACTAAACTTTCCTTTTATGATTATAACTAAAGAGTTATGCTTTTATTCACAGACTTGACTTGTTTCAAATAATAACAGTAGTATCTCCTCTGTTATGTATATATTGTCAAAACTTAGATCATGAGAATCTGTTTTAAACTGAGCTCATTTGTCCTCATGCTAGCCAAGCCATCTCTGAAATCCTCCTCACTTTTGGGCAGCCATACTATGTTCCAGGCCACAGGATCAGCTATTATTAAAGAAGTCTAGTTCATTTTTACAGAGGAAAAGTAAAGGCACTTTTCTGGGCACTGGGGACTGTGTACCAGGTTTTCCACATGAGTAAGTCTGGTAGATAGTATGAAATTAATGCTGGGTCAAATTCTAACTAAAACCAGAAAAGAAACTACTTTTAAAAGGGCCACAAGTCCACAATATTTCTAGTTTGTTATTAATTCTTTATTTTGTGAAGTTTATTTCATCAATGGCATACTTAGATTATTAATCCTTCCCCAATGTTTTAAATATGCTCCCTCCTTTTAAAAATAATTCTTAGATCTCATTGATTTCCATTTCAGAGTCACTTCATTATCTTTCACTATTGGTTATAGTATGATAAAGAAATGTTCTCTAATGTGTCTATTCTTTTCAGTTATCATATTGATAAGTAGTGAAATAAAATATGTAGAAAGAAACATTCGCTTCATTATCACATTGTACAAATGAAATTCTAATTAATCCAGGATTGAAGTAATTATTTTTAAAGTAAGATGTCAAAATGTGCACTGTTTTAATTAAGTTATATTTATGTATGCATATGTGTGTGTGTGTGTATATATATATAGATAAATAGATAGATAGATAGATAGATAGATAGATAGATAGATAGATAGATAGAAAGATAGATAGATTTGGGCTTCCCTGGTGGCTCAGTGGTAAAGAATCTGCCTGCCAATGCAGGAGACACGGGTCTTGCCTGGGAAATCCCATGGACAGAGGAACTTGGTGGGCTGCGGTTCATGGGGTCATAAAGAATCAGACACAACTTAGCAACAACAAGACATATACATATAAATTTATGCTTTAAGTAAAAGAAAAACTCATTCTATGAAGTTATTTTTAGCAAATATAATAATGAGCACCATTTAGTGTGCTGTTATGAAGCACATAATTTGTTTTCTTGGAGATCTTTATAATCCTCATGCAAATATGAAATGCAAATACTTAATTGGCTAATTTATTAACAATTCATCTGAAATATTTATTTACTATGTACTCTGTGTCAAACATTCTTCAAGTTTTAGGGATACGATAATAAGTAAAATATTTATAATTCCCTCCTCTCCAAATTACAAAACAGTTGATAAAACATCCAGCTAAATAAATGATCATGATATAATTTGATGCATTCATTCTGAAGGCAGGAAAAACCAGAATTCTATGAGAACCAATGGCAATGGAACAAAACCTGTCTGAGTGATGGCCTTCTTGAGAACACCACATTTAGGTTAAGAACTGGAGAATGAATAGGACTTAGCCAGACAGAAGGTGGAGGTTGCATAGTGGAAGTGATAGCCTTTTGGAGTGATAGTTATTGATTTCTAGGAGTCAGACATTATCCAGAAGGCAAAAGTTAGTCATTGAAAGGACTTCGTGAATAATCAGATTTCTATTTTTAAAAATACAATTTAAATTGGAAATTGGAGCTGTAGGACAGGACTGGGGCAACAGAGCAATTAGGAGGTTGTTTCAGAACTGCAGTAAAGGACGATAATGGCCTAGAACAGTGCTGGGCAAGTGATGATAGAAAGATGGAGAATCATCCATATCCAGACTATCAAAGCCTATTGAATTGAAATTAAAAATTTTCCAGAATCTGATCACTGCTCACTATCTGCCTTGCTACCATCCTGGTACAAGCCAAAAATATATCTCATTTCAATTACTTCAATAACCTCTTAGCTAGAGTTGCCAGATTTAGCCAATCAAAATTTTATCTGGCAACACTGCCCCTAACTATTTATTACCTTCTGCCTCTTCTCACATGTCAGTCTCTTCTCAACATGACAGTTAAGAGTACTGTTAGAAAAAAAAAAAGAGTACTGTTAGGCAAATACAACTAGATCTTGAAAAGTTCTAAACAGCCTGCTGGTCATGATGTCTTATGTTTGTTCAGTTTAGTTCAGTTCAGTTACTCAATTGTTTCTGGCTTTGTGACCCTATGGACGGCAGCACACCAGGCCTCGCTGTCCAACACCAATTCCCAGAGCTTACTCAAATTCATATCCTTTGAGTCAGTGATGTCATCCAACAATCTCATCCTCTGTCATCCCCTCCTCCTCCTTCCTTCAATCTTTCTCAGTATCAGGGTCTTTTCAAATGAGTCCATCAACAGAGAATTGGATTAAAGGTTTACTGAGCATGGCCCCACCCATCAGAACAAGACCCAGTTTCCCCTTCAGTCAATCTCTCCCATCAAGAAGCTTTCATAATCCTTTTATCCTTCTCCATTAGGGGAAGACAGATTGAAAACCACAATCACAGAAAACTAACCAATCTGATCGCCTGGACCACAGTCTTGTCTAACTCAATGAAACTATGAGCCCTGCCGTGTAGGGCCACCCAAGACAGACAGGTCATGGTGGAGAGTTCTGACAAAACGTGGTCCACTGGAGAAGGGAATGGCAAATCACATCAGTATTCTTGCCTTGAGAACCCCATGAGCAGTATGAAAAGGCAAAAAGATAGGACACTGAAAGATGAACTCCCCAGGTCAGTAGGTGCCCAATATGCCACTGGAGATCAGTGGAGAAATAATTCCAGAAAGAATGAAGAGATGGAGCCAAAGCAAAAGCAACACCCAGTTGTGGATGTGACTGGTGATGCAAGTAAAGTCCGATGCTGTCAAGAGCAATATTGCATAGGAACCTGGAATGTTAGGTCGATGAATCAAGGCAAACTGGAAGTGTTCTAACAGGAGACAGCAAGAGTGAACATCGACATTTTAGGAATCAGCAAACTAAAATGGACTGAAATGGGTGAATTTAACTCAGATGACCATTATATCTACTACTGTTGGCAAGAATCCCTTAGAAGAAATGGAGTAGCCATCATAGTCAACAAAAGAGTCAGAAATTATGCTTCTTACATACTGCTGGGATAAATTTGTTAACATTTTATCTAGGATCTTTATGTTAATAAGTGCTTTTGTCTCTAATGTCTTTTTGTTAGCCTGCTATGGTGGTTTTGCTGTTTAGGTTATATTTGCATCATTAAGTGAATTGTGGAGTAATTTATTTTTTTCCCCTCTCTTCTCTGGAAATGTGTTTTTAAGATTATATTTATCTTCTCTTTGTAATTGATAGAATTTTCCTGAAAACCTTAGGCCTGGTACTCGTTATTTTACATTTTAAAATACTGATTCAATGTATTTGTTAAAAGACAATGGTTTTGAGTCAATCATTAAAACTCAGTTTCTAGGAAATTGAATATTTTGTCTAAATATTCAAGGTTCTTGTCATAAAGCTTTTCTTGTTCTCTCTAGGTAATCAGAGTATTATCTCTACTTATGCCCTTTTCTCCTCTCATATTGTTTATATGTACTGCTGTTCTTCTTGATTAATTTTGCCAACATCTGTGTGTTATCTTTTTAAAATAATCAAATTTTGTCTTGATAATTCTCTTTATTTTGTATTTGTCTTGAATTGCATAAATTTCTAGATCTTACATTTAATATCTCCTAACTTCTATATTTGGTTTAGCCTATTGTTCACATACTATTATTTGTATTGATTTTGAAAATCTCATATTCCCCCCACTTGTCAAAATTTCATGTAACAGTTAAATCTAGATGACCAATTGATTCAGTGTGAATATTTCATAAGTGAAAAGTGAAAATTAAGTCTCTCAGTCGTGTCCGCTTTGCGACCCCTTGGACTATAGCCCACCAGGCTCCTCCATCCATGGGATTTTCCAGGCAAGAATACTGGAGTGGGTTGCCATTTCCTTCTCTAGGAGATCTTCCCGACCCAGGGATTAAATCCTGGTTTCCCACATTGTAGGCAGACGCTTTATCGTCTGAGCCATGTGCTGTGCAATTGCTATTGATTATTTTACCTTATGTACGATTTTCCTTGAATAATGAGCTGGTTGCCTAAGTAAGATCTCAAGAGAAAAAATAAGGGATTAAGAATAAGTAGGATATTAAGTGTAATTACCAATTTTAATGTTGGTTGGCCAAAAAGTTCACTTGGGTTTTCTCGTACCATCGTTTGGAAAAGCCTGAACACATTTTTTGGCCAACTCATTAGATTTGCTGTACTTCATTATTCATTCTATTTGAAGCTCAAATGGTCCTATGTTTGGCTAATGAGAGTCCCTTCAAGTTGCCTCCTGTGTCCTTTCATGGTCTATGAGGAAGTCTAGGTACAGGATTTCAGAAGTGACAAGATGATCAGGATCATCTTGAATATTTCTGATAACAGATACATTTTAAGAAACCCTGGTAATTTTGTAAGTGGAAAATAATATTTGGAAACTATATCTGGGTGGTAGGTTTGCATCTTCTACTGGGTTGTCACAGCTTCTAGGGCATTTAAGTGGAGAGCTAAAAACACATGTATTTTGTTTATCTTACAAGGAAAAAAAATAAATTCTACCTTTCCACACTCTGTGGAGAGGAGTCCATATGGTATCGTCTTCAGTTTCTGTCAGAAAGGCGAGCATTCACAATGTTTGAAGACCTTGCCTGGCGGTAGTGCACATGAAGGAGAAGACTGTACCTAAATTCCTTGCCTCAGGAACCTACTCAGGTGGCACCAACCTTGAATTTCAAATGGAACATTATATCTCCAAAATGGAAAGTGGTGGCATCTACATCTTAAGTGTGAAGAGACCCTGGGAGAAGTTTCTGCCAGCAGCTCACGCCATGGTTGCCACTGAAAATCCATCTGACATTGGCATCGTCTCCTTCAGGAATACTGGCCAGCGGGACACACTGAAATCTGTAGCTGATACTCAGGCCATCTCTATTGCTGGCCACTTCAGTTCTGAAAACTTCACTAACTATATCCAGGCAGCGTTCCAGGAGCCTCGACTTCTTGTGGTTACAGATCCCAGGACTGACCATCTGCCTCTCCCAGAGGCATCTTAAATTAACTTGTCTACTATTGTTCTGTGCAACATAGATTCTCCTCTAGGCTATGTAGACATTGCAGCCCCACTCAGCAACAAGGGAACACCTTCAGCTGGGGCTGACACAGTGGCTGCTGGACTCGGAGATTCTGCGCATGCACAGCACGTTTTCCCGCATGAACTCGCAGGAGATTGCGCCTAATCTCTACTTCCACAGAGATCCTGAGGAGATTGAAAACAAAGAGTGGACCGCTGCTGGAAAGGTTGTGACTGAGGAGGAACTTCAGGGTGAATGGACCTATCGAGTTCCAGAGTTTACAGCTACTAAAGTCAAGGTTGCAGATTAGTCTGAGGGCAGGCAGCACCCTCTGTGACTATTCAGCATTTCCGTGCTGATTATGATAACTGACTGGTCTCAAGCTGTTCCCTCCCAAGCTGTTCCCTCCCAATCTCTTAAACAGAAAAAGGACAGTATGGTACTGGCACAAAGACAGAAATATAGATCAATGGAACAAAATAGAAAGCCCAGAGATAAATTCACACATCTATGGACACCTTATCTTTGACAAAGGAGGCATGAATATACAATGGAGAAAAGACAACCTCTCTAACAAGTGGTGCTGGGAAAACTGGACAGCCACTTGTAAAAGAATGAAACTAGAACACTCTCTAACACCATACACAAAAATAAACTCAAAATGGATCAAAGATCTAATCATAAGACCAGAAACTATAAAACTCCTAGAGGATAACATAGGCAAAACTCTCTCTGACATAAACCAAAGTGGGATCCTCCATGACCCACCTCCCAGAATATCAGAAATAAAAGCACGAATAAATAAATGGGACCTAATTAAAATCAAAAGCTTCTGCACAACAAAGGAAACTATAAGCAAGGTGAAAAGGCAGCCTTCAGAATGGGAGAAAATAATAGCCAATGAAGCAACGGACAAACAATTAATCTCAAAAATATACAAACAACTCCTGCAGCTCCATTTGAGAAAAATAAACGACCCAATCAAAAAGTGGGCCAAAGAACTTAACAGACATCTCTCCAAAGAAGACATAAAAATGGCTAACAAACACATGAAAAGATGCTCAACATCACTCATTATCAGAGAAATGCAAATCAAAACCACAATGAGGTACCACTTTACACCAGTCAGAATGGCTGCCATCCAAAAGTCTACAAGCAATAAATGCTGGAGAGGATGTGGAGAAAAGGGAACCCTCTTCCACTGTTGGTGGGAATGCAAACTAGTACAGCCACTATGGAAAACAGT
>ML664670.1:201588-232403 GCA_007570785.1 Antilocapra americana
TACATTCTAACTTCATATTACTAATTCCTCACATTTGAATGCCCATTATAGGATTCTGTTTCACGTTTGATTTGTATCTTGATGTTGTCGTTAATGCTGAAGATCTTGGTTCTTAGTGATACAAGTGTAATTGCATATATAGTTTATTCTACTCTGTGTATGGTGGCGTATGTGTATATCTTTACAAGAGTTTTACGATGATCCCAGTAGCACAACCTAAGATTCTGTGATTTTCATATACTTAGGTATATAAAGTCAACATTCTGTTTTAAAATGTTTGAGGTAAATATCTTTGCCATAAGGCCACAAACTTGATATAAAGTTATAATCAGTCAGTCAGTTCAGTTGCTCAGTTGTGTCTGACTCTTTGCGACCCCATGGACTGCCAGGCTTCCCTGTCCATCACCAACTCCCAGAGCTTGCTCAAACTCATGTCCATCCAGTCAGTGATGCCATCCAACCATCTCATCCTTTGTCATCCCCTTCTCCTCTCGCCTTCAATCTTTCTCAGCATCAGGGTCTTTTCCAGTGAGTCAGTTCTTCGCATCAGGTGGCCAAAGTATTAGAGTTTCAGCTTCAGCATTCAGTCCTTCCAATAAATATTCAAGATTGATTTCCTTTAGGATGGACTGGCTGGATCTCCTTGCAGTCCAAGGGACTCTCAAGAGTCTTCTCCAACACCACAGTTCAAAAGCATCAATTCTTCTGCACTCAACTTTCTTTACAGTCCAACTTTCACAGCCATACATGACTACTGGAAAAACCATAGCTTTGACTATATGGACCTTTGTTGGCAAATTAATAATAGTGAGTTTCAATTTATTTTTATATTAGGGATTGCTTCACTTTTTTCTATTTTATTTAATGTTATTTTTCACATGTATAAAAAAATGAAGATGGTGCTAAGGTCAAAACTATAAAAAAAAGTCACATTGAAAAATACCTAGTTTTTAGTCTTTGTTTTTCCCACTACCTCTCTTGTCTTCTTCCCTAAGTTTACTATTTTGGTTTATCCTTCTACTGTCTTTTGGAAAATATTAGCAAACATGTATGTTCATGTGTACGAGGGTACATATAAATTCCCACACTTGTTACCCAAAAGGTTCCCCAAAAAGTGTAAGGTATTTCTTTCATTCTTTTTCTTTTTTTGCAACTGTTTTGAATTAGTGGGGAAGTAGCCTTATGCACTTTTCTGAGTGTATCTTGGAACTAGATTCCTAGAAGTGGGATTTCTGGGTCTCAGAGAAAATGCATGTGTAATTTTGCTAATTTAAAGTCTTAGAGCCAGTATGGTTTTGCTTTTCCATTAGCAATGTATGAGGGCTTCCTTGATAGCTCAGTTGGTAAAGAATCCATCTGCAGTGTGGGAGACCTGGGTTCAATCCCTGGGTTGGGAAGATCCTCTGGAGAAAGGAAAGGCTACCCACTCCAGTATTCTGGTCTAGAGAATTCCATGGACTGTATGGTTTATGGGGTTGCAAAGAGTTGGACACAACTGAGGGACTTTCACTAGCAATGTACGAAAGTGATTGTTTCTCACAACCTAAACAACGGAGTATGTTGTCAAAGTTTTCTGTTTTTGCCAAGGTTAGAAATCATACCTCAGTGCAGTTTCAATTTGTATTTCTCTTATTATACCTCTGATCACCTCAGATAATTAAGGGCCATTGTTGGTTCTTTTTCTGTGAACTGCTTCCCATAGCACTTGCCTATTCTTTTCTTCTTTAAAGTGTTGGGACTTTTTCTTTTTCAGAGTTTTTTTATATAATAACAATGTTTGTCCTCTATATGTGATACAAGATGAAAATATTTCATCCAGCTTTGTCATTTGTTCTTATCCCGCCCGCCATCACTTCCTTCTTTCCTTTCTTCCTTCTTTGTATTTTATTTTTTGACCACGCCACACAACTTTAAGGATCTTAGTTCCTCCACCAGGGATTGACATCATGCCCTTTGCAATGGAAGCATGGAGTCCTAACCACTGAACCACTAGGGAATTCCCCCTTCTTCTTTACTTATACCATAAATATTTTTAATGGGCTTCCCTGGAGGCTCAGTGGCAAAGAATCTGCCTGCAATGCAGGAGACGTGGGTTTGATCTCTGGGTAAGAAGATCCCTGGGGGAGAAGGAAATGACAACCCACTGCAGTGTTCTTGCCTGGAGAATTCCATGAACAGGAGAGCCTGCCAGACTACAGTTCATGGGGTGGCAGAGTCGGATATGACTTAGCAACTCAACAACAACATTTTTAATGTGATAACATTTATCAAGAATTTCCCTTATTATTTCTAAATTTTGGATCACAGTAAGGTGTTTTTTAAAACCATTTTATAGATAATAAAGGGATTCACCCACATTTTAATACTTGGGCAAGTCTATTTTAGCCTTTATATATCTGATATTTTAAAAAATTTTCGTGGTCTACAATGTATCATTTTTTAATATATAGCACATTATTATTGGTTATTTCCAATTTTTTTTAAAAAAACTCTATTATTTCTCCTTTGATCAAGGAGTTATTTAAAGGTAGTTTGTATCATGTTGCTTCTTTGATATTTTCTGGACCTTGCTTTATGGATTAAGTGTCCATTTCTCTAAATGTATAACATATGCCTAAGTTATTCTCCATTTGTTCCCATAGAGTTCTGCTTATGGCCACTATGTAAAGTATGTTTACATTTTGTGGTTCAACTTTTCTGTATCTTATTATTTTGTTTGCTTGACTTGCCAGAAACAGAGTTATGTTGAAACCTTCTATGTTGTTGAGTTTGTCTACTTCAACTTGTAGTTCTGGCCACTTTTACTTTACATATTGTAAGAATATTTTACCATGTACAGGAATTAGCATTTAAATATCTTCTTAGAGGGGGCTTCCCTGGTAGCTCAGCTGGTAAAGAATCCTGCAATGTTCGATCCCTGAGTTGGGATAATCCCCTGGAGGAGGGCATGGCAACCCATTTCAGTATTCTTGCCTGGAGAATCCCATGGACAGAAGAGCCTGGCGGGATACAGTCCATGGAATCACAAAGAGCTGGACACGACTGAGCGACTGAGCACAGCACAGCACAGCATCTTCTTAGAGAACTGATGCTTTTCTTCATATAAATATGCATTTAGTAGTACTAAATCCATCTTGCTTAGGTTTATTTTTTCTGATATTAATATAACCAACTCAACTGTAATTTCATTAGTGTTTGCCTGCTATATATTTATTAACTACTTCAATTTTAATCTTTACTTAGCTTTGGGTTTTAGGTGCATGTACTATAAAAAGCATATAGCTGAAATTTGATATTTTTGTTTAACCTGAAAATATACATCTTAATTAATAAGTTTAGTTCATATGTTCTTGAAAGTTAAAGGTTAGCTTTCCCCAGACTGGTCTCCTGCAGGTTGGTTCCCGAAACAAAAGTTGAGTTCACATATTCCTTTAAAGCTCTGTGGAAAAGAGTTATGGCCTGCTGACTAAGAAAATCATTTCTGGTACATAATAAGGTTTGGACCTCAGCTCCTGATAATATGAAGAGAACACTTCAAATCTTGCTGCTGTATTGATATATTGCATGGCTCTAATCACATGGCTTGAAGTAGAAGGCACAGATAATGCTACCCACCTACCATGAATACTGAGATTGCAAGGCAGGGCTGGAGTCAAGATTCCACCTTGTCAAATTGCTATTGTAGCCTGGTTGCTGATCTAACCATGGGAGGGACTAATGCTTCCCATGGATTAGTGATGCTTTAAAAATGCATAGCTCATGTGTTGAGGACCTTTTCCAGAGTCTGAGGCCTAACATGAAACAATCTTCATTGCCCAAGAATTCAGTGGGCAACAGAGGACTTGCACATGTGTTGTTGCTTCTATCTTCATGGGGTTTCCTCAAAAAATACTAGAAACATGTGCAGTATGTGGGCTTCTAGCCATATAGATTTTATTTATACATGACAACAGGGATAATAAATACAGATACTGCCTGGATTTGTTTCTATAAATTTACTTTTCCTTTTGTATTTGTTTCATTTTCTCTGAGCTGCTTCTTTTCTCCTTTCTTGTTTTTTTTTTGGTTTGTTATATGAGGATTGATTGAGCTGTGTTTGGTTTCTTTCACCTATTTTTCCTTCTACTAGTTTTGAAAGAAAATTACAGCAGTTTTCTTTTACTGGTTATAGTGGATATTTTATCATGAATATTTAACACAGTCTAAAGTTAACAATCCAAACACCTATTGACCAGTGCAAAAACCTTAACTCTTTAACTTTTATCATCCCAGTTTTGATAATGTCTTATTGTATTAAGTATCTGCCCTTTTTTGAGCTACACATATTAGACTTTTTGTTGCTATTTTGCTATTATTCTTATTTTATATGGAAAGTACTTGTTAGACATGCCTACATTTTAATCTTTTATTTTCCTCAGTGTTAAACATTTTCATCAGATCCTTTAGAAGTTCCTTCAATGCAGGCTTATTATGGTAAAATCTCTTTTCATGTATGTTAAAATGTTTTTGTTTTCCTTGTTGAAAGACAACTTTGCAAGGCATACACTATAAGGTCGATAGCTTTTTTCTTCACCAATTTGAAAATAATATTCCTCTATCTGGCTTTATTATTGCTATTGAGTTTTTAATTTGTTTTTCATTTTTGTTTTTCTTAGTTTAATTCTCATTTTTCTCTAGTAATCTGTCTTTTAGAAGTGCTTTAAAAATTTTTATATTTATCTTTGTGGTTCTTCAATGTTATTCTAAATGTATCTAGGAATCAATTTGTATTTCTTCTTTACTATGCTATATTTAATGTCTATGCTTTTAACCACCTATTCAATCTTCATTTCCTTATAATTTCATCACTCTTCTGATACTCTGTTCAACCTCATCACTCTGTTAGATTAGCTCACTCAAAAGTCAACATGATCCACCAGATTAACAATACAGTGTCTTTTTCTTAGTACTTGACCTTCTTTAACCTGCAACAGCTACTTATACTTTCTTTATCCATTTGTTATTTTTTCTTTTTTAAAATCGAAGTATAATGTATAATACTATATATGTTACAAGTGTATAATATAGTGATTCATAATTTTTAAATGTTATATTCGGGAGGGAAGTGGGAGAGGGGGTTCTGGAAGGGGAACACATGTATACCCATGGCGGATTCATGTCAATGTATGGCAAAACCAATACAATCATGTAAAGAAAAAAAATGCATATGATGAAGAGCTACCCTCTTAACAAAATAAATGTTATAGTCATCTAGTTTTTATGAATATTGGCTATATTCCCCATGTCACACAATATATCCTTGTAGCTTATTTTATCACTAGTAGTTTGTTTCTCTTAATCCCCTACCTCTCTCTGTGCTTAAAATCTTTTTTCTTTGTTTACTGATGTGGTAGGCAAAATTCTAAAGATGTCTCCACCCCTAGATTCCTCTCCTTTGACTATTCAGTCAAACAACAATCTAGGAATTGTTTTGAAGGGATCTTACATATATAATTAAAGCCTCAAGGCAGTTGATCTTAAAATATGTAAATTGTTCAGGTGGGTCCTTTAAAACAGAGTTTTCTCCATCTGGTTGAAGAAAAGGAAGTCAGAGAGATTCAAAGTGTGAGAAGGAATCAACTCGCCAAAGCTTAAGATGTGGATATTTGGAGAGCATGCGTGAAAGAATGTCGGCACCCTTAAGCTGGCCTCTGGACAATGGTGAGCAAGAAGATGAGAACCTCAGGCCTACAGTCATAGAGAACTGAATTCTGCCAACAACTTGAATAGGCTTGTACACAGATTCTTCCCCAGAGTCTCCATATAATAGATCAAGCTGGCTGATACTTTGATTTTTGGCTGTGAGATCTTGTCCCTGAATGGACTTCTGACCAATATAACTGTGATGTGATAAATGGATGTTGTTTTAAGCTGCCGAGTTTGTTGTAGCTTGTTACACAGCATTTGAATGCTTGAAGTTTTATCAAAGACTAGATCTTCTGTTAAGTGCTCTTACAACAATGACAACAACAACAAAATTTCCAAAAAAGCAGTAGAAAATTAGTATCTTGGGCCTCTATATTCCTGTCTCTCCTTTGACCATTGCAACCACTCTGCCTGTGGCTTATCTTCTGGATTCTCTTCCTCTGTGTGAGCCTTAAATTTAGGGTTTTTCCAGAGATCATCAACAAATCACTGCCTTTATAATTTTGTCACCTAGAATAAGACAGTGCATCAATCTCTGCAAAAGTCCTTTTTTTACTTTTCTTCTTCATTATTTTATGAGGGAATGGACTTTGTTTTTTGGATTTAAATAGCATTTGCAAATCTTGAGTATTATCTCATAATTCTTTAGTTTAAAGAAAAAATTAAGAATAAACATAAAGAAACAACTCTATATAAACAGTGTTTTAAATTTGACACTAAAACTTCAGTTATAATTTAATTGAATCCAAAATTTCTAAGTTATTTTTGTTTTCTCTAATTTCTTCTCCAGCCTCATTCTGCCCCTGCTGTCTGTTTGATAACATGTAGAATTTTATATCTTATTAGGACTGTTGGCTAGTTGTTTTAAGTGCATATGTCTCCTGTCCCCAAAGGTGAAGAAATCCTAGATTTTGAAGAGGAATTCTAGTTTATTTTGAACCTCACTCCCAAAGACCAGTTCTGGAAATATTCAGTTCAGGTCAGTTCAGTCGCTCAGTCATGTCCGACTCTTTGCAACCCCATGAATCAAAGCACGCCAGGCCTCCTGTCCATCATCAACTCCCAGAGTCTACCCAACTCCATGTCCATCAAGTCAGTGATGTCATCCAGCCATCTCATCCTATGTCATCCCCTTCTCCTCCTGCCCACAATCCTTCCCAACATTAGGGTCTTTTCCAATGAGTCAACTCTTTGCATCAGGGGGCCAAAGTATTGGAGTTTCAGTTTCAACATCAGTCCTTCCAATGAACACCCAGGACTGATCTCCTTTAGGATGGACTGATTGGATTTCCATTCAGTCCAAGGGACTCTCAAGAGTCTTCTCCAATACCGCAGTTCAAAAGCATCAATTCTTCGGCACTCAGCTTTCTTTGCTGTCCAACTCTCACAACCTTATATGACTACTGGAGAAACCATAGCCTTGACTAGACAGACCTTTGTTGGCAAAGTAATGTCTCTGCTTTTCAATATGCTGTCTAGGTTGGTCATAACTTTCCTTCCAAGGTTAAGCATCTTTTAATTTCATGGCTGCAATCACCATCTGCAGTGATTTTGGAGCCCAAAAAAAATAAACTCTGACACTGTTTCCACTGTTGCCCCATCTATTTGCCATGAAGTGATGGGACCAGATGCCATGATCTTAGTTTTCTGAATGTTGAGCTTTAAGCCAACTTTTCCACTCTCCTCTTTCACTTTCATCAAGAGGCTCTTTAGTTCTTCTTCACTTTCTGCCATACAGGTGTTTTCATCTGCTTATCTGAGGTTATTGATATTTTTCCCGGCTTTGTTGATTCCATGTTGTGCTTCTTCCAGCCTAGCATTTCTCATGATGTACTCTGCATATAAGTTAAATAAGCAGGGTGACAATATACAGCCTAGACGTACTCCTTTTCCTATTTGGAACAGTCTGTTGTTCCATGTCCAGTTCTAACTGTTGCTTCCTGACCTGCATACAGGTTTCTCAAGAGACAGGTCGGATGGTCTGGTATTCCCATCTCTTTCATAATTTTCCACAGTTTATCGTGATCCACACTGTCAAAAGCTTTGGCATAGTTAATAAAGCAGAAATAGATGTTTTTCTGGAACTCTATTGCTTTTTTGATGATCCAGCAGATGTTGGCAATTTGATCTCTGGTTCCTCTGCCTTTTCTAAAACCAGCTTGAACATCTGGAAGTTCACGGTTCACGTATTGCTGAAGCCTGGCTTGGAGAATTTTGAGCATTACTTTACTAGAGTGTGAGATGAGTGCAATTGTGCAGTTGTTCCAGCATTCTTTGGCATTGCCTTTCTTTGGGATTGGAATGAAAACTGAACTTTTTCCAACCTGTGGTCACTGCTGAGTTTTCCAAATTTGCTGACATATTGAGTGTAGCTCTTTCACAGTGTCATCTTTCAGAATTTGAAATAGCTCAACTGGAATTCCATGAACTATGGACTAGCTTTGTTCATAGTGATGCTTTCTAAGGCCCGCTTGACTTCACATTCCAGGATGTCTGGCGCTAGGTGAGTGACCACACCATCGTGATTATCTGGGTTGTGAAAATCTTTTTTGTACAGTTCTTCTGTGTATTCTTGCCACCTCTTCTTAATATCTTCTGCTTCTGTTAGGTCCATACCATTTCTGTCCTTTATCGAGCCCATCTTTGCATGAAATATTCCCTTGGTATCTCTAATTTTCTTTAAGAGACCTCTAGTCTTTCCCATTCTAATGTTTTCCTCTATTTCTTTGCTTTGATCACTGAGGAAGGCTTTCTTATCTCTCCTTGCTATTCTTTGGAACTCTGCATTCAGATGGGAATACCTTTCCTTTGCTCCTTTGCTTTTCACTTCTCTTCTTTTCACAGCTATTTGTAAGGCCTCCTCAGACAGCCATTTTGCTTTTTTGCATTTCTTTTCCATGGGGATCATCTTAATCCCTGTCTCCTGTACAATATCATGAACCTCCGTCCATAGTTCATCAGGCACTCTGTCTATCAGATCTAGTCCCTTAAATCTATTTCTCACTTCCACTGTATAATCATAAGGGATTTAATTTAGGTCATACCTGAATAGTCTTATGGTTTTCCCTACTTTCTTCAGTTTAAGTGAATTTGGCAATAAGGAGTTCATGATCTGAGCCCCAGTCAGCTCCCAGTCTTGTTTTTGCTGACTGTATAGAGCTTCTCCATCTTTGGCTGCAAAGAATATAATCAGTCTGATTTCGATGTTGACCATCTGGTGATGTCCATGTGTAGAGTCTTCTCTTGTCTTGTTGGAAGAGGGTGTTTGCTATGACCAGTGCGTTCTCTTGGCAAAACTCTATTAGCCTTTGCCCTGCTTCATTCTGTACTCCAAGGCCAAATTTGCCTGTTACTCCAGGTGTTTCCTGATTTCCTACTTCTGCATTCCAGTCCGCTATAATGAAAAGGACATCTTTTGGGGGTGTTAGTTCTAAAATCTTGTAGGTCTTCATAGACCCACTCAACTTCTGCTTCATCAGCGTTGCCTGTTGGCATCATATTCTATTTATTTATTCTCCTTACAGTAATATATATATATATATATATATATATCCAGTGTCTCCTGTATATATCTACTCTGGCTATTTTTTTTTGATCTTATTAAGATCTGGTTTGTTTTGCCAGAGACAGCAAAGGAGACATTTGATAAATGCTACATAATCAACACCTAAAGATGCCTTTCAGAGCTAGCTGATCATGCCCATTTAACTTGCTCTCTCTAATGTTCGCCCTAGCCTGTACACAGCTGGGATGTAATAAGCCCTTTCTCTTGATACATAAGAATACCCTGAGGGCCATGAGCTGCAGAGACCTAAGGTCAAATCTGGCCACTGTGCTTCTCCTTTGTCCCAAATCTGAATTTATGCATGATTAGTTCTGCTTGCTGCTACAATCAGAAAAG
The DNA here is from genome assembly GCA_007570785.1 of Antilocapra americana. Taxonomy (NCBI): domain Eukaryota; kingdom Metazoa; phylum Chordata; class Mammalia; order Artiodactyla; family Antilocapridae; genus Antilocapra; species Antilocapra americana. The sequence continues at coordinate 211,175 of ML664670.1, forward strand.
CTAAAGAGGTCATATGGAAAGCAAAGGAAAAATCTGTGATGGATGTAGAAACAGTAGGAAATGATGGATGATCCTGCAGTCTCTCTGGGCAAACAGTTTCAAAAGAATGCATATAAAAGAATAGATTTTCCTGTGCTTTGAATGTATTGTCAAGAAACAAACTACTTAAAATGCACCTTTTTAATGTTCTCATTTATCTTTTCTACATATCTCAACACACCCTTTTAAAAAAGCAAAATACTGCAGCCTGATGAAATATTAAAAATTCCCACACATATAGTCTGTGATAAAAGTGTTATAAGTGAGTGTCATCAAAGGCATTTCAGAATAAATTAAATGAAAATAAAGGTAAAGAGCTATAGGAATATAGTAATTAGTAATAATAAGATGATAGTAATATTAGCTATTATTTATTAAATATTTTCTGCATACTAGGCATTGTGAAGTAGTTTATATAAATTAACTGATTTAATATTTTAAAAATAGGGTTATGTAGACAGATGGTGAAATGGAGGAAACACTTGTCAAAGGTCATACAGCAAATATAATATAGAATCAAATTTTTTTTACCCATTTCTGTCTGACTCAAATTCTTAAAATCCTTGATCTAGTGCCTCTCAAAAAGAGTTATTGATTTTGACTGTGTTCTTAGAAATTGGGGGGCTTCTGTTGAAGATTTATATTTTGCTTGATACTATTTTCTTTGTGTCATTATAAAATGTGTCTTTTAAGACACATTATAAATGTGTCTTTTCTTTGTGTCTATTTCAGAAATAGAAACGTTCATCTTAACCACATTATTATGTGTTTACCTCCTAAGTCTTATATCAAATGATGTTAATGAATAAACTTTGAGTAGATAACATGAGGTGTAGTTAAGGAAGTAATATGTCTTCATCAGGCTAGATTATAAGTGAAGCTGACATAGGTTAAGAGATTTTATGTGAAAAAAAGCTTCATTTTTTCTAGATAAAATATTTTCAGGCACAAGTTGAATATATGAATAAGTTCAACTTAACTCCATTTAAAAAATCTATTGATGTTAAAAGAAGCAAGAATAAGGTCATACTTTTTCTTCTCTGCAATTCTGATGGTTTTTCTTTGTCTCTCTAGTTCATCTACTCATTTGAATGTCATGTTAATAGAGCCACTCATTTTCTTTTGTAGTGTTTAAATTGATATCTTTTACATGACAAACTTGTGATAATTCGTTTAAATAGTTATGTTGCAATAGATTAAACAGAAATGGTACTGTAACTTTTCTGATATATTTTCTATGGAGTAAAATGAAATATTGTTTAAAGAACATGCATATTCTATCTAAATCTTTATAGCTCTTATGTCTAGTGAATTTTGGAGATAGGAATCTTGTAATTTTCTGAGAGAATAAAAGATTTGTGGAAAGTTCTGAACAAATTCCTAGTATATGGAAAAATTCAGTTTTCTCTGTTGAATGGCTCACTACAGAAGTTTTGGTTACAAAACATGGAGCCAGTCCTAGAGAGCTTGGACTTTGAACTAGATGTACTTACTAGAGAAAAAAATTGCTGATCAGGTGAAGAAATCCATTCAAACAGGATATTCAGTTATCTTAAGAGAAACTGAAAGGTAACTGGTCAGCCTGAGGAGCTGCCTAGTATACAGGGCAGAAAATAGAGGGGCCTACAAGGAAGTGATATATTAAGGTATGTGGTAAGCAGACATGTAAAGAGTTTAGACACAGGAAGCCAGACCTAAAACATGGGGTTTGAAGTTTGGAATCACATCTCAAGAGGCAAGGATGGAGGCATGAGAAAATTAGAATCCCAGTCCTGAAGTCATTGACGTGCTGGAGTAATATCAGATCAGGGCTAATAACAGAGTACAATAGGAAACTGAATCATGAATCATAAACTGAGACTTGATCTCAAGAAGAAGTCAAGTTACTAGAACTGGGGCATAAAGTAGATCTATAGGAGCAGACAGATTAACTTGAATATAGATAGCAATTATGGATTCCCTCTTTTAAAAGGCTCAAATCTTTCTAAAACTGAGACAGGGCCTACATATCAGTGTTAGTCAGACACCAAAAAAAAATCTTTCAGGCATAATAAACCTGAGAGATTAAAGTAAGTTTTCACTTTAGGACTGGTATTTAAGGCAACAAGAATGTAATTCAGTTTGGTTTTAGTTGAGTTTATTTGAGCAATCATTTTCAATATCAGCAACACATATATGATAGAAGTGAAACATAGGTAGAGTTATACCTCAACAGACGAAACTTGAACTATAAAGAGGGAGAGTATGAGAAGATCCAAAAGGTCACACTGAAACACTCTTAAAAGAAAAACACCCCAACTCACAGAGCAGTAGTGATTTGATCAGCCTGATATTTTGCTGCTTTAAGAAAACATTTGTCAATTTTATATTCAAGAACTTGGCTGGAAGAAAGGAGATTTTACTTTTGATTTATTCACTATCTAGATTTGAGAATTCCCTGGATCTTTCAATCATTCCTTTCTAAACAATAAATAAAAGATATGAGATATTTTAGAAATATCTAATTAATTCTCTAGTTAAGGACACTTGCTAATAGAACTTTGGAAATAGTATGTTGGTAAAAAAGTTAAATGATCACCTTAAAATTCTGATCACATATTTGCTTCTCAATCACATCCACACACAAAAATTTTAATCACCATCAGAAGAGACATTTTTTAACATGAAGTCCAGTGATAAATAGCTGTAATTTCACAAATATCACCCCACTCTTCAAACTCTAATAATTTAAGTTCCCATTACATACTTTAGATTCTAGTTTATTTTATATTAAATATATTAGTCTCTTTCAACAAAAATGAGATAGCAAGTATATTATTGTAAAGTAGGAGCAAAAATATAAATTTGCTCCTTTTATAACTTTAGTGCACAAAACAACTCATAGTTTGATAAGCATCAATGCATTTTTTAAACTTCAACCAATACAGAATTTTATGTGCCTTTTAAAAAAAGAAAAAGTAAACCAATAGTACTAGGGTATTTTATACAGCTAGGGAAAGATATGTTGACATAGCTAGCTTCGAGCATGTGGCGCTGGAGTCCTGTTGGCACACGTACATGTCACTTCCCTTTAACCTTTCAGAGCCATTGAATTGCTGTTGCTTGACCATGGAAGCTCAATTATTTCCCATACTGACACCTGACCTTCCATAGCTTAATGAACTTAACCACCCATGACAAATGTATATATTTGTTCTCCAAATGACTTCATGGCAGCCATATGAAGGCAAGTGAGGCCCAATCCCTGAACTTCTGTATATATATTTTAAATAACCTGAATATATAGTTTATATGTCCCCTTTGTTCTTTCTGACTCCCCTTAGGCCTCAAATCAGCTAAATCCTCTGTGTTTTGAACACACTTCAGACTGGCTTTTCTTAAACCTAAGGGACATGATCATAGTCAAATTTTCCAATTCTAAAATGTCTTAAAACCTTAACACGTAACACCTTGACCTCTTCATCTTTCATAGTCTTAAGACGTTTTGCCATAAGAGGGAAAATGCCTGAATGAATTTTGTAGTTATAATAAGAAGGGCTCTATGTGAAGTGAAACTAAGAAAAACTGACCACCGTGGGATATTACATTATAAGGTGTTATGGAAATGTAGATGATTATGTTTTATATTATTTTAAGGTTTTGGCATACCCACATGTGGAATCCATAAAACAAAGCAAATCATCCAGGTATACAGGGAAGAGTCTATGTTGATGCTAATGATACTTCTGATAATCTCCTCATTCAGTTTCTAGACCATTATTATTCTAGTGAATTCTACTTTCTCCTTCTGCTCATGATTCAGTTCACACTTCTTTGACAGCAGAATGCCATCTCAAAGTCTTAGTCTTTCCATCTCTCCATCTCTTCTTCTTTTTCATTTTGTTCTTTACTTTCTTTATTGTCTATAGTCTCTTAATCTTTAAGCACAGTCCTAGAAACACATTCTTTTTGCCCTATCTGGGTGCTAAAATGAACAGTTTCAGTAATCTTACCCCCTTAACCTGGCTTGCCGATTTTCTTCTTTTAAGTTTAAGTTTCTGCTTTCTATGACAGAAAACAAAAAGGGTTAGGTGAATTCTTAGAGAAAACACTTAAATGTGTGAATATATTCTATAATAAATTCATCCTCTTCTAATTCATTAGATGACAATGACTACTCGGCCTGCCACTCCCACTGTTTCTACGTTTAGAAACAAAAAAAGCAAACTTTGGGAGAATATAGAAAAACAGATTCTATTTCCTAGAACTTTATTAGAGGCCTCTAGAGAAGTAAAAGGGATTGAATAGTTTTTCTTAAAATATGAAGTTCAGATTGATAGCAACAAAGAAATCATACTTTGTTACTAATCACAGGATGTTGGGTTGGAAAATCAATGTTCATTGATGTAATTTTATTTCTTACTAAACATTATATTGATTGGTTAAATGTGCCCACTCAATGAACCATTTAAAATTTTTCCTATTTACATTTCATGTTTCTTTTTTTATCTCCTGTCTCTAATGATTTTCTTCAAAAGATCCCAGCAGCTGCCTTCTGCCCAGTCAAGCCATGGTTCCCCTTTTTGTACCTGCGCAGTCACATTAACACAAATCAGAATGTTCTATCTTCATATTTGCTGTCATTATTAGAATGATTTCAGAAATCTCTTTGCCTTTTGAGACCATGGGCCATGTCAGTTTGTGTTACTGATACTTAACTGATTGATCTTGTTATAGATGTGCTTTACTGAAGTGAGATTACTGTTAAACCAGGCTTGTAGGATCTCTCCCCTCCTACATTCTCACAGCAGATTTTGTCACATTATCATAATTCTAAGGGCTTGTAAACTTGTTACCATATAGACTAATGTTTAAATGCACAGGTCCTTGTGTTTAAAGTTTTGTCACTTATTAAGCTGTGGAATATCAGGGAATTAATGCATGTCTTTGGGTTCACTGTGATTGTAAAATGCGGGTGATAATAGCATTACATCATGTTGTTATGAGACAGAAATGAAGTAATTCATGTAAATATCTTAACCTGATGCCTAATATATGGTGAGCTCTCAGGAAGTATAGGCTGTTTTTATTAGCAGATGCAAGCTACTGACACTGTGAAAGCTTTCAGCAAGTATGTGTATTTCTTTCTTATATAAAATAAACTGCCATTAAGGCTGCCTTATTTTTTTTAAGATTACCTTTACCTGTAGATCACCCACAGATTCAAATCTGTAGTGGAAATAACTGTTATTTTTTTAAATTAGTTCTGGAAAGATGTTTTAAAACCAGTCCTTAGAAGACTCTAAAGTGATCCACACTAGTAAAACTTACCTTCAGGTTCTCCTGTTTTTAGGCAACAACAGTGTAAAATATGTAAACAAATGAGTGACCTTATTTGCTAAAATTTAATCTGTTAATCATTTTGTATTATTGCTCTTCCTCAAATTTTCTCTCTCCATCAGGTAGCATTCCTCATTATTAAGAAGAGGAAGTTCCTTAACATATTAGTTCAACAGCATAATTTAACCAGATGACTGTCATTATGATGATGCTTTAGATTTGTTTGAAGTCCATCATTTTGAAAGGAAGAAGAGCTGGCCTACATTATTCCTTATACTTATTAAGAATTGCTGCATTCCTCTTTGTGGGTTTGTTGAACATCTGGGTAGCATGCCTCTTTATAAAGATAAGATGGAGACTAATAAACAAAAACACTCCCAAGCTATAGTCTTGGTTTAATTGGTTATTAAAATAATCTCATATTGTACTTACATTTTGCTCTTGGAAAATTGGCAAAATGCTAATATATTTAGTTTAACTGGACCAACTACATGTCTTATTTAACTTTGATTTCCCAACACAAACTCATTTATTAAGAATAAAGGTTTGTTAACTTGAATTAAGCTACCAAACAGTAGATAAGTAAAAGCTGTGGTTAGCAAGATTGACCAGACTGAAATATTCTTCTTGTTGAGAAGCTTATTTTAATCACCTTGTTATTTTCTAACCTAATATAATCATCTCCAGTAGCATATTGGGTACCTATCGACTGGGGAGTTCATCTTTCAGTGTCCTATCTTTTTGCCTTTTCATACTGTTCATGGGGTTCTCAAGGCAGGAATGCTGAAGTGGTTTGACATTCTCTTCTCCAGTGGACCACGTTTTGTCAGAACTCTCCACCATGACCCATCTGTTTTGGGTGGCCCTACATGGCATGACTCATAGTTTCATTGAGTTAGACAAGACTGTGTTCCATGTGATCAGATTGGTTAGTTTTCTGTGATTGTGGTTTTCAATCTGTCTTCCCCTGATGGAGAAGGATAAAAAGATTATGAAAGCTTCCTGATGGGAAAGATTGACTGAAGGGGAAACTGGGTCTTGTTCTGATGGGTGGGGCCATGCTCAGTAAACCTTTAATCCAATTTTCTGTTGATGGTGGGGCTGTGTTCCCTCCCTGCTGTTTACCTGGGGTTAAACTATGGTGCAGGTAATGAAGGTAATGGTGACCTCCCTCAGAAAATCCCATGCATGTACTTCTATAGTCCTTGTCCCCAACCCTACAGCAGGCCACCTTTCACCGGAGACTCCTGGACACCCACAGGCAAGTCTGGGACAGACTGTTCCTTTCTCCTGGGTCTTGGTGCACAAGATTCTGTTTGTGCCCTCCAAGCATCTATTTCCCAGTCCTGTGTAAGTTCTGGCAGCTCTATGGTGAGGTTAATGGCGACCTCCTCCAAGAGGACTCATGCCATACCCATGTTGTAGCCATGCGTTCCGGGAAACAAACTTACTCAGAATGATGATGCAGATAGTGAAGAGCAGTTTACTCCAGCGGTGGGCCCAAGGCAGAGTCTCCTCTTAGTCAAGGACCCTGGCCAGCTTCTGTGAAAATCTTTTATACCCTATGTGTATGTGCTCAAACCCATCTCCCCAAATTCCCTGAAACGTGTATAAACAAAGAAAGGTAGATACAATCACAATAGCCCCATCACTCATGTGTCATGTTCTTAAACAGTTAAACAATTAATCAATAAGCCTGAGGTTACACTCTGATAAGTACGGAAAAAAATTTATGACCTGTCTGGAGACAGATATGATTAGTATATGTTTTCTCTTAGGTGATGAGTAACCTAGATACGACTCTCAAGGTTCCTTTGTCCGGAGAGGGTCTTATCCTTCTGTTGGTATGTCGTTTCCATAAGCACTGAGCACAGAGGTCAGAGTCCACGGAAAAGGCTGCCGAGCATGCCAGCATTGAACAGGCCTAAGATGGAGTCCAGGCCCTACGGTCTCCTTCACCCACACCCAGAGCCCCTGTCCCTGTGGCAGACCTCTGCCGACCGGTACCTCCACAGGAGACACACAAACACAGTTCTGTCTCAGTCTCTGTGGGGTCCCTGGGTCTTGGTGCACACAAGGTTTGTTTGGGCCCTCTGAGTGTCTCTGGTGGGAATGGAGTTTGATTCTAAAGGTAGATCCGCCCCTCCTACAATCCTGCTGGGGCTTCTCCTTTGCCCATGGAAATGGGGTATCTCCTCACAGCTGCTCCAGTACCTACCATTTTACTGGGGTTTCTCTGACCTTGGATGTGGGGTATCTCCACAGATGGTTGAATGGCATCACCGACTCAATGGACATGAGTTTGGGTAAACACCAGGAGTTGGTGATGGACAGGGAGGCCTGGTGTGCTGCAGTCCATGAGGTCGCAAAGAGTTGGACACAACTGAGCGACTGAACTGAATATAATCATCTATTAAAGTGATAGAATATTTTCTATATTGAGAAAACAATGGCTTTGTATTAATGTTGAATCTGCCAGGGAATAAAATAAACACCTTATCAAATTCATTGGGGGTGTCATGAAAATTGATACTTGAGAGTAGCTATGGGAACACATTTAAATAAAAATATATGTAATATTTTTTATTTTGTCTCATGCCCACTATTATTTGGAAAAATTACAGTTTCAATTTACAAAATTGTATCATGTGTTTTAGTACTGGAGAGAAAGTTGATAAGTCCTCTGTTGAACCTGAAGAGAAATGCATTGCAATAAGATGCTCATTCAAAAATCAAATAATGATGTGGATAATGTTGATCATCTCTATTGGAGGAAAAAATGCTACATATTAAGCACATTACTCATTATATGTTTATTTAACAATCCTGGAATTTATTAATAAAATGCTTTGTAGCATGTGTGTCTTATTATTTTTTTCTTTCTTATGCTTAAATGTCTGAATTCTGAGAAATGTCAGCATGCTTTGGTGAGAGGAATTGTCATCTTATTTTCAAAAAGATGCAGGCACAGACTTATATTGACCAAAAAATGTATTATTGACCAAAATTGGCCTATATAGTTTGGAAAATAAATAATGTGGATGGTGGTGAGATGAATACATACGTAGAGGGAGGTGAAGAATATAAGCTACTTGGTAGCCTTGGACTTTCTCATGACTTTAATAGAAGTGCTGGAGAAATATCACTGTCATCATTTCCAGAAGCCATTTATTTAGAAATGGATATTAGAATTTCCATTTTCTATTTCTATTTCCTAATAGGAATTGCCTATCCAGAAACAAAATGGATGTGTGTGATATCTACCCACTCTCATGGTGAGGGCCCTACATTACACTTAGTGTCCTAAAACTTACTGTCCTGGAACCTTCTCAGCAAAGGTTCTAGTTTCTCATAATGACCTCTAAGTGAACATGAATCAGGTTTCGTTACCAGGTATGTGCTTCTGGAAACTAAGTAAAGTAACCAATCTAATCACATGGACCACAGTCTTGTCTAACTCAATGAAACTATGAGCTGTGCCATGTAGTGCTACCCAAGATGGATGGGCCAGGGCAGAGAGTTCTGGCAAAATGTGGTCCACTGAAGAAGGGAATGTTAAACCACTTCAATATTTCTGCCTTGAGAACCCCATGAACAGTATGAAAAGGCAAAAAGATAGGACACTGAAAGATGAACTCCCCAGGTCAGTAGGTGCCCAATATGCCACTGTAGATCAGTGGAGAAATAATTCCAGAAAGAATTAGGAGATGGAGCTAAAGCAAAAACAACACCCAGTTGTGGATGTGACTGGTGATGGAAGCAAGGTTCAGTGTTATAAAGAGCAATATTGCATAGGAATCTGGAATGTTAGGTCCATGAATCAAGGCAAATTGGAAGTGATCAAACAGGAGATGGCAAAACTGAACGTTGACATTTTAGGAATAAGTGAACTAAAATGGACTGGAATGGGTGAATTTAACTCAGATGACCAATATATTTACTACTGTGGGCAAGGATCGCTTAAAAGAAATGGAGTAGCCATCATAGTCAACAAAAGAGTCCAAAATGCAGTACTTGGATGCAGTCTCAAAAATGATAGAATGATCTCTGTTCGTTTCCAAGGCAAACCATTCAATACCACAGTAATGCAAGTCTGTGCCCTGACCAGTAATGCTAAAGAAGCTGAAGTTGAACAGTTCTATGAAGACCTATAAGACCTTCTAGAATTAATACCCCCAAAAGATGTCCTTTTCATTATAGGGGACTGGAATGCAAAAGTAGGAAGTCAGGAAACATCTGGAATAACAGGCAAATTTCGCCTTGGAGTATAGAATGAAGCAGGGCAAAGGATAATAGAGTTCTGCCAAGAGAACACACTGGTCATAGTAAACACCCTCTTCCAACAACACAAGAGAAGACTCTACACATGGACATCACCAGATGGCCAACACCAAAATCAGACTGATTATATTTTTTGCAGCCAAAGATGGAGAAGCTCTATAAAGTCAGCAAAAACAAGACCGGGAGCTGACTGGGGCTCAGATCATGAACTCCTTATTGTCAAATTCAAACTCAAATTGAAGAAAATAGGGAAAACCACTAGACCATTCAGGTATGACCTAAATCAAGTCCGTAATGATTATACAGTGGAAGTGAGAAATAGGTTTAAGGGATAGATCTGATAGACAGAGTGCCTGATGAACTATGGACGGAGGTTCATGACATTGTACAGGAGACAGGGAGTAAGGCCATCTCCAAGAAAAAGAAATGCAAAAAAGCAAAATGGCTGTCTGAGGAGGCCTTACAAATATCTGTGAAAGGAAGAGAAGTGAAAAGCAAAGGAGAAAAAGAAAGATAAATCCATTTCAATGCAGAGTTCCAAAGAATAGCAAGGAGAGATAAGAAAGCCTTCTTCAGTGATCAATGCAAAGAAATAGAGGAAAATATTAGAATGGGAAAGACTAGAGATCTCTTGAAGAAAATTAGAGATACCAAGGGAATATTTCATGCAAAGATGGGCACGATAAAGGACAGAAATGATATGGACCTAACAGAAGCAGAAGATATTAAGAAGAGGTGGCAAGATACAGAGAAGAACTGTACAAAAAAGATCTTCATGACCCAGATAATCACGATGGTGTGGTCACTCACCTAGAGCCAGACATCCTGGAATGTGAAGTCAAGTGGGCCTTAGAAAGCATTTCTACGAACAAAGCTAGTGGAGGTGATGGAATTCCAGTTGAGCTATTTCAAATCCTAAAAGATGATGCTGTGAAAATGCTACACTCAATATGCCAGAAAATATGGAATACTCATCAGTGGCCACAGGACTGGAAAAGGTCAGTTTTCATTCTAATTCCTAAGAAAGGCAATGCCAAAGAATGCTCAAACTACCACACAATTGCACTCATCTCACACGCTAACTAAGTAATGCTCAAAATTCTCCAAGCCAGGATTCAACAATACATGAACCATGAACTTCTATATGTTCAAGATGGCTTGAGAAAAGGCAGAGGAACCAGAGATCAAATTGCCAACATCCACTGGATCATCAACAAAACAAGAGAGTTCCAGGAAAACATCTATTTCTGCTTTATTGACTATACCAAAGCCTTTGACTGTGTGGATCACAATAAACTGTGGAAAATTCTGAAAGAGATGGGAATATCAGACCATCTGACCTGTATGCAGGTCACGAAGCAACAGCTACAACGTTCCATGGAACAATAGACTGGTTCCAAATAGAAAAAGGAGTACATCAAGGCTGTATATTTCACCCTGCTTATGTAACTTATATGCAGATTACATCATGAGAAACGCTGGGCTGGAGCAAGCACAAGCTGGAATCAAGATTGCTGGGACAAATAACAATAACCTCAAATACACAGATGACACCACCCTTATGGCAGAAAGTGAAGAAGAACTAAAGAGCCTCTTGATGAAAGTGAAAGAAGAGAGTGAAAAAGTTGGCTTAAAGCTCAACATTCAGAAAACTAAGATCATGGCATCCAGTCCCGTCACTTCATGGGAAATAGATGGGAAACAATGGAATCAGTTTCAGACTTTAATTTTTTGTGCTCCAAAATCACTGCAGATGGTGACTGCAACCATGAAATTAAAAGATGCTTACTCCTTGGAAGGAAAGTTATGACCAACCTAGACAGCATATTGAAAAGCAGAGACATTACTTTGCCAATAAAGGTCCATCTTGTCAAGGCTATGATTTTCCAGTGGTCATGTATGGATGTGAAAGTTGGACAGTGAAGAAATCTGAGAGCCAAAGAATTGATGCTTTTGAAGTTTGGTATTGGAGAAGACTCTTGAGAGTCCCTTGGACTCCACAGAGATCCAACCAGTCCATCCTAAAGGAGATCAATCCTGGGTGTTCATTGGAACGACTGATGTTGAAGCTGAAACTCCAATCCTTTGGCCACCTGATGGGAAGAGCTGAGTCAGTAGGAAAGCCCCTGATGCTGGGAAAGATTGAAGGTAGGAGGAGAAGGGGACAACAGGGGATAAGATGGCTGGATGGCATCATTGACTCAATGGCCATGGGTTTGGGTGGACTCTGAGAGTTGTTGATGGGCAGGGAAGCCTGGCGTGCTGTGATGCATGGGGTTGCAAAGAGTCTGACACGACTGAGTGACTGAACTAAACTGAACTGAATACCTTATCCCTCTGTTATAAAGTCACAATGCGTATTTTTTACATCATTCATAAAATTCCTAGAGTAAACAAAAACTGAAAAAAAAAAATCCTGTTACTTTGACTCATAGAAATTTTGCATTGAAAACTTGTGAATGTTTTTGTGGCACTACCTGATACTGAACATTTCCTTTGGAAGGTTGGTCTAAGGAATTAAAATTCTGTAAATTATGAAGGAAACACTTCCGATTGAGAAGGGATGTATGTGGTAGCAACCTTCAGGATTTTGTATTTCCATTCAGGCAATTATTTTCATTTGATTCCTTCCACCCTTTGATCCTTTTTCTTTTCAGTAGACTCTGTGGTAAGGATAAAGAGAAAAATGTCATGTACTACCCTAGAAGAGCTATTTATTCTACTGTGGATAATTACAGCAGAGCCTGGTAAAGGTGTATTGATAATAAGACATATTATTAAATTTTCTTGGTAGCAAATAAAAACTAAAACAAGTTAGATGTATAAAACCCAAGGGTAGAAATACAGCCAGGCTCAGGAAAGGTCTTGGAAGCAGCTCTATCATCTCCAGTAATAAAATCAATCACCTAACTGCTTTTCACCCAAGGGCATCTTCTTAGGCAAACATTCAGAATCAAGTCTAGAGATTTAAAATGAACTCTGCTGCTGGTTGAAATAAAAATGTATATACATATATATATATATATACATATATATATATATATATATATATATATATACACAGACATGCATACATATATACATATGATACAAAGAGAAGAAAACATACATAAGTGGAAGTTTAGTTATTGCAACATGCATGCCAGGCACTGCTGACCATGGGAAGTCACCCCCATGTTAATGGGCAAGCCAGCCTCAACACTCAGTTTTCCATAATCACTGTTGCCAAGAGTAAACTTGTCAAAGAGAGTTTTCTCTACCATTCGGACTCCCAAGTCATCTTCTCAACCCTCCATCTTGCTATTCATGTTTGTGTATGTGGAGAACGCTCAATCGTGTCTGACTCTTTGCAACTCCATGGACACATTAGACTCCTCTGTCCATGGAACTTTCCAGGCAAGAATACTGGAGTGGGTTGCTATTTCCTTCTCCAGGGCTTGCTACTCATACTTAACCAATAATATTTGTATACTTTAATGAATATAAACAGTTTAGATGAAACTGCAGGCTCCCTTTGTTTTAACCCCTGCTCAATCTCATTCCCTTCAACTCTTCACCAGAGGCAACTGCAATCATGATTTTCAGGCTATGCTTCTATACTTTTACTATGCACTTGCACCCACATTCACCAGGGCCCTACCTCACCCCCACCCCATCCCACCCCACCCCAGTCTACCCCATATACCCACATTGTTTATAAGGGGAAGACTGATTTGTGTTTTCCAAGGGCCGATGTAAGACCTTCCCTCTGTGAAGGTCCTGAGCTGTACACAGTTGGGGCATGGGTGGGTGGAGAGACTCCTGGATCACTATTTAAAAGTTAAAAGGCGAGATCTGCACACACGAATCAGAGACCTTTATTTATGCATCAACTAATAACTTTATTTGAAGAGCCAATAACTTTATTTGAAGACCTGGTAAAACGAAGGGAAAAACAGTCCAGTTTAAGCTCAGTCCTTGTCACCATCGCCCAGGGTGAGCTTGTCAAAGAGGTACTCTGCCATGCTGACTTCTGGCACCCCCATCTTACACAGGTTGCTGACATGGTCCCCCAGCTCCTTGATGAACTCGACCTGCTGGTCCAGGTGGCGGGTCTTCAGGAAGTGGCACAGGTGATGGTCATTCTTGTCAGTTGCCAGCTGGTGCAGGTCGAGCAGGCTCTGGTTGACGCTCTTCTCCAGGTGCAGGGCGCACTGCATGGCCTGGAGTCCACTCTCCCAGTTAGTGCGGTCAGGCTTTCTGAGGTCTCGGAGACTGAAGCAGCCCCCGCGACGGTTCTGCAGGTACATCAGGCCCTCGATCTGCTCCCTATGCTTGTGAGAACAGCGCAGGAAGAAGTGGGAGAAGCGCTTTAAGGCCACGTCATCCCTGTCGAAGTAGAAGGCCATGGACAGGTACACATAGGAAGCATAGATCTCCAGGTTGACTTGACCATTGATGCCGGCCTCACAGTCTGGGTGGTAGTTCTGGCGCACCTGCAAGGGAGCGGGCATCATGGCTGGCGGCTTGGGTGTGGTGGGCGCGAAGGCCACGGCAAAAGTGGAGGGGAAGCTGCAGCTGCCGGTCGGGCAGCAGCGGGCACGAAGGCAGCCGCCGCCTCAGAGCATTCCCTGAGTGTGCGGCTACTTTGAGGGATCTTTGAGGCGTTCCCAGGGTGGGCTCTGCGGTTAGGCAGTGGGCTCCGCCATGGCACTGAAAGGCGAGTCCGTTGTTGAGGGGTTGGAAGCCGGAGAGAATCCGTTGGCATCAGAGAAGGGCGCGAGCGCAGTGTTCCAGGTTCCATTCAGGCCTGGCTAAGACAGGGAGACTACGTTGAGCATCTGGCTTGTATAATTTTAAAATGTTATTCACGAATATAAGTGCAACCGGTTTGCATTAATTATGTACGTGATATCTTTGCACAACTTATTTGAATGGTACCCTAATGTGACTGTTTCTTTAAACAATGCTCTTTGGTATCATAGTTATATTTACTGTTACAGAGCTCTTTTTGAAGGCAGCTCTCCTCAGTGACTTCAACACCTGTACTAATGACGCTTCTGATAGGCTCTTCATTGGGTTCCTGGACCTCATTAACTCCAGTGATCTCCACTTTTCTGTTTCTGGTCAAGCTCATACTTGTCTGAGAGCGGAGTGCCACCTCCAGAGTCTCAGTGAATCTTTGCACCTCTGCAGCTTTTACTCTTTTTGAACTTCATCTATGCTCCCTTTGTTCTCTCTCATCTCTTAATCTTTCAGCACAGTCCTAGAAACCCAGCCCTTTCACCTGACTTACCAATTTCCTTCCTCTTGGAAAGTGCAAACTTCTCTTTTCTCTGAAAACAAAAGACTTAGATGCATTCTTAGAGAAAGCCCATGTGGATATATTCATCCCCTCCAGCCTCATTTGTCCTTTCACTGCCATTCAGCAAGCATTTTTTTAACCCCTCAATTATGTTGTATGGAATGAGCCACAGTGGTAGGAAATACCATTGATCTCAAATTGTCTTTCTTTCATTTGTTCAACAAATATTTATTGATTACCTAATGTGGCCCTTGGCACTGATCTGGGATTTGGGCATATATTAGTAACAAAGAGTCTGTTTCTATGGGATTTGTATTCCAGTGAAGCAGACCAAAACAAAATGAACTGCTGTTTTTCTTTCTTTATTGTCTCAAGTAAATACATATAAGATATTGTGCATGTATATGAAATTAAAAGGTCAATATATTTTCTTAGAAGTTAAGGATATTATAGTAGGAGACATAAACCAATCTAGGTAATTGTAGTTAATTTATTTGTGCATCACATTAATTCAACAGCCATTTATATATTCCAATTATGTGTCAGACACTGTTTGACTCTGGAGATACAAAGAAGAATCAAACATGATCTCTGTTCTCAAGGTACAGGATCGAGTGATGGATTGTTCTAAGTGCTCTCAGACAGCTTTAGTTTGGATAACATAGCTGTTTTCACTTAAGGTTTTATTACAATGGCTTTGATTAACTTACCTATTGAGAGGATCTCTATTTCTCTTAGAAAGCTCATGCTATCCTATAATCATTTATGAAGGAAGCAAAGGATCAAATATCCAGTGTCACATTGTAAACCTATTTAAGCAATTATAGAGGCATTTAATTGTTGAGTCTGTAAAGAAATAGAATAATAACAATGTCTTTTTGATAAGTTGATTTTAATGCTAGAATCATACATTAAACATGGAAGAGAACTACATGATCAATTTCTCAGTGAGATAAAATTGTATTCTATGTTTGCTTATCATGAGCTCTTTATTGCAAAATTCAAGCTTAAACTGAAGAAAGTAAGGAAAACAACTAGGCCATTCAGGTATGACCTAAATAAAATCTCTTATGATTATCAGTGGAAGTGACAAGTAGATTCAAGGGATTAGATCTGATAGAGTGCCTGAAGGACTATGGATGGAGGTTCGTAACATTGTACAAAAGGTGGTCACCAAAACCATCCCCAGAAAAAGAAATGCAAGAAGGCAAAATGGTTGTCTGAGGAGGCCTTAAAATAGCTGAGAGAAGAAGAGAAGTGAAAAGCAAAGGAGAAAAGGAAAGATTTATACCCTTCTGAATGCAGAGTTCCAAAGAAAAGCAAGGAGAGATAAAAAAGCCTTAAGTGAACAGTGCAAAGAAATAGAGGAAAACAGTAGAATGGGAAAGACTAGAGATGTCATCAAGAAAATTAGAGATACCAGATAATTTCATGTGTACATGGCTTGAAATACCTTATAAAATAGAGCTGCCTCTGTTAGATTATAATATTCAGAAAATAATCAATCTGAACTGGAGCTGTGGATCAGATGATAAAATATATATACACTATGTGCACTGATAGGAACAGCACTTGTATTTTTTCTGGAAATTTCTATATAGGAAAATAAAAGATACTTTATAGAAATGTGAAAAAAATATTAGCCTGATACTGTTCATTCTTAACCTTTTTGGGAATTTGAATAAGTGATTTGTTTTCCCTTAATCTTAAGCCTTTTATTTTAAAAAGGTGATCTTGGACTATATCCTCTTGCACATACTGTGGTCAAATGATTTTATGCCCAAGGATTTCAACTCTTGGCTGTGAATCAAAGTCATTTGAGGAAATTCTCAATTTCTCATCAGGTCCAGTGTTAAATCCTGGGATACGTACAACTGACCCTTGAACAACTTTGGGGTTATGGGAGTGAACACAAACACAGTCTAAAATTCAGGTATGATTTTACAGTCGACCTTTTGTATCTATAGTTCCACATCTTCATATTCAGTCAACCCCCGATTGAGTAGTACTGTATGATAAGTGAATCCACACAGTTCAAAACCATGTTGTTCAAGGATCAACTATTTTTAAGAAGTGCCACAAGTGATTCTGATACTCAGCCAGCATATAGAATAGTGATTCTATGCTATTTGGTGCAAAGGACAAAAATGGAAATCTCTAGGTCCATATATTTATTGTAACTTATCTAAATTTCATACCTTCCTAAAAAAATGCCATTGAGTGCTTAGTTCAGTTCAGTCACTCAGTTGTGTCTGACTCTTTGAGACCCCATGAACTGCAGCACTCCAGGCCTCCCTGTCCATCACCAACTCCCGGAGTTTACTCAAATTAATATTCATTGAGTTGGTGATGCCATCCAACCATCTCATCCACTGTCGTCCCTTTCTCCTCCTACCTTCAATCTTTCTCTGCATCAGGGGCTTTTCTACTGAGTCAGTTCATTGCATTAGGTGGCCAAAGTATTGGAGTTTCAGCTTCAACATCAGTCCTTCCAATGAACACTCAGGACTGATCTCCTTTAGGATGGATTGGTTGGATCTCCGTGGAGTCCAGGGGACTCTCAAGAGTCTTCTCCAACACCACAGTTCAAAAGCATCAATTCTTCGGTGCTCAGCTTTCTTTATAGTCCAACTTTCACATCCATACATGACCACTGGAAAAACCATAGCCTTGACTAGATGAACCTTTGTTGGCAAAGTAATGTCTCTGCTTTTCAATATGCTATCTAGGTTGGTCATAACTTTCCTTCCAAGGAGTAAGCATCTTTTAATTTCATGGCTGAAATCACCATCTGCAGTGATTTTGGAGCACAAAAAAATAAACTCTGACACTATTTCCATTGTTTCCCCATCTATTTGCCATGAAGTGATGGGCCAGATGCCATGATCTTAGTTTTCTGAATGTTGAGCTTTAAGCCAACTTTTTCACTCTCTTCTTTCACTTTCATCAAGAGGCTCTTTGGCTCTTCTTCACTTTCTGCCATAAGGGTGGTGTCATCTGTGTATTTGAGGTTATTGTTATTTGTCCCAGCAATCTTGATTCCAGCTTGTGCTTGCTCCAGCCCCGCATTTCTCATGATGTACTCTGCATATAAGTTAAATAAGCAGGGTGAAATATACAGCCTTGACGTACTCCTTTTCCTATTTGGAACCGGCCAGTTGTCCCATGTCCAGTTCTTAATGTTGCTTCCTGACCTGCATACAGATTTCTCAGGAGGCAGGTCAGGTGGTCTGGTATTCCCATCTCTTTCAGAATTTTCCATTGTTTGTTGTGATCCACACAGTTAAAGGCTTTGGCATAGTCAATAAAGTAGAAATAGATGTTTTTTTGGAACTCTCTTGCTTTTACAATGATCCAGCGGATGTTAGCAATTTGATCTCTGGTTCCTCTGCCTTTTCTCAAACCAGCTTGAATATCTGAAACTTCACGGTTCACATATTGCTGAAGCCTGGCTTGGAGAATTTTAAGCATTACTTTACTAGCATGTGAGATAATTGCAATTGTGTGGTAGTTTGAGCATTCTTTGGCATTGCCTTTCTCTGGAACTGGAATGAAAACTGACCTTTTTCAGTCCTGTGGCCACTGCTGAGTTTTCCATATTTTCTGGTATATTGAGTGTAGCATTTTCACAGCATCATCTTTTAGGATTTGAAATAGCTTAACTAGAATTCCATACCTTCCTAAAAAATTTCATTGGGTGTAGTGATGGTAAAATAGCTGCAGTGTATTTCATTATGAGAAAAGATGGTTATGGTGTTACTGGTAGAAAAATGATCAGAATGGCCATGTATTCATTAGGGTTCTCCAGAGAAAGAGACCTAGTAGGATGTTTATGTTATACTGGATTGGATTGGATATATAATATAATATTATATAGAATAGAGTAAAATATAGTAATGCAGTTGACCCTTGAACAATATAGGTTTGAATTTTATGGGGACACTTATGCATGGATATTTTTCAGTGAATACTACAGTGCTACATGATTCATGGTTGGTTGAATCTGCTGATGCAGAAATGGATTATGCAATTTTTATCTGTGCCCTAACCCCATGTTGTCCAAGGGTCAATGTATATATGTAGAGGGTGATTAATTTCATTTAAGGAATTGGCTATTAACTTTGGTTTATGTGATTGTGTGGCTTGGAAGTTGGAAATCTGCAGGGTAGGTTAGCAGCTTGGAAATTAAGGTAAATGTTTATGTTGAAGTCTTGAGTCCGAAAGCTAGAAACTCAGACAGAATTTCTATATTGCCATCTAGAGACATAGTTTTTTCTTCATAGAAAGACTTCAGTTTCTGTTCTTAAGGCCTTCAAGTGGCTGGACAATGTCCAAGCACACTATGGAGGGATAATCTGCTTTACTCAAAGTCTACTGAAAGTGAAGTAAGCCAGAAATTTAGAAAGATGGTAATGATAACCCTGTATGCAAGACAGCAAAAGAGACACAGATGTATAGAACAGTCTTTTGGACTCTATGGAAGAGGGTGAGGGCAGGATGATATGGGAGAATGGCATTGAAACATGTAAATTATCATATGTGAAATCAATCACCAGTCTAGGTTCAATGCATGATACAGGGTGCTGGGGGCTGGTGCACTGGGATGACCCAGAGGGATGGGATGGGGAGGAAGGTGGGAGGGGGGTTCTGGATGGGGAACACATGTACACCCATGGCGGATTCATGTGAGTGTATGGCAAAACCAATACAATATTGTAAAGTAAAAAAAGAAAGAAAGAAAGAAAAAACATTAATCACGTCTAAACTATATCTTCACAGCAACTTCTATACCAAACAACCAGGATCCATAGCCTAAAGTTACATGTAAAATTAACCATCAGATGGTAAACACGAGTGAGGGCAGGCTGATGCAGGCAACGAGTCCAAGTGGGTTCAATCAGAGTGACTGTGATTGGGTATCTCAGAAGGGCTGGTACATACTCTGTGGGTCAGGAAGGCAGCAAGGTTGCAGACTATCTGAATCTGTTGGGGCTCAAAAATGGTGCCCTGAGCTAGCAAGAAGTCTGACATAGTAAATGTGATAGGCAACTCAGATTAGGCAGAAGACACACAGAATGTCATAATTGAGACCAACTAGGCTTCATTTAACCAGTGAGTTTCATCATGCTGATTTTCATAGTTTATTCTCATGCCCTTGTTCATCTATTCATTATATAATATTCCAGTCAGAGCCTTCAGCTTGCTTGAGCATTTTTTTATTAGCTTGGTGGTGTTGCTTTTGGTTGTCAGTACTGCAGTATTCATTTTTGGAATATCAGTTCATACTCAGGCGATTATTGCCTGTGGACTGAACAAGCCAGTTGTAGTTCCTCTGCACTCCATAGTGATGTCACTTTTCTTCAACCCAGAAAGGGTCGTTTGAATAAACAAATTGCTTCCACCTCTAGTCTTCCAACTGCCACTTGGATACTTGCCAAACTATCATGACTCCATCATCCTGTGTGCCCACCAGTTATATACATACTACTTTTCCTTTCCTGCCTTGCATGTGTTGAATTTTTATTTTCTCCAAATTTGGTTACCTTGGATAATACCACTACTACTTGGGTTTTTTTTTTTTTGACCTGGAGTAAGTAATTTAATATCTCTAATCCTCAGTTGCTTCATCTGTAAAACAAGGATAATGCATCTGCCCCCTTACCCCGAACTAACATAGGCTCTGAGCCTACAGATGCTATGAGATGATTTCTTTTTTTTTTTTGGGTGTCTTAGTTTTTTTTTTTTATTGTTTTTGCCATACATTGTCATGATATCACCATGGGTTTACATATGCTTCCCCTCCGGAACCCCCCTCCCTCCTCCCTCCCCCCGGGAAATCTCGCTGCACCAGTCCCGAGCATCAATCCTGGGCTGGCGATTGATTAGACACATGACAATTAACATGCTTCAGTGCCCTTCTCCCATATCATCCCACCCTTACCCTCATCCACAAAGTCCACGAATCTATTCTATACATCTGCGTTCCTTTTGTTGTCTCGCATGTTGGGTTCTCGTTACTGTCATTCTAAATTCCATATATATGCGTTAATATACTGTATTGTTGTTTTTGCTTCTGGCTTACTTCACTCTGGATAATGGGCTCCAGTTTCGTCCATCTGAGTAGAATTGCTTCAAATGAATTTTTTTTAATGCTGAGTAATATTCCATTGTGTATATGTACCACAGTTTTCTTATCCATTCATCAGTTGATGGGCATCTAGGTTGTTTCCATGTCTTGGCTATTGTAAACAATGCAGCAATGAACATTGGGGTACACGTGGCTCTTTCAATTCTGGTTTCCTCAGT
>ML664671.1:0-62650 GCA_007570785.1 Antilocapra americana
TTGGACACAACTGGGTGACTGAGCACACACACACATCACATTCATATGCCCAGAGAACCCACACAGGTCACCCTATGGCTGGAACCCACCTGGTGTGGCCTGCACCCAGAGCGCCTACGTAAATAAACACCAGAGGATTCACATCAAGTAGAAACCCTGTGTCTGTAAGCAATGACATAGAGACTTCAGCTAGAAATGATCCCTTTTAAACCACCAGGAAACAATGTGGAGAGAAGCCCTAACCCTGTAATCATGGTGGAAGCACCTTCAGCTGGGACTCCAGCCTCAGCACACACAGAGAACTGAGTGGCTGCATCTCCGACACAGTGGAGAAGGCAGCACCTGCTTTACCAGGAGGGGAGCCTTTTGGATACATCAAAAATCATCACTGTAGAAGAAATCTAGGGATATCAATATATGAATCCCATTACTAATGGAGCCAGCCCTTGTAGGACAAGAACATTCACACTAAGTAAAATAGACTCAGTGTAAAGAAGGAAGGAAATTCTTCAGTGATTCCTTATTCCTGGGGGAACAAGAAAGCCCTCACACAGAAGAGATGTCAATTCAAACGACTGTGCAAAATCCTTCCTGTCCTTTTCACATCAGAGAACTCATGCCAGGAAAATACTCTAAAAAGAATGTGTTAGTATGCAATTGAGAGAAGAATTAAGTCTTTCAGCATTTGTCTTATGATTGAATATACAGCATGAAGAGGTAGATGGTGAAGTGTTTTGAGAAACGCTGAAAGCAGAATTCAGTATGAAGTAACAGGACTGCTTCAGTAGATCTGTATTGACAAACACATATGCACTATTGAGTAGCTATGTGTCATTCAAAATTAGGAAATATTGTGGTGAATAAGAATGGGCCAGTTTTCTGTTAATACTCTTTCACCCTAGTTGAAATCAGAAGTATGAAGACTACAATCACTCAGAAAATAACACTGAATATTAACTGAAAATGTAGAACACAATATGCTGTGTGTTAACTCTTATATTAGTACCCAAATATGTGTATACTTATCTGGAATAAATGGCAACAAGGATAAATAAACAAATGTTTTGTGATTAAACTTTGATGCTTCCACTAATTCTATTATTTTATTTTCATTTAATATTTCCCATATGACTTTTAGAAAGATGTATACATTAATTATATTTAAAGAAAGGTAGATAATTGTCAGTACCCAGGCAGGAAAAATTCAAGAATTCAGAGTCAGACTGGCTTAATCCTTACCTTAGCATTTTGTAGCCAAGCATTTCTTTGGTTTTTTTCCACCAAGAATAGACAGAGTGCTTTAGGACTGAGAAAATGGAAGAGCTTTGAGAACATGAAACAAATTCTACTTTCAGAATGTGTTAGGACAAGAGGTGCATATACTAATTCATGTGAACACAAAGGAGATCCCTCAGAGAGCCACTGGTAAGGCTACACTTGAAAAGTCTACTCTTTGATCTAGACAAATAGTACAAAAAAAAAAAAAAACTACTAGGAGAAAGATCAGCATAAATACACTGTCTATTTTGTCAATTAACTGTGCAACAAGGCCAGCTAGGAAGTGTGTGGGAGCTGCATGATTAGCTCTGTCTTTTCCAGTTCATTACTTCTTGGCTGATAAAAATATTCATTATAACTCAGAGGTTCACTGAAGTCTAATGGGTTGAGAAATAAAGTTCTAGGGTCTACAAGGCCCATGATGGTGGCTGCAACACTACTATGAGTCTGTGCTCCTGTGTGTATGTACCCACACCGACACTGACACCCACACAGGCACAGCAAGCAAGCAAGGGAGGGAGGGTCACTATAACAACCGCCCAATCCTAACGGGAAACTATGACTCAGGAACTAATGGTGTAAAGGATTCGAGCAAGACAAAAAATCATCTAAATCATTTTATTCATTCATTTATCAACGTTTTAATTAGTAATAGATATTTCCTCAGAACTTCCAACATTTCAGAACTTGGATTGTTATGAGGATTACAATGTAAATAATACAATGCTTTTCTCTTCATAAAACTCTATATACTAATGCAGGCAATACAAATAAACTGCAAAATAAAAATTTTGACATAAAAAACTGATGTGGTCATGCATTGCGTAGTTACAAAATACCATTACTGGTCTACAATAAAAAGTTGACACTTCATAAAATAAAATGGACATTTAAAACATTCTCAGTTCTGGAAATTTGAAAAGCTAAATATTTTTAGAAAGACCTATTATTAAAATATTTTATAAAATTCTGAATTTTGATACAAAATAATTCTGCATGAGCTAGGAGAGTAAAGCTGGATTTCCTTTCCTCAGATCCAGGTTTGCTGTTCACTATATTCCAAAATAAGTACTTTCAAAATTATTAGAATTCAAAACTATAAGTTTGAAATTCATTAACAATTTTTATAAGGGTAGAAAATCTGCGGTACATGCTTTTGCAAATTCTTTTCCTTTTCCATTTTATCTGAAATTCAGTGGGCGACCCTTTTAAAGGATACCAGACAAGACAATTGCTGTTTTGTTCTTTATTCTGAGCTCTTGATTTCTTCCTAACTGTTTTGGGTAATCCCAAACAATCCAAAATAACAAATTATAATCATATAAACCAGAATTTCCCAATGTGTTATGTATTACATAGAGTTTCATTGGGGCTATATGTACTGTTAATAAATTCAAACAAATGCATTTATAAATGCAAAATAAAAGTCTAAAAATATATTGTTATTATGGACTAATGCCATTTTAAGAAATAATTCATTAACCAGATGCCAGAAAGCTGGAAGTTGCATAATATGCTTTTATATTTAGTAACAGCACATAAATAAGTGATTATTTTTGTTGTTATATATTTTTAATATTCATATGTAAGTTGCATATTAATTCCTTCATCATTGTGATTGTTTTTCTGGTTTGTTTTAACTCTAGTGCAAATTATTGACAATGATGCATTAACTCTTGATAGTTTTCTATTAGAAAATGATTATTGAAAAAAATTTCCATGGTCAGTTAACATTGGTAAGCATTGCCACAGCCAAGGGATGTAGCCAAACCAAAGTTCAAATGAAATACTTCTGTGGCTTACAAAGCCCCATTGTGAGGCTCAGAAATATCTAGCAGTTTGTGCAGCTGATGTTCATTCAGATAGGTTCAGGATTTTGCTAACACTGTTTTGTGATTATTTCTTAGATTGAAAGAAAAAGAAGGCAGCAGGTGGACCCACTTCTTTGGTACAAGAATAATTGTGAATTAGTGTTATGGCCCTTTAATGGGCTGAGGCTTGTGGGTACAGAGTCGAGGATAAGAAAATAAAGGAAGACAGAAAGGAAAGAAATGAATAGAGACATGGGGACCAAGACTCTGATGGAGTAAAGGCATTTATTCAGCATAATGTGGGCATATATATATACCGTCTTACAAGATAGCCTTTTCAGCAAAGATAAAGATCAAAAATCTTACAACTTATCCAGGAAACATAAGGCTAGAATCCTTCTCAATGAGAGGGGGGTTGTAAAATTCACTTTCCATAACACAAAGGGAAGAAGGCTGTACATAATTACTTTTACTTTAAGAAAAGTATGCATTCTTTTTGTCCCTGGGAGAGGTATGCCTGTCCATTCATCTCTGAATATTCAGGGATTGATAAGGGACATCAGAAAACAGCACACAGGAAGCTTCCTGCCAAATGTTCCCTGACAAATTAGTATTCTAGGCTTCCTTGGTGACTCAGGGGTAAAGAACACAATTGCCAATGCAGGAGAAGCAGGAGACACTGGTTCAATCCTGGATTGGGAAGATCTCCTGGAGGAGGAACTGATAACCCACTCTACTATTCTTGCCTGGAAAGTTCCAAGGACAGAGGAGCCTAAAGGGCTGCAGTCTATCGGGTCACAAAGAGACACAACTTAGCAACTGAGTAGCAACTGAGTTCACAGGCATAGTGTTCGTTCTAACTGAGATGCTGAGAGTAATGGAGCCAGTTTTACATCTACCTACAGGATATTTGTTTCAAAGAACAAAATTCACAATGTAACTGTTTCTAAAGTATAGCTCTCAGTATGTGTTAAAAAAAAAAAATAGAGCGGAGGTTGGCAAACTTCTATAAAGATCCAGAGAGTAAATATTTTAGCTTTGCCATATGACATCTGTTGCATGTACTCAGATCAGTCATTGTATCCAAGAAGCACCACAGATAAAAGGTACATAAAAGAGCCTGCCTCAATAAAGCATTACTTATAGACAATGAAATCTGAATGAATATAATAAATATAATTTTCATGCTGTAAATGCTATTTTTAAGAATTATTTTCAAACATTTAAAGATATGAAAACCATTTTTAGTTTTCAGGTCCTAGCAGCACAAGCTGGGAGTGGAATTTGGCCCGTGAGAAGTAAGATGCAATGGCCTATTCTATCCAGTTATAGTGAGATCTCCCACCCGTTCAGTTTAGTTCAGTTTAGTTGCTCAGTTGTGTCCAACTCTTTGGGACCCCATGAACCGCAGCACGCCAGGCCTGCCTCTCCATCACCAACTCCCGGAGTTTACCCAAACTCACATCCATTGAGTCAGGGATGCCATCCAACCATCTCATCTTCTGTCATCCCCTTCTCCTCTTGCCTTCAATATTTCCTAGCATCAGGGTCTTTTCAAATGAGTCAGCTCTTCACATCAGGTTGCCAAAGGAGTGGAGTTTCAGCTTCAACATCAGTCCTCCCAATGAACACCCAGGACTGATCTCCTTTAGGATGAACTGGTTGGATCTCCTTGCTGTCCAAGGGACTCTCAAGAGCCTTCTCCAACACCATAGTTCAAAAGCATCAATTCTTTGGCACTCAGCTTTCTTTATAGTCTACCTCTTATATCCATACATAACTACTGGAAAAACCATAGCCTTGACTAGATGGAGCTTTGTTGACAAACTAATGTCTCTGCTGTTTAATATGTTGTCTAGGTTCCTCATAACTTTCCTTCCAAGGAGTAAGTGTCTTAGTTTAATGGCTGCAATCACCATCTGCAGTGATTTTGGACCACCTCAAAATAAAGTCAGCCACTGTTTCCACAGTTTCACCATCTATTTGCCATGAAGTGATGGGACCTTATGACATGATCTTGGTTTTCTGAATGTTGAGCTTTAAGCCAAATTTTTCAATCTCCTCTTTCACTTTCATCAAGAGGATCTTTAGTTCTTCACTTTCTGCCATAAAGGTGGTGTCATCTGCATATCTGAGGTTATCGATATTTCTTCCGACAATCTTGATTCCAGCTTGTTCTTCTTCCATCCTAGCCTTTCTCATGATGTACTCTGCAAATAAGTTAAATAAGCAAAGTGACAATATATAGCCTTAGTGTACCACTTTTCCTATTTGGAACCAGTCTGTTGTTCCATGTCCAGTTCTAATATTGCTTCTGGACCTGCATACCAATTTCTCAAGAGGCAGGTCAGGTGGTTTGGTATTCCCATCTCTTTCAGAATTTTCCACAGTTTATTCTGATCCACACAGTCCAAGGCTTTGGCATAGTCAATAAAGCAGAAATAGATGTTTTTCTGGAACTCTGTTGCTTTTTTGATCCAGTGGCTATTGGCAATTTGATCTCTGGTTCCTCTGCCTTTTTAAAACCAGCTTGAACATCTGGAAGTTCTTGGTTCACGTATTGCTGAAGCCTGGCTTGGAGAATTTTGAGCATTGTTTTACTAGTGTGTGAGATGAGTGCAACTGTGTGGTAGGTTGAGCATTCTTTGGGATTGCCTTTCTTTGGGATTGGAATGAAAACTGACCTTTACCAGTCCTGTGGCCACTGCTGAGTTTCCCAGATTTGTTGGCATATTGAGTGTAGCACTTTCACAGAATCATCTTTTAGGATTTGAATTAGCTCAAATGGAATCCCATCACCTCCACTATCTTTGTTTGTAGTGATGCTTCCTAAGGCTCACTTGACTTCACATTCCAGGATGTCTGTCTCTAGGGGAGTGTGAGTGATCACACCACTGTGGTTATCTGGGTCATGAAGATCTTTATT
Organism: Antilocapra americana; assembly: GCA_007570785.1. NCBI lineage: Eukaryota > Metazoa > Chordata > Mammalia > Artiodactyla > Antilocapridae > Antilocapra > Antilocapra americana. The sequence goes on from ML664671.1 coordinate 6,016, forward strand.
GTATAGTTCTTCTGTGTATTCTTGCCACCTCTTTTTAATATCTTCTGCTTCTGTTAGGTCCATATCATTTCATTCGAAAACAGAGTGATTGTCCTATGTGCTGAAACTATGAAACCTATAGGCAAAAAACAAAAACTAAGTTACCAAAAGTTGCTCAAGGTGTGAGGGGTTCAAGTCCTCCCCCGGGGATGCTCCCTCCCACCCCCACCCCCGTCATCCCCACTCATGCATGGCCACTTTGTTACTGCCAAAATCTTCCTTTTCTCTGCCAACCAATGCAAATTAAAAAATATGGAGGTGGAATTTTGGAGGAAATAGATGGCTTTGCTCCTCAGCTGGCCAAGGGGAGCACATAGCAGGCTAGTATCTCAAGAGTAGTGCCCTGTCCCCCATCTGGGGGAGCTGAGACACTGTATACAGGCTGGGACTTCTGAGTCCATCAGCCTGCCACCTTCTTTCCAGAATGCAAACAGCTCTAAGGGGTGACTTGCTACAAGAGAGTGCAAGGAGAACAAAAATGTGGTACAAGATGTAAATTACTTAGAATTAGGGGACTTCTAGTAACAGACACTACAGGTCAGTAATCCTTGAAGTAAAACTAGGAGTGATTAACTCTTTGATGACTGCTCATGCTTCTTCTCTAGTCTCTTCACTGTTTACTTTCCTTGTTTTCAGGAGAGGAAACACTTCATTTCTATTTTTGCTGCAACAACCTCATCTTCGTGTTCCCAGGCTCCAGCAGGGAGTGAAGCTGGCCCTCTGGTACCCCTCTTCCTGCTGCTCTCCGGGCGCCCATCGAGTTTTGAGCAGCAGTTACTTGCCGGCCACAGTTCCTCACCCAGCAAGTCATCAGTACCTACTGAGGCTCCTGGAGGGACAGAAGCCACCTTCGCAGCCCCAGCCCCGGAGCTGGAGTCCAGCCGAGGAGAGTCTAACTCGGGAGGCTGATGACCACCCAAGTCGGGCAGTGTTCTGTGCTCTGCGCACCCACAGGGGGTTGGGCTCAGACCTGCCCTTCAGGCTCACCGCCAGCACGGACTGGTGACAGTGTTGTCACCCATACCATCTTATTTCGGCAGGGGAAAGAATGCCTTCTACAAAACATTTATAAAGAACATTTTTTCCGCCCAGGGTGGGAGATCTCGGCTCTTTGACACCAGAGACAAGAATCAAAGAAGGGGCGGGCATGCAGTTGACTCCAAGCCGAAGTTTCGGGGCCGCCCCTGCGCCCCGCGGGCAGAAGTAGAAGCGGCCTCCTGCGGTGTCCCCTGGCCTTCGGGCTGCTGACTGGGCACACAGCGGAGCCAGGAGTGGACGCGGCCCAGTGTCCCCGCCTGATGGCGCCTCCGGCGGCCGCGTCTCCCTGGCTGAGACTGCCTCTCAGCTGGCCGCTCCGGGAAGCCGCGCCCGAGGGGCAGGCGACAAGCACGGAGGGTCCGGGGCCGGGCGGGATCCGGGATCCCGGCCCCGCAGGAGCTCCCGGCCCCCGGCCGCCGCGGAAGGCGCTGGAACCCGGGAGTCGGGTGCGCCCCGAGAAGCCGGGAGGCGGCGAGGAGGGAGTGGGGCGGCCTCCGGGCTCCGGAGACGGTCCCCATCCTCCGCCGGCCAGGGAGGCTTCGGACACCGTGGCCCCGCCGGCGGCACAGCGGCTCCTCCTCCCGGCTAAGGGTTTTCGACCGACCCGGCTCAGCTCGGCGGGCAGACAACGCACCCACTCCCCGCACGCGGCCACAGCCGGGGCCTCGCGTCCCCCGCCCTCTCGCCTCCCCGGGCTCGACCTGGGGCCTCGGCCGCCTTCGCGGGAACTTGCCGGCGGAGGACCGGGAGAAGGGGCGCGCGTGGCCTGTCCCCGAGCTCGGTCGCGGGGCACAGGGCTCAGACGTGCCGGCGCCCGGGCCCTCCCCAGGAGATGACCCAATCGGGAAGCTCCGGGGCTGGGTATCACCGAGGGGAGGGGCGGGAGGAGTCTCCCGGGGCTCCGAGCTCAGCGGCTGTGCTGTTGCTCACGTGCTTCTTGATCTCAGTGATCCGAACCGCCCTCCGCCGTCCTGCTACGCTGCCCTTAATACGTTGTGCTTTTGTGTTGAATGGACGCTATAGATCAGGGCATCAGGGGGTAACTAGGAGTTAAAGAGGGTGGGGTACTTGCACAAATAGGTGAGGAGAGGACTCAGCATCTCAGGGAACCCCACACCCACACCCACAGCTGCCCAGTCAGCTCCCAACCTAGAGTCTGGGCTCCTCTTGCTGAACCCTCAGCAGGCCTAGCTGGCCCTCTCCTGGCTCAGCCCTGTCTGTGCAGACCCCACCTGCCCTCTCTGACCTCGTGCTTCGGGAAAAGACCCTGAAAGTGTCACCCAAAGACAATCTGATCCTTTCTCGCTGGTGAAAAATTAGGAAGGCATTCTTCTAGGCTTGTTTACTGTGACCCACATTATGACCCAATTGTTTTATTATCTGTATATCATATTTTAGTAGTTGATTACACTCTGAGCTGTTATGAAGGTATTTGCAATTGTTTAAAGCAATTTTCTTTCAAGTTGTGCAGAAAGAGTAGTGTGATCAACAGTTCTCGTCCCCCCAAAAGATGTCCGGGCCCTAATCCCCAGAACCTGTGACTATGTTAACTCACATGGCAAAACGGACTTGTGTGGGTGTGGTTAAAGAAAGGGTCTACACCTGGGAGGCCCTCCTGGGTTACTGGTGTGGGTACAATGTAGTCCCAAGTGTCCTCAGAAGTCAAAGAGGGAGTTAGAAGGGTCACAGTTGGTGAAGGAGATGTGAGGACATGAGCTACAGTGGGACTGAAGTGGTTACTGGACTCCCAAGCAAGCAGTGCGGTGATCCCTAGAAAGAACAGACCCCCAAATCCTCCAGAAGGAACCCAGCCCCGCTGACACCTCAAAGTCCGCACAGCGAGATCCATATTGGACCTCTTCATAGGGATGAGAGATGAACTTGTGCTCATTTGTTATACCAGCTGTAAGAAAGGAACACAGGTAGGGAAATGTATCTTTTTAAAAGATACATGGGCCACTACTGGTAGGAAGAATATCTTTAAAATTTAAAACTTTTTTTTTTAAAGATGTGTCTTTTTTAAAGATACATGCCCCCCCCCCTTACTGGTAGGAAGAATTTCTTTGTGTTAGGAAGTTACAATGAGGAAAGGTAATTTGATAGTATGTATCCTCCAAAAAGCAATTCAGAAGCCACTCTCCTGAGAAAGAGGAAGGGAAGGTGTGGGTAGAAATGAAAGGCCCTCATCTGGTTATATTTGGTTATACTTTGTTTAACCAAATCCTGATGCTGAGCGTAAAGATTATAAAGTAAAATAGTCAAAATATTTACCTAATGACTTGGTATAAATTCTCAGAAGTGAGACTTAAAATTTCCATGCCAAACATAAATCCTTTTTACAGCTTTTTGATCTGTATGTACTGTCAAAGGACCAAAGAAGAAGGAATGTTGAATACTTAGATCTAGTAAGGATGAAAGCTACAATCTTTGTTAAATGTGTGTGCTATTATTTTATGAGTTTCCCGTCTCTTGTTAGAAGACAAAATAATATCTCAGCCTCAGTTTGTTGATGGAAGTTACTTTTTAATTCTATTTTCTAACAAGCATTTGTATTTCTTTATATGAACATTTCAGCTTATGTATCTTGCCAAACTTTTTACTAGATGACTTGTTTTATTAGCTATTTATTGGTAATGTCAGTCTTCTGTCAAATGTGTTCTAGTTTTCTGAATTTGTAATTTTCCTTTTATTTTTTGACCTATAAGTGTTTGGCAATGTTGTGTTAAAACCCACAAAGACTTCTATGTAGTTTGGCATTCAATGTAATGCTTATATAGTAGTTTGCTGAGGCTGCCATGACAAAATAGCATATCCCCAGAAGCTTGAACAAGACATTTGTTTTCTTAAAGCTCCAGAGGCTGGACATCCGAGATCATAGTGTGGTTGGGGTTGATTTTCCTGAGGACTTGCTCCTTGACTTGCAGACAACCAGTTTCTCTGGGTCCTCACTTCCCCCTTCCTCTGTATCTGCCCATCCCTGGGTTTCTTTCAGTGTTTAATTTCCTTTGCTTACATGGACAAGAGTCATACTGGGTTAGGGCACAGCTTAAAGGCCTCATTTTCTTGACCTCTTTAGAAACTCTGTCTGCAGATACAGTCACATTCTGAGTCTCTGCAGGTTAGAACTTCAACACGTCTACCTGGGGGGACACACCTCAGTCCATAAGAGTTTATCAAGGTCTTCCCTAAGAAGATTGCATATATATTTATATTTTATTATCAAGGTCTTCCCATCTCAAGATTGCATACATATTTATACTTTATTCTTAAGGTTTGTGGTATCAAATTTTATATTAAATGCCCCTGGGAATTTATTTTGCTGTGTGGCACAAATCTTACTGAGAAATAGAAATAGAAAGGCTTGTAATTCAAGTACATAATTTTCAGAATAATAGTAAAGCAAATGCTCATGTTCTCAATACCCACTTTCATTTTTTAAAAATCTAGTTTTCCTGTATATCCCGATTCTATGACACTCCCTGCTTTTATTTGAGATTTGCTTGTGAATACAAGTTCCGAAACAGTACATAAGCTTTCCCTGGTTTGGCCTTTTATGTAAGTAGCATCCAAATGATTATCCTTTTGTGACATAATATTTACTTTTGTGTGGTATCAGTTTCATTCGTATGCATGCCATTTAATTACTTTTACTGCTATATAGTAGTCCATACTTTAAATGTACCAAAATCTATCCGTTTGATTGTTGCTGGATATTGGAATTATTTACAGCTCTTTGCTGTTAAGAATATGGTTCACATATATCTACTTTATGAGCTGGGTAGAAATTAATGAAACTGAGGGTGTGCACTTGTCCAGCTGTGCTATGTCTCGACAGTTGACATTCCAATTAATGAGGAATGACAATGTCTTCTGTTCCACATCTGAGCCAACCTTTTCTTAGTCACTCACAAATATTTGCTCAAGTGTGAGGTATGAGATGCTGTTTTGTTGCATTTTTAATTAGTATTTACTTTATCACAAATGAAATTGATCACATTTTAAATGTTCATTGTGCTTCCATGTTTTACCTTTGATGCAATGCCTGTTAATCTTTAACATCTACTTAAAAAAAATTATTGGTGAAAGATCTTTACACTTGTTGCACATGTAACTTCCAACTCTCTGGCTTTTATTCTCCCCATTTTATGATGTCTTTTGATAAGCAGCAGTTGTCACTAGTAACATGGTCACATTTATCCATCTTTTGCTTACTAGTTTGTTTGGATTTTTAAAGAAGTTCTTCATCCCCTAGTCATCATAATAGCATTCTGTTATGTATGCTTCAAAAGGTTTCATGCTTTTTGTCTTTCACACGTAATGGTCAATTTATTAATACCTTCAGTTTAAATTTCAATTTACCTGAAGTTTATATTCGTGCCTTGTCTCTGAAGAAAAACAGCTTCTTTTCCAGCAAAACCTGTTGGGAGAAGACACCACCCTACCCTCTCCCCACATCTCCGTTCACCCACAGCCCCATCCCTAGAGGCTGTAAGAGATACAAAAAATAAGAGAGAGAGAGAGCAGGACAAGTGGACAGAGAAGGATGGAGCTGATGCTTTCCATGTGTGGTGTGGAAACTCTCCCCAAGGAGGGAGTATTTAAGTAAAGGCCTGAAGCCAGCAAAGGAATGAGTTACCTATCGCAGGAAGAGAACCATGGTTCAGGGGAATCACAAGAAAAGGGAAGCACTCTGTGCCTGGAGGAGCCTGGAGATTTCCAAGAACAGCCCAGGGTGCCGTGTGGTGTGAGCCCCTGAGAGGAGAGAGGGGAAACGAGGTTCACTTTCACAAACATCCTTGTTCCTCATACTAGCTGCGTCCATCTCCGGGTAAAAAATGTCTCACTTTTACAGAAGCACCTGAGCCTCCCCTCACCTCTGAGACTGTCAGGGCATCCAGACTCCTGGGTGGAGCAAGTGGACTCTCTATTGCCATGTGGTGTGGGTTACTTTCTGTATTACCAGCGGAGAATGAGCTTCTCAAACAGAGGTTTTGTTCTTTATCACTAGTGATCAGAATGTCCAACAAATATTGGATGAATTTGCAAATGAATCCAAGAAGGAATGATGCTAACATTTTCTTCCATCTTCACCTTGGCCCTTTATAAACTGGATATAGTAAGAACCCTGGGCTTCTGTTAAGAAGAATCTAGTAATGGTCCCGTGAGTCCCTAACCTTGTAAATAGGTCCTAGGAATGAGACTCAGGCCAGAGCTTCCTGCCATCTCCCCTCACTGAGAGTTGGTGACCGGTCAGCTGTTCTCTCTGTGTTCAGCTCAGTGGGTGTCAAGGTCTGCAGGCTCTGTGGGCTGACCTTCCACCTGGCTTGGCTCTCCTTGGCCATCCCAGATTCACAAGTGCCCACCTGGTACAGGGACCGGAGAAACTGAAGTCATTACCTGCTGTGAGTCACAGCCCCGGGACCCTGGCTGATTCGCATTTGCTTCTGGCAACAAGGGCATCTGCCTGTCCCTGAACAGAGGGGCTGGCCATGCTGCCCTGGTCAGCTTCCCACACAGCCAGCCTCCTGTCTTTTCACCTTGACTCGGCCTGTCCCTTTGCCTTATTGGGATGTGTTGCCTGTCACAGCCACTGCTGTTCCTCACCCTAAATGAGGAAGTAGGTAAGTTCTTATGACACGGAGCATCCCTGGGTGTTACGTTATGTGGCCAGCCCTGGCCTTAGCACCCCCGGATGATCAGTGACCTAACCCACACAGCATGCAGTCAATCCATTCTGCCTGAGAGAGAGGAGGAGAGAGTGGACTTGGGGTGGGTCCTGAAGGTATTTACTGAGTCAGAGATGCTGAGATCAGGCCTAGTTTTCCTGATGGGGAGTCTGAATCATCACTGAAAGATGGCAAACTTCAGCAGCAGTTTGGGGCTCAGGAAGCCCCCCCAGCCTGCGGGTCCTCTGCTGCCCCTGAGGGAGTCCCACAGACAGCTGCTCTGGGGTACATGGGCTGCTCTCCTCTTGGGGTTTGCTGATAGTTTTGGCTCATTGCTGCCCTCACATCTCCTTGGACTATTCAGCAGAGCTGATGTGTACCTGTTCCCTGAGACTCTGAACACCGACTGGGAATGCCTCCTTTTCTGTGACCTGGAGTTTTGTAAGCATTCTAAATATCTAACAGAATCACATACAAATATCAGAAGAAGAATGAAAATAAAGAGAAATGAAATGCCACTCAACTTTTTTTGGGGGGGGGTGAGCTGGACTCAGTCTTTTAAAAATTCAGCTAATTGATTACTTCCTTTTGGCTGCCCTGGGCCGTCAGTTGTGCACACCAGCTTTCTGTCATGCAGCCTTCATGGCCTGCAGCAGCTGCTCTACTGCGGTGCTGGGCTTCTCACGGTGGGGACTTCCTTTGTTGGGGAGCATCTGCTCCAAGGTGTGCACACTGCAATATTCGGGTGCACAGGCTTCGTTGCTCTCTGGAATGTGGGATCTTCCCAGACCAGAGATGAAACCTGTATCCCCTGCATTGGGAGGTGGATTCTTAACCATTGAACCTCCAGGGAAATCTCTGAACTCAGTCTTTTGGAAAGAACTCAATTTAGTTTTAGAAGGGAAGAATAGCAGGGGCAAACGAGGCCAATGGTGGTTGGGGAATCTTTCAAGGACTACTCTATACGCAGTCCGAGGATGGCTGGAAAGAGCACCCATGGAAAATCAAACAAACAAAAAAAGAAACCAGACCCAGAATTGGAGCTGCCAGGGGATATAATGGGGCAGTGCTGGTCTTCTGGATACCCTCTTCTCTTTCACATCAACTGCTGCCCACAGTCATCATTTAGGACAATAACCCTGAGTGGAGGGAGGCTTGGCAGGAGATTAGTTGGAGAGGAAACTCAAGGTGTCTCATCACATTATGGGCAGCTTCTCATTCTCCTGGGGCCACTAGATCATCTGAGGTGTTTATTTCAAGGGCTGAACTTACACTTGAGGCCTGAGCTCTCTTATGAAGACAAGAGAGTAGGTGTGACTTGTACTCAGTGGAAGCATAGCCTTCTGGGAAAATGGGAAACCTGGAGATGAGCAGGGTGAAATGAAAGAAAAATAAAAAGATTCTATTTCTTATCTTTTTAGAAGACAGAGAACATTGACTGAATATCAGAATGTTTTGAGTGGGCACACTAATTTATTCAATGAAGAATGTAATTAATTTAATTTTTCTTCCTTAAAGACAAATACTTTCCTATACAAAAATTAGTTCTTCCCTCGTAGCTCAGTTGGTAAAGAATCTGACTGCAATGCAGGAGACCTGGGTTCAATTGCTGGGTGAGGAAGATCCCCTGGAGCAGGAAATGACAGCCCATTCTAGTAGACTTACCTGGAGAATCCCATGGACAGAGGGGCCTGGCAGGCTACACCATGGGCTCACAAGAGTCGGACATGACTTAGTGACTAAACGACCAACAACAATGCAAACATTATGCGATGAATGTTTCTGCCAATAATATCTAGGAGGATAGAAATTCATGTAGTATTTCACCAATGTCTCTGAAGGTGTCAGCTAGATTTCACCCCAAATTAAACTTCCTCAGTATTTGATGAGCGTGTAGGCCCTGTGGGACTGTAGCAGCTCAGGAGCGGATATGGAAACAGCCTCTTTCTGTCATTCACATCCACTGGTTACAGCATCTGTAAAGGTTGTGACTTTAGAGACCAGGTGGAAGAGGTTTCAATTAAGAGAAAAAAGAACACAACCCTGAGGCTCACTGGAGGAAAATCCCCTGATTTACCATGGCTACAATTGCCTCAGGGGTGTAGTGAACACAGATGATAGAGATGAGTGTGAAAGAAGTTTCCAAACCAGGAGACCAGGCATGTCATCAGGTGAGCTCAGTGTGACAGAAGCTGGGGCACAGGTGGGTAATGGGTAAGAAAGAGTAATGAGGAATCATTTTGTTTTCCTAATTTTTAAACCTATTAAGCTTTTATAGAATATATTTGAACATTTTCATAGCTACAAAAAAGATAAATAAGATTTCCTCAATGATTTCTTCACAGTAACTCAGTTTTTCTTTGTGTTCTTAAACTTTGTTCAGATTTGGAACTTGAATGCAATGTGTGCAGATTCTTATTTCTCATCGGTGACTGTGTATTGAGGAGAAAGGGCAGAGGGGACCAAATAAAGTGCAGAGCGCTGGACAGCAAACTGCAGACTAGGGAGATCCAAGCCTGCACTCCCTCACGGTGAAATCAATCAAACAACCAGGGTCTGTCAGTGCACAGGACCCGAGAAGTAGCAACAATGATCTCTTTTCTGCTCCCACCATTGCCAGCCCTAGCAGGAGTACAGATTAGCTCCTGGGGTATGTGTGTGCCTCTACTTTTGTACGTGTGTGTGTGCACGAGCGCGTGTGTGCTTCGTATTTCTTCCTGCCCCATGAGTGAGCCCGGAGGCTTCAAGTAAGCAATGGCCATGCCATGCAAGCAGCCAGCGGCCTCTGTTGCTCTTGCGTCTTTGGGAGTTGAGAGCACACAGAGTTTGTATAACAGGTCCAGGTGCACACTTCTAGCTGTCCCTTGGTTCATACCTCTTTTGTGAGGGGAATGGTCTTCCCTTGGGATATCAGCTCAGACAGAGCTCATGGAGAGAAGGACTACACAGGTGTATGTTAGAGCCAGCAGCTTTGGGCGTGGATGATTGGGCAAACCAGGTGAATTGCTCAAGGCTCCTGATATGAAGCCAGAGACTGTGGACAGAGGGATCCCAGGCCTGCAGAGTCAGCGTTCTGATCGCCTGCAGGAGCTGAGGGTGTCAGTGGAGCTGAGAGGTTGAGGGGCTGAGGTGCCACCTAACTGTCCCGAGACTCTAGTCAGAGGGCGCAGAAGAGCACATGGTGGGGCCTGTCCTTGTTTCTGGCATACTCATCTTTCTGTCCAGACAACCAGGCCTTCAGGAATACTTGACTCTTGCTTTTAAACATGGCTTTAGCTATCCTAACTCTACTTTTTCACTTCATTTTTTTAAAGAGATATGCACCCACAGGTGGGCCCTGTCTGTGCCCTACTGTGTCCCATCAGAGAGAAGCACAGCCCACCTGCTCCTTGGACTCACACTCTCCTCTGGGTATGTGCCATTGCCCTGGCTTTCTTTCCTTTTCCCCTCAGAGAATCGGGTTCGGTGACCCAGGAAATCCAGGGCTTGCATCCAGGAAAAAAGAAAAAAAAGGTATGCACCACTGAAAGCGCTAAACATTTCTATTTTCATTTAACAGTTGGCCATGGACATCTTTCCAAGTCAATACCTATAGATCTAATTCACTTAAAAAACAGCAATAAACCAAAAAGCAAATTGATAGTCTTGTGTTATGAGAATGCACTGGAAATTTACTTAACTGGTCCCCTGCCATGTTTTCTAAATATTCTGTTACTAAGGAATGGTGATATCAACATTCTTCATAATACATGTAGTCACACAAATGTTCCCTCACATCCATTTCTTGTCATCTGACTTTGCTTGGTAAAGACCAGTTACACAATTTGCTTAATTACAACTAAGCAAATTGTGAAGACCAATTACGTGGTCATGTTTTCAGTCATTTCCTTTATGGCTTCTGAGCCTTTTTTTTTTTTATACTTTAGTAACATCTCATCTCTAAAATTACAGAATAAAATGTCGCCCGTGCTTTCTTTCGGGTTTGCTCTCACTGTTTCAGCTTACAGTTCCCACAGCCCAGTCCCCTGCAGAATCACCCTTTTCCAGGTTGGCCTGCGGCCCTGCTATCTCGCGGGGAGGTCCTCTCCGCTGCCCTCGTCTGCTGCCGGGGCTGTTCCCCGTCGCCGCGTCGCAATGTCCCAAGCGGGGAGCCCCTCTGAGGCAGAGACCCCCAGGACGAGCTCGGGCGTTCGGGCCGCCGGCGCTGCTGCGGCCTGCCAGACACAACAATTCTTCCCGGGCTCGCTTGACCCGACTGTCAGGCGCCCCCGGAGGCCGCTTTCAGAGCGTTCCTTCCCTTCAGCTAACTTGACAAGGGCTGAGATTAAGCCAGCAGGGGAGAGGCAGAGCTCCAGAGGTCCTCGGCAGTGGCTGCAATAAGTCCGGTGGCTTGGAGGCCTGGGTAGATTCTGTTCTTGCTGAAGATTGGATCTGCAGTTTGGTGGGCGGGAAGTTGGCTAGTTGGCGTCCCTTCGGGTCGACCAGCATCTCCCCGCGCCCCTCCACCTGCAGGATACCCTGATGTTGTATGTTCTTTCCTAGGAGCGTGCATTGAGCATTTCTTCCTCGCCGGATCGCCTATGGCTGGCTGTCTGGCTCCTGGGCCACCGTCAGGGGCATTCGTCTCCCCTCCGCGTTCTCCCCGATCCAAGCTCCGCGGCTGAGGACGGCCAGGGCGTTTCATGCTTCGAGGGCTCGTTGGGGGTCGCGCCGTTGCCCCGTCTCCCGTGCATGGACATATCCTGCTCCCGCTGAATTGGAACGTGCAAGCTTGCGCGGCGAGGACGGCCTCGTCCTCAGAAGCTGGAAGTCGTTCCGTACGTTTCCTCCGCCAGCGGGGACGCCTGTGCTACCGCTCCCGGCAGGAGAGAGTGACGTACCCAGCACGATGTCCTGATGTCACATTTCCCGTTTTCCCGGCTCGACTGAGTGGCCCTCTCTGTCCGCGGACGTCGCTGGGTTCACGCCAGCCTTCCCTGCATCCCGGCCTCTTCTCCCGGAGTGGGGCAGGGCCGGGCAAGCTGAACAAGGCTGCGTCGGGCCGCGCGCCCGGCCCTCCACGACGTCCACTGTCGTCATCAAGCTCTGCGATCGTCCGAGACCCGTGCTGCGTCTTGGCGTGGCACTCCGGTGATCCTTTTAAGCTCCACTTGAGAGCTCGGTGGTTGTGTTGAACCTACACGTATTTCCTCGGCGCGTGTGACAACACAGAACGTCGGGGGTGAACCGGGATGTCGACCAAGCCGCGACTAGAGTCTTGCACGGGCTCCATGGTCAGAGGAGCCAAATATTTGAGACCCAGAAAGGGGCCTGTGCCGTTCGGTAAGGGTCCCAAGGAGACGTGAGCCTGGCTGCGGTCTTTAGTCGTGGAAGAACCTCTGAACACACGTGGATGGGAAGACGCTTGGGAGAGAGAAATGCAACCTGCGGCGGATAAGGGGTGAGGAGTCCTTCTCAGCCTTGTCATCCAGATTTGTCCCCGTAGCGTTCAAGCTTTTTGGTTGTAACTAGGCAATCACAGCCGAAATGTCAACCAGATGGCAAGACAGCTTGCGGCTTTGGAATTTGCTAATTGAGGTTTTAGTAGATGGAAAAATATCTATAATGAACATTTTAATCGATGTTATTGTAATTAATAAATTTATCTGTATTTAATAAAGTTTACCTACAGAGTAGCTAGCTGATTAGTTGAAGATGACGAAAGAGGAGTTTCAGTATGTCTAAATATTTCTTTAAAAGCAAAGGAAACTACAACCCACGAGGACCCGCCCCCATGCCCCGCAGCAAGCATGCTGGAAATCCAGACCCCCAAACTCTGCAGCAATAGGCCCCAAGGCAAGATCTTGGTCGGTGACTGTTTCCTCCTGTATCCTTTCCAATTAGAAGTAAATGGGCCGGGATATGTTCCTCTAAGCAATCCCGTGGGAGCCCCTCTTCCCGTCAGCCTGCCTCCAGAGTCCCTACATCACAGGTTCTGAGCAGGACATGCCTTCCTGTTTTGCTGCCACTCCTATGTGTACCCTGAGTCTCAGACTAATGCAAGTGGTGCTGGCTGAACTCTTGGAATGCAAATAGTAGCTGCTAAATGCATTTACTGATCTGTATTTTAAAATCTTCATAAACATCTGGATAATGGAAGCGTAATAGTGAGTCAGGAGCATGTGTGACATCAACACTTTCCTTACTTTTTAAGACACTAAATACAGGGCCCTTTATAACTGTTCCATCTTAAAACTAAAGCTATTCAAAGAGGAGATGGAGACTCAAGAAGCAAGTGATATGCAAATATATATATAAATAACTATGGCTAATTTGCATTGTTGTATGGCAGAAACCAACACAAAATGGTAAAACAGTTTTCTGCCAATTAAAAAAAAATAAAGAATACTAAAACTATTTGAATGCCTTTTGTATGCAAAGACATATTCCCATATTATTTTTTTCACCTTTTTAAAAAAATTTTCTTTATTGTGTTGGTTTTGCCATACATTGACATGAATCCTAGAATTCTAAAAGTGGAAAGACAAGAGATTTATTGATATCTTTAAATATCTAGAAATGCACCCATTTATGTATGTGTACTGCTCACTAGCCTTCATTTAGTTGCCATATTTTGAAAACTATATAATATAGAAGAGATTGTTTTATCTTTTGCTTGTGAGACCAGTGTTTTATGTTTTTGTGTTTTTATTCATTACGGAATTTCACCTGTATGTCCTCAGATTGATATTTAATGAAGACTCAGAGGGATCATGAGGCAGTTGTGGAAGTTTCCTTCTGAGCAGCTCCCTCCTCTTTGAGGCGCTGCCACACAGATTATAGCCTCCCTGGCCTCCCAACTCACCAGAATTCTCAATTCAGATTTTTGCCTGAATGTTTATGGGTTCTTCTACCTTCAGTTGCAGCCTGAAAACTGCCTAAAGGCAGAGAGTTGGGGAGTCATCAGGTTGATATGTATGTTCACCTTCGCTCTAGGAACCTAGTCCTGGAACCCGAGGGACACTGCCAGCCCCTCTGGGTCTGAGAAGTTGCTTCATATTCTGTTCAGCTTTCTAGTTCCCAATGGTAAGTGAGGAAGTCTAGACGCTATTCCTCTTGTCGTTGCAGGAAGGGGAGCCCTTCCCAGGGCCCTAGAGCGGGCTCACACATGCTGACGAAGCAGGAGACTTTGTTGGGAAGGGCCCGCAGGAGGACAGCAGCAGGGTAAGGAGACCCCAGGGGACTTCTCCACCTGGTGACTTGCAGTCTCAGGTTTTATGGGGATGAAGTGGTTTCCAGGTTGCCTCTGGCCAAGCATTCTGACTCAGGGTTCATTTCGTGTGTTTTGTTCAGCTTTCTAATTACCAGTAGAAGGTGAGGAAGTCCAGACACCGTTCCTCTTATATTCGGAAGCAGAAATCACATTTCATTTTAAGAGAAAATTGAACTTTTGAATCCAAAATTTAAAATAGCCTAAGCACACATACTTGAGGGTCTTTTGTTTCACATTCTTTGCTTTGCTCATGAACATGTTAAAAGAAAATGAAATATCAGGAGATACACTAAGATGGCTTTTTTCCCCCCAAGAAGAACTTTATGCCAACAAATCCCGGGTGAGGTCTTAGGAGTATGCATTTGAATCCTTCAGGTATATCAAGTCACTGAGGCAATTTTTCCTCCTGTTTTCACAAGATCTGTTGGTATAACAAGTCACACTAAATTTTCCCACCATTTATATTGTGGACAATTTTTTCCCCTGAATCCCAGTGTCCATCTTCTTCTTCAGTCACTAGCAGTTCATTGTGCTGTAAAGTGTGCAGCTCACTGTCTCTGGATTGGCTTGAGGTGACCACCTGTGTGACACTTGGCAACTCACTTCTCATTTCTAATCCATGGATTTGAATTAAGGGGACTTTAAGGCTCTTCCATGCATTACTCAATAAATACGTATCAACTGAGAATTGTAATCAATGGAGGCACATTAATAAATGAGACAGATGGGGCCCTACCTTCATGTGGCTTACTGGAGTACAGACTCTTATAAATAAAATTTTAATTGTGGAAAAATTTAGATTAGCATTATAAAGAAAAAACTGAACTTTCCAGATGACTCTGTTGTAAATAACCCACCTGCCAAGCAGGAGACATGTCTCCCAGAAGGAGACATCTTCTGGATCAGGAAGATCCTCTAGAGAAGAAAATGGCAACCCACTTCAGTATTCCTGCCTGGGAAATCCCATGGATGGAGGAGCCTGGCAGGCTGCAGTGCATGGGGTCGCAAGTGTCAGACATGACTTAGCGACCAGACAACAACAGTGACGGAAAAAAATCAGGATCACATGAGATGGTAATGGGGAAACACCAGCATTAAATGGGGTGGTCCAAGAATGCTCATGCAAGAGGTTAATATCTGAGCTGCCATGCAGATGAACAGAAGACAGCAACCATTTTAAGCTCTAGGACAACAGCATTCTAGGCAGAGGGAGAAGTAGGTACAAAGGCCCTGAGTTGGGCACCAACGTGGTTGGTGGAAGCACCTGGTGGCTCAGTTGACACGAGTGAGCGCATATATGATGAAGGGAAGGAGGGCGGGCCGGGGGGAGTCAGAGCCCAGCTCAGGGCTGGCAGCCTGTGATCCTGGGATCTGATCCTGCTCCGAGCACTTCTCACATAAATACAGCACATTAGATGTCCCGTGCCCACATGGATGGATGACACAGGGCCCTGGCAATCAGACAGGATGTATGCTGTAGTCACGGCACCAGCAAGATCACAGGATCTGAGATGGGCAGGGACCTTAATGGAACCAGAGAGCCTATTTTAAAGTCAGGAGACTGAAGAGCAATTTTTGTGGTCCTGGCCAGTATGTACCAAAACGACTTTATTTCTACAGTTTGCAGAACTGTTGCCTCACAAAACTATTGAGCTTTTTATGAAGCTTATGTAGAAAGGATACATAGAACCCATGCCTGGAAATCCTGCTTGCATGGGAGAAAGCCACCAGGGAAACTGCTCTGAGAGTTTAAGGAATGTGACTTTTAAATTATAAAAGAGAAAGACACTAAAATACAAGGAAAGTTCAGAGATAAAGGGGGTTGATCCAAAGCCGGCAGGCTTTGTCCTGGTGAAGGGTAGCTACCCAGCACAGAGCACACCTCCCCACGTTGCTGGGATTATCCCTATCATGCTTTACCATGGACTGTAGCATGCCCGGCTCCTCGGTATTCTCCTTTGTATTCTCCAGGCAAGAATACTGGAATGGGTAGTCTTTCCCTTCTCCAGGGAATCTTTCCAACCCAGGGATGAAACCTGTGCCTCCTGCATTGCAGGCAGATTCTTCACCACTTGAGCCATTGCACTTTATATGGTGCCAATTTAAAACTGAGTTTAAGTAATTTTTTTCAGGTTAAGGAACTCCTAAGACCCAAATAGCTCCCCCTTGATGCTGTCTGCACACTGGCACGTGTAGTCTGCAAGACCCCCACTTCCCTGAAGACCTCCAGTCACCAGTCTGTCCGTGTGTCTGCTATCACGTCTGCCCACCAGTGTCATGGGCTCTCTGCTTGCCTCTGCACAGGACTGTTGCTGATGGCATCTCTTTTGAGGCAGGGAATCAGTCTGTCAGCCATCACCTAAACTTCAATGCCCTCCCATCTGAGATTGTATTTCTATGTTCTTTAAAAGAGCATTTTAACAAAATCTCGATTTGAACATGAATGGGCTTTACCTACTGATTTTTATCTGTCTTTCAGTATACCCTATGGTCTGATTCTGCCCTTAGCCTATCATGGAACAACTGACCAGGATTTATTAATGACTTCTAATCCCCTTTTCCATTTGCCTTCACCCCTCTGTGGCACGTGCTTCTCTGAAATGTGCTTAATGCCATGACACTCGCCTTCCTTTTGGATGCTTGCTGTTGTCTTCCTGCCTCTCTGCTGCGTCCTGTCCCCGTGTGTGTCTCTCTCTGGCGCTCACAGCAGGTTCACAGCAGACTAACTCACACGATCTTCCCATTGGAATCCCTGCCTCCCTTTTCAGCCCTAATATTTGGGTACAAATTTCCAAGTATTTATCTCCAACCGAGACTCCTGCTCCCAGGTCTGGGCTCTGTGAATCATCAGCTGAATAATTACCATGGTCAAACCTAACATACCTTTCCTTCTGCCCAGTTACCTCCTGCAGGGACCGCCCCCCTCCTGGACCAGGCTCAGGAGGTTCAGATCACCCATGGCCCATTTCTCTGCACTCAAGGGGTTATCTGGCCACATTGGCTCCAGCTCTAATGGAGTGAGCTGAGCAATGATGGACCCAGAGGAGAGTGGAGACCACAGCTACCAGGTGAGGTTGTGACTGCACTGAGAATAAAGGGTGGTGCTGATGAAAGAAAAGATTATAGAGGGTTTCTGGAGGTTAGAAAAAGTGGGAAAGCAGTTTTAAACACAGGTGGGGGAGTGGTGTGGAAGAGAAATTGCAGTTTAAAGAGAAAGGCTCATTGCTGTCTCAGAAGGATATTACTGGTAGCATCTTACAAATACTTCAGGTTACAAATCCTTTAGAAATATATCCTACACATTTGCTAGCAGCAGAATAACATAGGTCAAAGTTATACATTGCAGCATTGTTCATAATATAAATAGATTATTGAGTATCAGTGTTCATCCCAATGTGGGTGAGCAAAGTGTATTATAATAGTACATCATCCATTCAGTGCACTGCTATGTAGGAAATTATGTCCTGATAGAGGACAATTTCCAAGGGATTGACAAATAAATAAAAGCAACATGTAACAAAACACCATGCTTAATATACCACTATTTGTGTTTTTAATTAGGGCATGAAGGAGAAATATATTTTCATATTTGCTTGTAAGACACTCTAGAAGGACCCCTAAGAAACAAAATACTCCCTGTGGAGGGCAGATGGCCCTGGACAAACAGACTAAATGATAGGAGGCACAAATTAATGCAAAACATATTTTCAGTATCTTGAATCATGCATATGTATTATAACCTCTTTGGAATTTTCAGTAAATTGAATTTTTTAAAACCTGCAAAGAATAATATGTATTTTACTGTTTTTATTTTACTATATTATTTTACTGTTTTTACCAAATGAATGAATTTCTGATTTGTTTTACCACAACTATTATTTGGCTTCTCTAAAATGTCTATCCATAAGTCTCTTCTGGTGGTTTTGACTTTTATATTTTAGCTTTGCTAAGAAACAAAGAAAAAGATTTTTCTCTACATCCTAGGTAGTGAGTCATTTTCTTTTTTCCTCCTTTCAGATACTTTATATACTTTACAGGTTTGGGCATTGTTTTCTCAACTTTTATTTGAAAGAAAGGGGATAAAGCTATGCTAGCCTGCTAGGGTTGCCAGAATAAAATGACTGAGGCTTAAATAACAGAATTTCATCTAGGTTATTTAATTTTATAGTATTCAGCTGTTCAGGGTACTCCCTTATTGTTTTATTTTCTCACATTAGCAGTTACGTTTCCTCTTTTGTTACTGATTGTAGTTGTATTTTTTCTTAGTCAATATAGCTAAAGATTTGTCACTTTTGTTAATCTGTTTGAAGTAACTTTTGTTTAAAATGATTTGTTTGATTTTCCTTTCCTCTATATTTATCTGAGAGCTAATCGTTGTTATTTTCATTCCTTCCTCTATCTTTGGGTTTGGTTTGACCTCCGTTTTCTATTTAGGTGTAAAGGTAGGTTGCTTATTTGAGCTTTCTTTTCAACGTGTGCATTAACAGCTATACATTTCATTGTTGGTGACGTTTTTGCAGAATTCCATACATTTTGGCATGTTCTGTTTGCATTTCTGTCTCCAGATATTTCCTAAGTTCCTTTATTTATTATTATTTTTTTAGCTTATTGGTTATTTAGGAGTGTGTTTAATCTTCACATATTTGTGGATTTTCCCACTTTTCCTTCTACTATTAATTTTTAGTTTCATGATTGTGACAGGAAAAAGTACCTTTGTATAATTTGAGTCTATTTATAGCAGACTTATTTTCTGGCCCAATATGTGGTCAATTTTGCAGACTGTTCCCCATGCACTTGTGAAAAATACAGAATCTGTCTGTCTTTGACCAGGTCACTTGGTGCCTTAGCCACATGGTTCTCAGGGGTCACCTCTCACTGCCGGACGGGGCTGCTGGGATGGTCGGTCATTTTTGTGCCTTTAGTCACACGGAGAGATCACTGGGACAAAAGGGATGCCTTTCTGTCAGCCGGTGACTCTCAGTATCCCCTTTCTACAACAGGTAGGCTAAAAGTGGGCTCTGATATATTCCGGGATCCTCTCTCAGACTCACTCTTTGGCTACTTTCTCAGAAACTGGAAAATCTTGACCCTGCAAATGGCCGGGCCCCAATACAAGCTGGGGGACCCAATCAAAATGGTCTCTGAATGGCACACTAGCTTTTGCCAAAAGCAGGGAAAGAACTCGGAATTTCCTTATATTCAGATCTTCGTGGCCCTCCGTCAGAATCCGGATTTCAAGAACTCATGCAGCATGTCTTCCTGTTGCCTCCCTGTCTCCTGTCCCCCTCTGTCTCTCTCCATCAGATTTCCTAGACAACCCCTTCTTGACCTTTCATACCCACATGATCTCTAGGAAAGGATTCTGAGGTTCCCTTTTGTCCAGGTCTTTCTCCTATATTCAAAAGCCTGAAGGATCAAAAACTTTCTTAACATTCTAAAGATCCTCTCCTAACTACGTTTATCTCTCAGGTGGGGAGGGAACCAAGTTTCCCCCACTCCTGAACATCCTAAAGAATTCCCTTCTAACTACTCCAGTTTCTCAGGGAGGGGAAGGACCAAGCTTCTCCCACTCCTGCAAATTCCCTTAACCCTTCAGATTCTTCTGATGGGACAAAGACCTCTTTTCCCACCAGAGGGACAATCCAAGATTTTTGTCAGCTGATCTGCCCCTGATATCAAAGTCAATTTGGGCACTATTTGGTCTATAATTTAGGTATAAAACTATGACTACAGAAAGGAAAGGTGACTTTTTAACAAAGGAAGGCCATGGTATTCTTTAGACTCTGGAGAAAACTGGTTCAAGTGAAATTATTTTTTATTGGAAACTGCAAAACCAGTTCTTTTTGCATATGCAATTAAAAACAATTAGCTTGTTAAAAAGCCAGCCTAGGGGAAATCTTGAAGTTAACCCTTTCCATGTACCTGAAATACACAGCCCACTTTGCCTGAGACCTCAGCCATGGGCAAATTAGAACTTCATTAAAAAAGGGGATTATCAAATTTTAAATATCATTTTAAATATCAAATGGAAAGCCATGAGATCTCTGCCTGTCTGTCTGGATTTATGTATGTCTCAGTGTGTGTCTTTTTTTTTTTTTAATAATATAGCTGAAGTTGTAAATGAGTTCTAATATAATTGGCCTAAAGAAAGGTAAGCAGTTACAATCAGACAATTATATATATAAGAAAAATTAACCTAAATGAATATCAGATTCACATGAACAGGGAAATAGTCAATATTAAATATCTAGTATTAATGTTTGTTTGCTAATCTAATATAAACATGTCTAAGAGTCATTAACATTAAGCATATTTTCATCATGCCTAAGTTTATAATAAGTTAAATGTTTATTATATTGTTATATATGTTACTAGTTTGTCAACAAGGAAAGTGCCTCTAGGGGGGGAAAAAGCTCCTAAAAATGTAAATGAGATATAATCTTTTAGATAAACTACTAAGAATAATTATACTTTAGGAATATCTGTCTAAAATAGTCTCTCTAGATTGGGGTAACTTTATTTTCTAGGGGTGTGCTAAACTAAGTGACAGAAGTTTACTGAATAGCTAGGTCATTTCCCCACCCCCAAAAAAAATTCTGAAACATTCATTACTGAACACTAACTGCCTCCTACAGAGAAACTAGAGATTTTAGATTATTAATCAAAAATGTTTGATGCCATCCTGATATGTTCTTTAGAATATTTTTTAGAAATTATTGCTGGTATTTATGTTCACCAATCTATAGAATGCTAATATAGGAAATGCTAAATATAGGAAATATAGTACACAAGAAGGTATGAGAAATGAAATTGCATTTTATGAAGATGAAAGGAAGTAGCTCTGACTTACAGGTGGCTGTTTCTGGGTGGGAGAACAAGGTAATGGATGTAGAACGTGATGAGAAGGTTTTATGGAAAGTGGACCCTAAGGGAAGAGTTTTGTGCATAAATACAAGTTTGCTTGAGATGTAGAACTACCTTTGATAGTGGATTTTAAGTTTCTTTATCTCTGAAGTGATCTGTTCTATGTTTACCTTTGAAATCTTTTCTTAACTTTGGCTAAGTGAGTAACTATTGTTTCATAGTGACTTATATGATCCTATCTGACTGAGTGTTATAAATCCTTTTGACATTTATTGAAAACACTTCTTAAATCATTTGACTTCTAGCTAACTTTGGAATGCTTCAGAGAGTCCCTGAGACATCCCAAAGAGAGATACTAAACTACCTGAGTTCGTTTGACATGTTAAGTTACATGGGATGTGTTGTTGGAGGAGTGATGAATCTTCTCAGGTTATTTTGCATGGTTGATGTTACTAATATAGATATCCTAGAAATTATGTAAAATTCATGAAAATCTGATATGTCCTGGTAAAATGTTGTCAGTTATAATTCTAGTTATCATATTAAAGTTTTACATATCACAGCAATGACCAGGCTACTTTGTCAATTGCAATTTAATCCGATTTTAAATATGTCTCCTATGGTTTCACCCTGATGCCTTTGCAACAATCCTGCTACTTTAAGATATATGGAAAAGACTTCTAAGATTAAACAATAAACACATTTTGTTTGTTATCTGATAAGCTGATACCAGACTGGAATTTAGTCTCCTCTCTATGTTAAGCAACAAAGTTTTCTGAGAGTGAGTCTTTCATAAACACATTAGGAATTTATTTGTCTTTAAGTGATTTAAATTTATTTTTAAGATCTTTTGTTACTTTGGGAAAGTAAAATAAGCATTATTTAAAGATTACAGTACATGTAAAGAGCTCATTCTGCTTCCACAGAAAATAACCCCTCACTGTTAGACATTTACTTTTCTGATTTCCTTAAAACATGACAGCGTCTATTCCTAAATCGGGGAATAAAAAATGTTTAAACAGTAGCTGTAATTCAGAGAGTCAGGGCTAAGGGACATCCAAGATGGCTGCTTGGCTTTTCCCGGCTTCCTGACAAACCTCATTTTTATTTGATGATTTAAAGCCTTCCCGGGTTACAGGGTTAATGCCCTCACAATGACAAAAAAAAATTATATTTTACTTAATATTAAGTTCTAGTTTTGTTAGTTACGGTATGTGTTTACTACGACTTGCTTCTGAGATAGTTCCTTGTTGTTAAGTTATATTGCTAAAAAGTTTAATTAGGTTATTGAAAAGGACACTCTAAGTTTGTTTCTAAAGCTTATCTCAGTAACCAACCTTTGGAGGAAGGTCAGATGCTCCATGATGTAAAACCAGGTGATTAACACCTGGCTATAATCATTTAACTAAGTAAGATGACCTGGGCTATACTGGGCTATACCTAATGAAAGACCTTGACTTAAAGTCTTGCTTGTGACCTTACTAGTAACTGCTAGCTATATTCTTTTCTATGTGGCTTATTTCAGAAGATTGTTTCTTACATTACTAAATGTGTGACTGACATGATAAAATGCTGATATGCAGTTCCATATGAGATCAGTGATTGTAATAATGTAACTCTAGATATGGGAAGAAGTAACAAGAGGGAATATTCTCCTGGACCATGAGGCTAGTAAGACAGGTATGATCCAGAGACTTATACTACTTGCGAGGTCTCGTCTAGTAACAGCACAGAGTGACCTGTCAATGAAATCTTTGTTAGACCCAGGACACAACAAATGCCCCCAAAGCATGGTCAAATATGTGGCTATGAAGGGACCCTGCTGAGTGGAAGTTGGCACTTGCCAGCTATCTCTACAAAGATTACATCATGACCACTGCAAGCTGTTGACCTTCAACACCCCTTGAAAGGAATTCTCAGTGGAAGTCAGAAATAAGGTACTCAGTGCTCTCAGAAAACCCCAGAAGAACCAGCCTTTAGCGAGTCAGATGTTTCCAGGTAAAGATTTTTATGAGTCCAACTTCTTGCATCTTCTCATACCTAGAGAAACACTAATGTCACAAAACAATGTCTAGTCCTGGTTCTCCTGGCTAGCTCTCAGGAGCTTTTCTACTTCTATTGATCTTTGGGCCATGTATGTTTAAATTTCTTGTTAAGTTTGTTTCTCCTAGAGTACAACACATCTCCAAGTGATAGTTTGACAAGAATATTCCCTGGCGGACACCAAGACGGTGCTGAAACAAGCAGCCCTAGCATTACATGGACTCTCATCTCCCTCTGTAAATGCACCCTGGCAGAGACAAGGCAAAGGGAACCCAGAGCCCCATGACACCCCTGTACAGCCTGAAGAAGCCAGAGTGGTCATCACCCCCTTTCCCCTGAGACCGGGTTCCCAAATGCCTGAGAAGGGAAATAGGTAGATAGTTAAACGTGAGCAGGGTATCAAAAGGGACCAAATACTTGGCCCTAAAAATAGAGGGAGGGAGGATGGAAACCCAAGGACAGAAGAGCAGATAAAAACCAAGGAGGGTCTTGGAATGCAGGAACGGAAAACCCAGACCCTTATCGTCCTTCCCTCACCCATGTGGTAGCTATTAACGGATTTCAGGTCCTCCTGAGCAGTGTAGCCTGTCTCCCCTCCTACCGCACAGGCAGAATGTATTTGCCTTGCTCTTCCCCCGCCCCAGGATATCTGTCTCATCCAATCAGCAAATGACCCGCAAGACCCCCATACCACTTCCTGTACCCGGGTTATAAAAGTGGAATAAGGAACCCTGTTCAATGTCGGTTCTCTCCAGAGCTGGCCCGCTATACTAATAGCATCTCCCACTCTAATAAACTTTATTTCCCTCTCATTTTGTCTCATGTCGGGAAATTCTTTTCCAACCAATGCCCAGACCGCGACAATTTTCCTTACTGTTGTTACACAATCTTGATTAAATTTTTCTATCTAAATAGAGGAGTGTCTGGTTTGCTTCAAGGGATAACTGTAACTGACACAGGGAAGCCCTCAAGGTTGTCAGGGGATTTCTCAGAAGAAACCCACAGGTCAGGAGAGAGTAAAATGAAGGATTCAGAGGGCTGAGCAACAAAAATCGCCGATCAGGAACTCTGTTCACCAAACTTAGCCTTCAAATATGAAGGGAAATTAAATACTTTCCTGAAGAAAACCTGAGGGAGTTCATCACCACTAGACCTGCCTTGCAAAGAATGCTGAAGAAGTTCAAACAGAATAAAAAGGATGCAAAGTTACACATGAACACATACAAAAGCATATAACACACCAGGTAAGGGAAAAATAAATAGTCAAATTTAGTTAATTCCAATTGCTTAGAAGAATGGTATATTAACAACATCAAGTACAAAGGTTCAAGGAAAAGATGACTAAAAGTAACTACAGCTAATATATTTTAGTACCAAACACACATCATAAAACAGAAAACTGGGACATCAAAACATTACAGAGGGAGAGTTGAGTGGTAGAGCCACTTTATTTGCTAATAAAGAGAGGTTGCAATCAGCACAAGACAAGCTGTTTTACGTATAAAATTTTAATGTAAGCTTCATGGTAACCACAGTAAAAATCTAGAGTAGATGCAAGAAATATAGAAAGGGGAAACAATACCATGATGAAAAGCCACCAATTTATAAAAGCAGGCAGAGATAAAGGGAAAAGAAATTAATGGAGACAAAAAAAAAAAAAACACCCAGAAAGCAATCCCTCAGATGGCAGGAGTCAGTTCTTACATATCAATATCCAGTCTAAATGCAAATAGATGGTATTCACCAATAAAAAGACACAGATGATTTAAAAAAAAAAAAAAAGACCCAACTATATGCTGTCTACAAGAAACTCACTTCAGCTTTAAGGATACACAAAGGCTCAAAGTGAGAGGATAGATAAAGGTATTTCAGAAGAATAAAAGCAGAAAGGAGGCATATTAATTCTTATATCAGACAAAATAGACTAGGCAAAAAACAATAACAAGCATCCAAGGAGGCCATTGTGTGACAAAGGAGTTAATACATCAAAAAATATATATATACATATATACACACACACGTATGCAAATAAATGAAACAACATTGGATCACCTAAGTATTTTAAGCAAATAACTGATCTATAGGGAAAAAAATAGACAACATTACAAAAAATGTAGGGGATTTCAACATCTTAATCTTAGCAATGGATAGATCATCCAAACAAAAAATTAAGAATGACATGTTGGAATTGAACCAAACTTTAGACCAAATTGAATTAAGAGACACATATAGAACATTTCATCCAAAGGAACCAGAATACATATCTTCTCAGGTCTACAGAAAACATTCTCCATTAATAGATGATATGATAGACAGGACATAAGCAAGTCTAAGCAGATGTCATTGTTATAATGTCACTCAGTAGTGTCTGATTCTTTGAGACCTCTGTCCATGAGATTTCCCAGGCAAGCATGCTGGAGTGAGTGGCCATTTCCTTCTCCAGTGGATCTTCCTGACCCAGGGATCAAACCCAAATCTCTTGCCCTGGCAGGTGGATTTTTTACCATCTGAGCCACCACAGAGCCCCTAAGAAGTATATGTTACATATATTACAAATAATTTTATTCCTTCAAACACAGTGAAGTGCTGGCTTAAAAATTACGCACAACCTAAAAGTTTAGAGTTATGTTTTATTTAGCAGTAATTGTTAGGATTTCAAAACAGGGAGGCAGCATCTCAAGAAAACCGAAGGAAACTGCTCTGAGGTGAGGGGGGAGCCAGGTTGTATAAAAGGTTTCCAACAAAGGGCAAGTAGTCAGAGCATCAAAGATTATTGTTGATTACAAGAAAGCCAGATATCTCAAGTGAATGAATTTAGCACTTTTCTATGTGTGGGGAGATGCAAGAGTCTGGGCTCACTGAAATCATTCCTTTGATCTGCATCTCAGCTGTTTGGGGCCAGTGTCCTGTGTTTATGCTCTGGAAGGAATAGCAGTCTTTTTATTTATTTGACTGTGCCAGGACTTGGCTGTGGCACGTGGGATATTTTAGTTGTGGCATGTGGGACCTAATTCCATGACCAGGGATGGAACCCAGACCCCCTGCATCGGGAGCACAGTCTTAGTCTTGAAGTAGGATCTTAATTCCCCATCTAGGAAATGAATCTAGCTTCCAGTCCACCGTGGCTAAAGGCTAGAAGCTAAGTTCCTTGATTCTTACTCCATTTGAAACCAAAAATGTTCCAAAGAGGTAAAAATTGCAGAACAGGTACAAAGTTAGAGACACAGCGCAACATGTAGGAGAGCACACCGAGAAATTATTTATGTCAGAAGCATGGCAGAAACACACACTGGGGGAGGAGTACGGGTGGTCTGAATGAGGAGCACAGTAAGAAGCTGATTTAAAACATTTACATAGGATTGTCCTTATATAGGGTCTTTGTTTACATTGGACCAATTATTTCGTTTCTTTTCTCACACTTGGCTTGCCCTTGGACCCTAAGAGGCCTGTGCAAATTTTTGCTAATATGGATTCCACTGCACAAGCATGTAGGTGTATGTCCACACTTATAGAATGGGACCCCCTTCCCCTTTTGACCCTCAATAAGCCTTCCTGCACATGTGTGGATAGAGAAGCCCTCCTTGACCTAAGGAGTGGGAGGCATCTCAATCCTGCCTCATTTTCACACCTTGAATTCCCTGGGGACTCACCATGGAGCCTAGCTGCAGTCTGAAGGCTGCCAGAGGGCAGATACTCTTTCCCTCTTGAGTCCCCTCGGGGCTTCACCAGCTCACTCTTGGCTGGTGGCTGTAATCACTGATGACTGAAATCATTTGTTTCTGATATGGCAGGAAATACTCCATTTCTCAATGGGAAAGCAAAAGTATAATACATTCTGATTCACTTAAAATATAAAACCTGTCGACTTTACCACCAAGAAGGATTTAAGCATTTTTCAAGATACCAGGAGATACAAGAATTGGCCTTATAAACTTGACTCCTGAAAATATCCATCTTAAGAGTTCTTCCACCAGTTTTTCCCACAGCACAGAGGGCTTCATTTCTGCTGTCCACCCTGAACTCCTTTCAGGGTGTGTTGAAAGTCAACAGCTGCAGCAGCACATTATTTAATCCTCGTAGAGGCAGATGGCAAGCGACCATTGCAATCGCCAATTTGCGGCTGACAAATCTAACAGTGCGTTTTAATACATCTCTGTTTTAATTTTCCGATATTTTCTCAACTACTTCCACATGATATGTGTGTCAACTACAAATGGGCACTTGTAAAGAGCATTGCCAGAGACTGAACCACACAGGGTATTTGCCAGCTGCCTCGGCGGAGACTGAACCCTGTGCTGCTGAAACTGCTGACCTTCAGCGTCTGCTGAGGGGAGCCCAGGGTGGGGAAGAGGCCCTCTGTGCTCCAGGGAAACCAGTGGGACAGGTCTTTCAGAGAGTCAGATATTCTCAGGAACTGATTTCTTGATCCCAATTCTTACACTTCTTCATATCTAGAAAATCACTGAATCCCTTCATGGTGACATCCGCTCCTCCCAACCAGTAGGAAACCTTTCGTAAAGTAACTGCTTGACTGCATTGAACTCCCATTCACCAAAATCTTATATAGGGACCTTCCCCCATTGCCCCTTTGGAGCAGTCTCTCAGAGTTCCCTGAGGTGCTGTCTTCTGGGCTGCAGTCCTCATGCTGCCCCAAATAAAATTTAACTCTGCAACTATCATATTGTGCATATCTCCAATTATCTCAAAGAGATCTCTAGTCTTACCCATTCTATTGTTTTCCTCTATTTCTTTGCACTGTTCAATTAAGAAGATTTTCTTATCTCTCCTTGCTATTCTTTGGAACTCTGCACTCAGATGAGTATATCTTTCCTTTTCTCCTTTGCCTTTCATGTTTCTTCTTTTCTCAGCTCTTTGTAAGGCCTCCTCTGACAACCATTTCTTTCTCTTGAGGATGATTTTGGTCACTGCCTCCTGTAAAATGTTATGAACTTCCATCCATAGTTCATCAGACACTCTATCAGATCTAAATCCTTTGAATTTATTTGACACCTCCGCTGTATAACCATAAGGGATTTGATTACATCATACCTGAATGGCCTAGTGGTTTCCACTACTTTCTTCAAGTTAAGTTTGAATTTTGAAATAAGGAGCTCATTATCTGAGCCACAGTCAACTCTGGGTCTTGTTTTTGCTGACTGTGTACAGCTTCTCCATCTTTGGATGCAAAGAATATAATCAATCTGATTTTGGTATGGACCATTTGGTGATGTCCATGTGAAGAATTGTCTCTTGTGTTGTTGGGAGAGAATGTTTACTATGACCAGTGTGCTCTCTTGGCAAAACTCTGTTAGCTTTTGTCCTACTTCATTTTGTACTCCGAGACCAAACCTGCCTATTACTCCAGGTATCTCTTGACTTACTACTTTTGCATTCCAGTCATTACAAACAAAGCTAGTGGAAGTGATGGAATTCCAGTTGAGTTATTTCAAATCATAAAAGATGATGCTGTGACAGTACTGCACTCAATATGCCAGTAAATTTGGAAAACTCAGCAGTGGCCCCAGGACTGGAAAAGGTCAGTTTTCACTCTAATACCAAAGATAGGCAATGACAAAGAATGTTCAAACTACTGCACAATGGCACTTATTTCACATGCTAGCAAAGTAATGCTCAATATTCTCCAAGCCAGGCTTCAACAGTATGTGAACTGAGAACTTCCAGATGTTCAAGCTGGATTTAGAAAAGGCAGAGGAACCAGAGATCAAATTGCCAACATCCGCTGGATGATAGAAAAAGCAAGAGAGTTCCAGAAAGACGTCTACTTCTGCTTCCTTGAAGAGGCTAAAGGCTTTGTGTGGATCACAACAAACTGGAAAATTCTGAAAGAGATGGGAATACCAGAGCACCTTACCTGCCTCCTGAGAAACCTGTATGCAGGTCAAGAAGCAAGAGTTAGAATA
The DNA here is from genome assembly GCA_007570785.1 of Antilocapra americana. Lineage (NCBI taxonomy): Eukaryota > Metazoa > Chordata > Mammalia > Artiodactyla > Antilocapridae > Antilocapra > Antilocapra americana. The sequence continues at coordinate 34,839 of ML664671.1, forward strand.
TGAAATGGAACCAATTAACTGGTTCAAAATTGGAAAAGAGGTACATCAAGGCTGTATACTGTCACCCTGCTTATTTAACTTATATGCTGAATGCATCATGCAAAGTGCTGGGCTTCATGAATCACAAGCTGGAATCAAGATTGCCAGGAGAAATATCAGTAACCTCAGATATGCAGATGACACCACCTGTATGGCAGAAAGCCAAGAGGAACAAAAGAGCTTCTTAATGCAGGTGAAAGAGGAGACTGAAAAAGTTGGCTTAATGCTCAACATTCAGAAAACCAAGATCATGGCATTCAGGCCCATCACTTCATGGCAAATAGATGGGGAAACAGTGACAGACTTATTTTTTTTGTTCTCCAAAATCACTGCAGATGTTTACTGCAGCCATGAAATTAAAAGATGGTCATCTGAATTAAATTCGTCCACATCCATCCATTTTAGTTCACTGTTTCCTAAAATGTAGATGTTCACTCTTGCTATCTCCTGTTTGACCACTTTCAAAGTACCTTGATTCATGGACCTAACAGCCCAGGTTCCTATGCAATATCATTTTTACAGCACCAGACTTTACTTTCACCACCAAACATCCCCACAACAGGGCAAACCGTTTCCACTTTGGCTTAGCCTCTTCATTCTTTCTGGAGCTATTTATCCACTGTTCTCCAGTAGCATATTGGACCCCTACCGACCTGAGAGGGTTCATCTTTCGTGTCATATCTTTTTGCTTTTTCATACTGCTCATGAATGCTAAGTCATGCAAAATCTCAGTGCCCAGCCTATCTGCAGATGGCATTTGTGATGCTCTGATCCAGGGATGCCTGCTCTCATGCCTTCAGTGCGCCCGACTCCTTGGAGCCATGCCTGAAGAATAAGAGTGTCATCTGGCTTTTAGGTCTTCTGGGGGTGGGGGGAATGCCTTTATTTTATGCCACAAGACCATATGCATTTCAGTTCCTAGAAAAGCGTTCCCAACTTCCATCATCAGATTCTCCACTGGATCTTCAATCTGTTAGACAGAGAGAACAGCTACTCTGCTTGGAATAAAAATTTCTAAGTTACTCTACAGCCTTGATCACAATCACAAATAACTGAAACAGAAGATGAAAGTGGAAAATCTATGGACTTTTTACCATTTGAGAATCAGAGTCCAGAGTTAATTCCAAGGAATCAATAGCTATCTGAATCAATAGCTATCTGAAGCAATGGGAAACAGCTGACATACCTTGGAGCTTGACAGGTAGGGAATCAACTGTGCTTTTCCCTCATTTAGCAAATTCTCTAAAAGTATGGAAACAAGAAAAAGGATTCTGCTGATCACCTTTCCTATTCAATTATATTTTTATGCACAAGAAAGTAATTTAAATTTATACCTGCTATAAAATATCTGAGAACAAAATAGTAGTTACAGAAATTTATTTACAGAGAATACAATCTGCGTTTCTTAAATAAGGTAATGAAACACATTTTAAAATTTATCCTTTCAGAACTTCAAGGGGTGTTTGCTATTTTCAGATGCTAGCATATAAATTTTCTGAAGAACTTTCTTCAGAACATACTTTTGTTACCAACTTTAAAATTAGCTGCTGTAACTGACAGACATGAAAATATCAGTTGTTTGAACATTTTATAAACTTGCACTTACTTCATGTGTGAGTGCTGCTAAGTCAATTCAGTCGTGCCTTACTCTTTGCAACCCTATGGACTGTAGTCCACCAGTCTTCTCTGTCCATGGGATTCTCCAGGCAAGAAAGCTGGAGTGGTTTGCCATGCCCTTTTCCAGGGGATCTTCCTGACCTCAGGATGAAATCCGAATCTCTTATGTCTCATGCATTGGCAGGTGGATTCTGAGAGGTTGCTGCTGTGAGCTGTGTGCTACACCAGGATTCATGACATCTGGAGGAGAGGATTTCGATCCGGGGCCAGAGATGAGGCTTGACTACTCGGAGTGCTGGGAGCCGTCAGGATGCCCCCTTGCTCGGATGACAAGGTCACGAGACTAAGAAAGAAATTGCAAGGCTGACTTTCTTTATCAGGGCATCCTGGGCAAGCCCCACCTTGGTATTTTTCTTGGGAGTTCTGTTCATGCTCAGAACATTGGCTCATCTCAGTAGGTAAGTCCCAGTTGGAAAGAATTCGTCCTGAGATAATCCCCCCAGACCTTATGGACCAGTGGATCTGGGAAGGTGGATCGCCTTCCCCAGGGGCTAAGGAGGAATGAAAGGGACATTTAAATAGATTACTACTCCTACTCATTACTGGGGAGTTTACCAAGAGTTCCCTGGGGGTCATGGCAAGGCCACCACCAGAAAGTCTCCTACTTGGGTCACCTTTCCACCTCCCACTCTCCAGACCACTCCACGGAGGAGGCTCTCTTCCTTGAAGAAATCAGGCTGGATTGGGACTTAGGAATGCTCATAATTGTGGGCAGCATAGTTGGAGATATTGATTGCTTTAGGATAATGTAGACATAGGAATTCATTATAGTAGTTATAAGGTTAATAGGGTTTTATTGCTAAAGCAGTGCTCCTAAACTGTCTTAGTCCTCTTTCCTCTTTCTAAACTGCCTCTTTGTCCTCTTTCCTCTTTCCTCATAAGAACTGGAGTAGGTTACTAGAATAAAACAGTTTCAAGCTTAAGCCCTTCCCTCTAGCTTCTACATAGTTGTACCTGATAAGAGAAATGTAACCTTTCTACTTAGGTTGATGTACTTATCATGACTGAATGAAGTATACTGAAGACATTCAAATGGTAAACATACTACTGTTAAATCTAATTACATAAAAATCTGACTTCTGCAAAGGGAATGTTTCATGATAGATTGGGGAATGAGCTCAATGATAAGGTTGCTATGGAAGGTTGAAAACAAAAAATTGTATAGAATGAAAGGTGATGTAATGATGTAATGGGGATGTCTTTTGGCTATAAAACTGTAAGCCAACAACAATATACGAGAGACTTCTCCATCACCTCACAAAACTAACAGCAATAAAGAGAGACTGCTCCATCACCACACATCAACTCAGCTCAGTTCTTCCGCCGACGCCACTCATCCCTCAAGGCCCCCGGACCCCGCTGGGGCTGGACCCCGGCATCGGAGTTTTTGTGTAGCAGTTTTAATAAATTATAATAGAGATAGGGAAAGCTTCTGACATAGATATCAGAAGGGGAGAAGAAAGAGTGCCCACTTGCTAGCAAGGCATTTTCTGTCTGTTAGCAAGGTGCCAATCAGGTAGAGAGACACCTCAAGGCTGTGGGAGTTTCACCAGGCCCCTCTCCCACAATATGCATTTTTGAGATAGAATGGCACAGGGTGTGTCATCCCCAGCCATAGAACAATTGACTCGAATATTGGTCTGTTGAGCCATTATCAGCCCAAGTTTGAGTAAAAAGTTAGTCTTAGGCAGAACCAATTTGAAGAAAGTGAGATTTCAAAGCAAATATGTAGTTTCATTAACATAGCTTAAGAAAAATATTTCCATAAGAAAACGCATTGGTTAGCTCAAGATTTGAGAAAAGTTAAGTTCAGGCGGAACCAGGTGTCATCAACAGAGCAGGGAAAAAAAGTCTGCCATTTGCACTTTATTTCTTCCTGCTGCTTTGGGATCCCTGGCCTCACTACTGAGGCTAACACTCTCAATTCTTTACAATTAGCACCACCTGGGACATTCTCTTCATTTAACAGTTCAATAAAGGCTTTCACAACAAGGGATGTTTCAGACAGACAAAACCAGAATCACAGGAAACTAACCAATCTAATCTAACCAAAACTAACCAAAGCTAACTTAACTAAAATCTAACCAAAACTAATCCAACAGCTGTGCATCGCTGGAGCAGTGATCCAACATCCACTGGATCATTAAAAAAAGCAAGAGAGTTCCAGAACAACATCTCTTTCTGCTTTATTGATTATGCCAAAGCCTTTGACTGTGTGGATCACAACAAACTGTGGAAAACACTGAAAGAGATGGGAATACCAGAACACCTGACTTGCCTCTTGAGAAACCTGTATGCAAGTCAAGAAGCAACAGTTAGAACTGGACATAGAACAGACTGGTTCCAAATAGGAAAAGGAGTCCATTCAGGTTGTTTATTGTCACCCTGCTTATTTAACTTATATGCAGAGTACATCATGAGAAACCCTGGCTAGATGAAACACAAACTGGAATCAAGATTGCCGGGAGAAATATCAGTCACCTCAGATATGCAGATGATACCACACTTATGGCAGAAGGTGAAGAACTAAAGAGACTCTTGATAAAACTGAAAGAGGAGAGTGAAAAATTTGGCTTAAAGCTAAACATTCAGAAAACTATGATCATGGCATCTGGTCCCATCACTTCATGGCAAATAGATGGGGGAAACAGTGGAAACAGTGACAGACTTTATTTGGGGGGGGCTCCAAAATCACTGCAGATGATGATTGCAGCCATGAAATTAAAAGATGCTTACTCCTTGGAAGAAAAATTATGACCAAACTAGAATGCATATTAAAAAGAAGAGACATTACTTTGCCAGAAAAGGTCCATCTAGTCAAGGCTATGGCTTTTCCAGTAGTCATGTGTGGATGTGAGATTTGGACCATAAAGAAGGCTGAGCACCAAAGAATTGATGCTTTTGTACTGTGGTGTTGGAGAAGACTCTTGAGAGTCCCTTGGACTGCAAGGAGATACAACCAGTCCATCCTGAAGGAGATCAGTCCTGGATGTTCATTGGAAGGACTGATGTTGAAACTGAAACTCCAATACTTCAGCTACCTCACACGGAGAGTTGACTCATTGGGAAAGACCCTGATGCTGGGAAGGATTGGGGGCAGGAGAAGAAGAGGAAAACAGAGGATGAGATGGCTGACATCACTGACTCGATGAACATGGGTTTGAGTAGACTTCGGGAGTTGGTGATTAACAGGGAGGCCTGGGTCCTGTGATTCATGGGGTCGCAAAAGGTCAGACACAACTGAGTGATTGAACTGAACTCATCTGAACCGGGTTCTAAAGGTTCTATTTGGAAGTAGGAGGAAATTCTTCCCCTATCTGAGCTGAGGATGCAAAATGAATGAACTAAACACCAAAGAAAGGAGAGGAAATGAAAAGTCAGAAGTAGATTCCTGGGTCTTTTCCATAGCCCTGGAATCTTGCCTGAGGTACACATTGGCCTCTAAACCCGGAGCGTCTGCCTCGAAGACCTGAATGAAGGTTCGGTTAGCCCCGCAACGCTAGCCCTGGCTGTCAGGAAGCAGCGGTGTCCCAGGTCAGGATTGAGGGCTGAGCTTTGCTGGAGCAACTGGAGGGAGAAAAAGGATGGCGGAGGTCATTCTGGCCATGCCCCTGCCTCAGAAACAGCATGTGCTTCCTAGTAAGAGTGATCAGTTCAACACACTGACCTGGACAGAAGAGGAAGAAGAGCCCCAGGATCTTCCCGTTTATTTACTCAGCACCCATGCTGTGAGCACTCACTCTGTGCCAGGTGACTTAGTGGTCCCGAGAACAGTGCCGAAAATGACCAGCAGCCCCTGCTTTCCAAGAAGCTCTCGGTCTGGAGTGAGGAAAGAGAAAAGTATGGAAGCCAGACAGTGGAAGGAAAAGAACAGGTGCTCTACTGAAAATAAGAAAGGGCATTATGAGGGAGGGCTTGGAGTCACTGGTCAGGAGGGTCTGAAAGGCCTTGCTGTGGTGACCAGGATGAAAGGAAGGAGCTGGGCCTGCACAACTCTAACAGAAGCAAGTCTGAGAGAAGGCAGCCCTTACACAGAAACCTGAAGGCAGAAGTGAGCTGCCCAGGTGAGGCTAGGAAGGTGAGTGTTGTGTCTGGAGGGAGTGTTGTGTGTGTAGGTGATGGTGGTGGGTGAAGGGGTCAGTTCCTGGTTCCTGGTAGACTTCTTTCTGCTTCTTTCTGACGTCATTACTCTAAGACTTACTTATAAACCTAGTCAAAATTCTTCACAGTCCATGGGCCAGAAATGCCTTATCTGGTGCTTCTGTCTCAAAGTCTGTTTGCTGTGGTGGCTGAGAACTCAGTTTATGTTATTTTGCAGCTCCAAAATCACAGCAGATGGGGACTGTAGCCATGAAATGAAAAGATGCTTGCTCCTTGGGAAAAAAGGTTATGACGAATCAAGACAGTATATGAAAAAGCAGAAACATTACTTTGTCAAGAAAGGTACGTTTAGTTAAGGCTACAGTTTGCTCAATAGGCATGTATGAATGAGAGAAATAAACTATAAAGAAAGTTGAATGTCGAAGAACTGATGCTTTTGAACTGTTGGAGAAGACTCTTGAGAGTACCTTGGGCTGAAGGGAGATCTAACCAGTCTACCCTAAAGTAAATCAGTTTTGAATATTCATTGGAGGACTGATACTGAAGGTGAGAATTCAGTAATTTGGACACTTTATGCAACGAACTGACTCATTAACAAGCACTGATGTTGGGAAAGATTGAAGGCAGGAAGAGAAGGAGACAACAGAGACTGAGATGGCTGGATGGCACAAACAACACAAAGGATGTGAGATTGAGTAAATTCTGGGACTGGGTGATGGATATGGAAGCCTGGCGAGTTGCAGTCCATGGGGTCGCAAAGAGAGGGGTACTGAACTGAACTGAAATGAATGAAGATTTCCCTCCTGGAGGAGGACAACGATTGGTATCCTTCTTAGTGGGTGATACTTATGTTAGTTTTCACTCCCATCCTGGACATTATGCTTGCCTTCCAGGACTATGCAGGTTCCACAGTCCACAGGTTTACCAAAGCTGAAGTGATTATTCCGTTGATCTGTACTAGAAAAGATAGGCCCTGACCCCACTTTCTTCATTAACCTGTAGCATGCCTCCCATCTCCCACTCCCCCATCACATCTCAGGACTCTACCATTTGGTAGTTTATGATTGAAGTGCTCAAAACTTTGCTGTCCTTTTGCCTCTATCCCATGGCACAGAGAAGCAACATCAGCCAGTATTTTTCATTCTTCTGCACTAATTTCCCTCAGCATAAGGTAAAGTTCCCATTCCCTCTGCCATGTCACTCCAGTTACCATTCTCCTCCTTTTTTCTATACTTCTTCAGAGGGTGTGGTTTGGGTAAGCAATAAGTCCATTACAGGCTGTAGGATGGAGAAAGATGGGTGGTGATGATGAGGGCGGGCTGTGGGTCACTCTACTACCTCGTCGAGGGCACACTTCTTCAGGTTCCTGGGGGAAGATATTGCTCATCATTTTCTTTCATCTCTTCCTGTGGAGGGCATGGTGTAGTGTAGGTAACCGACTGGGGGAAAAAAGCACAAGAAACGTGGTCCGTTCTCTGTTCTCTGCCCAAGACAAGCGGAATGAGGAGCCACACTCGTACCTCTATGTCTGAGATGCTAAACCACATATTCCCAATCAACTGTTTGATGCAGGGTTTTGGGTTGAAGACAAAACTATGATAAAGAAATAAACCAGAAGAGGTTATCAGTACAGGACTTCATGGAAACCTTCACCAGGTTGTGAAATGACAAGGAGGTTAAGAAGAAGCTAGGAAAGGACACTTACCCAAATGCCCCAGACATTTTGGAGGCCAGTAGCATCTCATCAGGTTGAGTGGCATATGCTCGAAGTCAAGCTGGATGAGAGAACTGACTCATAAGAGTACCTAGGTACACAGAGGACATAGGCAGAGCTCACACGACCTCTTCCAGAGGTCGAAGGCCGGCTTCGCTCGGCTGTGTTCTTGGAGGGGTCACCACTGCTCTAAGCTGATTCCTTTGAACTTTGTGTCCCCCGGGGACACCTCCAATGCAGGAGCTCTGCCACTGGCGTCTTCTGCAGGCTTCCCGGGGTCGGCGGGGTCAGACCCAACAGGGGCCGCCACCCCTCCGCCAGCATCCCCTTCCAACGCACCCTTCTGGGCGTAAAAGAGGACGTAGGCACTCTGGCTCAGGGCAGCAGTCTCGTTATAGGCGGTCACTTTGGCATCGTCCATCTTATGCCTCTGGTCGATTCCCCGTTGCACATAACAAAAGTAGTGTCCTCGTTCACAACTCCATCCGGAGTGCACCAGCACGGCGTAGACCACGTAGCCCAGTGGCCCTGCCTTCCGTTCAGACGTGTAGGGCTGTACGTCGAACCACTGGGGAGAGCGCTCTTCCTGAGCCCTTTTGGCCCCGCTCACCTGTGTGAACCACTTCAGCACCAGCACCAAGACCTGGGAGGTGCTGTGCAAAGTCAACCTCTTGGTGGCAGGCCCCTTCTGGAGACAAACGCCACAATCATAGGCATTTGCAGCGTCCAACTTCTAGGGCTTCACCAACTCTCACAGAGCTTGCTCCACACTCTGAGCCGCCGTGATATCCAGGGGGATGTCCAGATAAGGGTCGAATGTGTCCCAGACCCCGAGGCAGTGGAGACACTGGATCTGAGACCTCCACATGCCACCGAAGATCTGACAGATGAGGGTGGTGTCCTCGGAGGGCTGGCCCGAAGGTGGGGAGGCACGCAAGCACCCTCGCTGCATGGCACTCAGAGTGAGCATCAGAAACTCGTGGGCATCCTCCTGCTGGTGTCTGTGGAAGCCCGCCAGCAGGTCCTTGCGGGGCCGGATCACCTCTCCCGGGTGAAGGAGGGCACGGGTCACGTGAGCTCGCATGGCACAGAGCGTGCAAGAGGTGCGGGCCGGACAGAGGGCGGCGTGCTGCTGGGACACCATCCAGCTGGCCAGGGCCGGCGTGTGACTCACACACTGCAGTGCTGCATTCACGTAGCAGGTGTTCCCCAGATTCTGAAGTCCGGCCCCCAACCCCCACAGCCCCTTCAAACTCAGGGCGACTTTCTGTCCAGGCGCCAGCCCTGCTGACCCAGGAGCCAAGTCACCCCGCTGGGGGCGCCCAGCCGCCGCCCGCGGCCCCTCAGGGACAGAGGGTCCCCGAAGGGCATCCGCACCTGCGGCGCTGGGCCGACCACCTTGCCCTCCGGGTAAGAGGTAGAAAGGAGACGGGCACTCACCTCCCCTGTGCGCAGAAGCAGCCCCCAGCTCTCTGCAAACAAGGCCCACGAGGGTTTCCATCTCCTACCTGCGGTTGCACGATGACGCCTCCTTCCCTCACATGGTCCCTCTCCGAAAAAGGACCTGGGTGCCATCCTCTCAGTCCTTTGAGGGCCGGCCCACAGCCCCACTCTGGCAGGTGCAAGGTTCTCATTTGCTCAAGTGTCCGAGGGCATGCTCACTCCCACTCCCGACATCCAACCACCTACACTTTTCTCCGGGAATTTCCCTTGATGAAGCCCTGCATACACTTCCGATCTGGCCCTGGGACAAAAGGCTCAGATGCAAATGATTCGCGGGCATTTGGCCTTCCAGCCTTGCCCGCTAAAGACCCACTGCAAACCTTCCAAGTTCAGCACACACATGCGGGCTGGGGAGGAATTCCTGGGCTCACCATTCGGATCCTAACACACTTGTGGAACCATACATGTGCCCACCTACCCTCGCCCCTTTACCGGTCTCCCCACCCCAGACCCCTGCCTGAGGACATCCCCTCCGCGCACAGCAATAGACCCTTGCCTCAACGTTGCTCTGGGGTGAGGTCCACTCTGACTTCTATGCGGTCTCACTAGCCACTCTGCTCGCACTCAGGGTCCTAGCAGCAAACGAGGCCCCGAGTGTGGCACATATGCTTTTCTCCCTTCAGGGCCGTTGGTCATGGCCTAAGGCGACCTCATTTAGAAAGGCACAGGCTTTATGCAACTTTGGATTCATTTCTTCAGCTCCTTTTCCCTCTGAGTTGCCTTTTTTTTCCTCTACTTTCCTTCTCTCCAATTTTTCCTCATCTTTTTAATTTTACTTTATTTATTTATTTTGGTTTTTCTCTGTTTCTTTTTTTTAACTTTGTATTCATTTTATGATTTTTTTGCCCTCATTTTCTATTTTAAACACACTAGTTGACTTACACAGTCGTCTTTCCAATTCAGGGTCTCAAAACGCACTAGAACTCAAGGTTAAAAAAAGATTTCCCTCGTGGAGGAGGACGACTGTTGGTTTCCTTCTTGCTGTGTGACACGTGTTTGTTTGCTCTCCAGTCCTGGACATTATGCTTGCCTTCCAGGACTATGGCGGTTGCACAGTGCTGGGGTTTACCATAGCTGAAGTGTTGATTCCGTTGATCCTTGCTAGGCAAGAACGGCCTTGTGACCCCACTTTGTTCCTTAGCCTATTGCACCCCTCCCACCTCCCACTCCCCCATCCCATCCCAGGACCCTACCGCTTTGTGCTTCATGATCCAAGTGCTCACAGCCTTGCTGTCCTTCTGTCTCCTTTCCCTGGCACAGAGAAGTGAGTTCAGCGAGCATTTTTTTCTCCTTTTGCAGGGATTTTCCCCAGCATAAGGCGACCTTTCCATTGCCTGTGCCACGTCGCTCCGATCACCATTCTTCTCCTTTTTGTCCATCTTATTCTTCTTCAGATGGTGTGGCTGGGACAAGCAGTCCATCCATTTGACGTGATGGGACAGAGGAAGATGGGTAGTGATGATGAGGGCGGGCTGTGGCGGGCTCATCCAGGGCTCGCATGTTCATCTTCTTGGGGGAAGATACTGCTCATCATTCTTTTTCCTCTCTACGTGTGGAGGGCATGGTGCGTTGCAGGTAACTGTGCAGGCACAAAAAGCCAACGGGTCGTTCTCTGTTCCTTGGCAAGCCGACTAGCGGGCTGAAGAGCCCCAGTTGTCCCTCTAGGTCTGAGATGCCAAATCACAAATTCCTGGTCCGGTCCACCATTCGATGGAGGGTTTTGCGTCTGAAGCCAAGAACCAAGACAAAGAAATAAAACGCAAGAGGTGATCGGTAAGTGTCCTCAGGCGCCCCTCCAGCAGGTCATGGGATCATGAGGCCATCGAGAAAGCAGTCCCAAGAAGACAGCTTCTCCCCCACCCCAGACGTTTTGGAGGCCGACCGCATCTTATTGCGTCCAGCGCCCACATGACCAAACGTCTCTCTTTTCTGACCATATCCCAGGGGCAGCAGCAGGCCTGTGCATCATGACCTCATGTACAGCATTATGAACAAGCGTCACCATCTCTCCTAAATTATACCTGACACCTACCAGTGACATCCAACTTAAAACTACAACTTGAGCGAAAAAGGGCTCAGTTTAGACTAATGTAAAATTTAGGAAAGTACAAGTTGATGTGAAAACCATTTAAAACAACGTAACCTTGAAGCTAATGTTCAAATCCATCAGTGCCTTTGCAACAGAAGCAGTTTTTTCACCTCTTCAGAGACCCCCATCGGAAAGTTTTCAGAGGAGCGTTTCCTGGGTCGCAGGCAGCCCTTCAGCGTTGCTAATCAGCGTGGGTGTTTACTGTAAATGCTGCATCTGGGAGAGCTGGCTGAACGACTCTGGCTCCTACAGACACAGGAGCGGTTTGTCACCCTCGGCATCTGGGGCAGGTGCAGCCACTGCGTGGACACAGCCCCCGGCCCGGCCCCCGCACCGGGTGAGCCACCCTGCGGACCCTCCTCTGTGACCGCTCCCACCTGGGGTCAGGGAGCAGAGGACCCCTCTAGGCCACTCACACTCTCACCCTAACCACTCTCAGGTGTGAAGAAGTCACCTGTGTTCTGGCTCCCAGAGAAAGGCAGCTGAGTCACAGCCCCAGGAAGCACCAATGGAGGGGGACACAACTATGCAGAGGCTGAGGGCTCATCATGGAGGTGTGGGTGGATCATAGTGGCTGGAGGACTTCACTGCCTGAACTCACCTGATGAACAAAGACCTTTAATCCCCAGGGCAGTGGGCAGCTCCAGGGCAGTTGAGGTTCAGATGTGTCAAGGATGGAGGAAAGGGCTTTTCAACTTCTGGAACACAAAGTCCTTTCTGTGCTGGAAGCCTTAATGGATCTACAGAATGAAAAGGATTGGTTAAAGCGGTCTCAAGTATACTGTTTCTGAGGAAGACTCGAAGAGACGGGGGAGGAGGGAAGTGTCCTGTGAGGATCTGGAATCTGATGCCTCCTCACTTGTCAGGCACAGGTTATTGTACTTATGAATGCCCCCCAGTCTTTCAGAAAGTCCCCCAGAGGTTTCCCTGGGCCTGATGGTCAAACTTCATAATAGTGAGGTAGGTGCAGAGTAAGAGACAGGGGCCTTCAGCAGGTTAGCCCCTGTCCTTCATATACAACCCGCAGCAGTGCTTCAGGACAGCCAGCTGTCCCACTAAACACTCAGGGCTCCCTCCCCACCAGAGCACATTCACAGAGGCCCCGCTGAGCTCATGTCCTTCATGAGATACCAGGACCCAACAACGGATGAAACAGGAGCCCAGAGATCCCCTTTCTTGGGCAACAGACACAGAGATGCCAAGAAATTGTACGCAAAGTCAAAGGTCACAAAGTCAAAGCGAGCTTCTTGGAGAAAATCAGAAAGGAAGTTTAAACAATTTCAATGTGTTTAGGAAATAAGTAATGGATGGCAGAGTGTCCTGGGCTGAGAGAACAACTGCGGGGACACTGAGGCCACAGTGGTCTCCATGTTCAGAGTCTGTTACCAGTGTTAGATTTTTGAGTACGTTTTGCTTTCGTTTTACTTAGCTCATTAATAAAAGTCTGGTCACCAGTCTTTTATACTCACCTCGCTGTTCCGCGCAGCGAGGCCCCCGCGCCTGCAGCCCCGTCAGCCTGGATCCCGAGCAGCACCTCCGGGCCCGGGCCCACCTGCTCGGCCTGCGGCGGGGCCAGCGCATCCAGAAGGAGGCCCTTGGTTCTCAGAGCCCAGGGTCTGGGGAGTTCCAGGCCTGGAGCGGAGGGAGCCGCTGGAGCGCAGGTGTGGGCGGAAGGCCGCCACTCCTGGGGTCGCTGAGGGGCGCCTTCTGCTGGGAAGCGGCGGCGGCCGGAGCCGGCGGGCAGCACTGCTCTCCACTGGTTGCCCAAGGGCTCGACCCCACGTGGCCAGAGCCCCCGCGGCTTCCTGGGCATCTGTGTCAGTAAACGTCCTGTGTCTGCTTACTGGGTGCCTGCCGGGCCTCCGCCTCCCTCCAGGGGGCAAGGTGCCCCAGACTGGGAGCAGCATCTCTGTTCAAACCCAAAGCAGAGCTCACATAGGGACCGCGAGGAGGTCATTCTGGCTTGTTGCAAGTTACCTTGAATGGCAAACTCACTAGAGCAGCCTGTTTGTGGTCCATGCAACATACACTGAACATCGACTTTAACTATTAAGGAAAATGGCACATGAACCAGAAATAAAGAATGCTATGTTAAAAATACAGATTAAATGCCTCTTTTCCTGGGACGCTTATGCTGGCCCTCCTTCAGAGACAAGACATCTTTCCCAGGTGCCTCGGCCACACAGACTCGCTGCACAAATGCTGGTGTGGCTTTTATTTTTATGACACTTGAAGGAATGTAGCCCTCATTTGTTTGGTGTTCTTTGTTCTCAGGAGACACAACACTGTGCTCGGAACCCTACTTCTCAGGAGCAGATCTGTGGTAGGGGATATATGGGCCACCGAGCTGGTCAGCAGGTGTTTGTCAAGTGGAGAGTAAGTGAAGCCTTGCTCTCCTCCAGACACTCCCAGGGCAAAGTTAGAGGCAGACGCTGAGCTCGGCTGAAGTAGAGACGACCTGTCCTCTTCTGAGGTCCAGGAGGCCTCCCCATCTGCACGTGCACAGGAAGGCTTCTTGGCTGTGGAAAAGGGAAGAGGCCTCCTAAGTGTGGATGGGGCCCACAGGCCTCCTCTGTGGGCCCATCTTAGCAAGAAGGTGCCTGAGCATCTTGGGTAGAGTCCCAGGATCAGTCAGATGTGAAGAGAAGAGACACGATAACTGGCCAAATGTGAAAAAAAGACTTGGAAGGACTGTCCTATAAAGTGATCTGAATCACCTGTTTACCAGGCTCCTCACTGAGGATGCAACTCTCCTCTCTGCTGTGTATTTCTGCCTAGCTTCACCAGCTCCCACATGTTATGCTGTCTCTAAGGGAAAAAAAAAAAAGTTATACCTGTTTTTAGTTTTTGCCTCTTTGAAGTATTTTTGCTTTCAAATGAGAAATGGCTAGGGTCACTTTCCTTCTAGCCTCTAGCCCCTAGTGGTCTAGTGGCTAGGATTCCTGGTTTTCATCCAAGTTACCCAGTTCTAATTCCTGGGCAGGGTGCTAAGATCTCTCTCCAGGACCTCTCACTGCTCCCTCTCTGAGATCAGATTCTCAGGGTGATCTCAGAGGCTGGCCTCTGGGCCGTGGGCCTCAGTCTGGTGCAAATGAAATGCTTCTCACTTCTGACTGTAGAGGGTTTATCGCTTATTTTCATGGATACAGCTTCTCCTGGCCCAGAGGCCACCTCTTTCTCCAGAGACAAGGACCTGTCCCTGAGCTGATGTGTCTCTGGGCCTCAGATCTGTAGCCTCATCCTCACTCAGAAGATGGAGGGTGGCAGCTCCAGGGCCCTCTGTCCCCAAGGGAATTGGAGGCTGTAAAGATCGTGGTCCCAGCACCTCAAAACCAGCAGCTGTGCCCCAGTCTCCATAAGCCCTCCACCCCAAGGTATGTCCAGATGTATAGCCCCAGCTCCAGGAGAGACTGAGCCCCGACATTAAAGAAGCCACCACACCCATGTTCTCAGCACTCCTTGCGCAGGAGGCTGGGGGCTGCCCGACCCTGAGGCTTCAGAGCCTGGAGCCCCCATATTCTCTACTGTCCTCTCTGACCTCAGGCTGCCCAGGCTCCCACCTCAGGAACTCAGACCTGCCAAGCTGAGAGCCTCTTGGATCTTCCAGAAGCCACCCCAAGGACTGCCCATGGGGGCCTCAGAGTCCGGGGCAGGTTGGAGTGTGGGGTACACCATCGGGAAAGGCGACCCCAGGCTCCCGGGTGCTGGTTGTGTCCCTGCCCCACCCCATCCCCTCTTCTGGCCAAACATGAGAGCTACATTACTGCCCTCAGCACCTCTATTTCCATATCCTTCTTTGCCCCAGTGAGCAGGATTTTCCTTTGTAGTCCCAGCTCACTGCTGTGTTGTGTTTTGTGTTGAATGGACTCTAGTGAGGCCATCACAGTGAGACTAAGTGTTGAAGAGAGCAGGGAACCTGCACAAATCATTGAAGTGAGCAGCCTCTGTCTCAGGGAGACCCACACCCACAGCTCTGTCCTGCCTCCCATCATAGAGTCTGGGGCTCCTCCTGCCTAAACCCCACAGCAGGTCTCACTGTCCACTGGATTCTGTGCCTGTATTCACCAGGGTCCTCTTCTGGTCCCACTCCCTGGCAGTGCAGACCCAACCTGACCCCCACCTGCGGCCACCTGCCTCCTCCAAAGAGCTTTCCTGACAGGGTGTTATCCACATAATGGACTGTCCTTGCTTCTTGCTGGTGAAAAATTAGCAAAACATTGTTCTGGATCCATCTATCATGACCTACCCTGATTTCCCCCATTGTTTGATTATTTGTAGCTCATATTTTAGGAGTTGACTATATTCTTTGCTGTTGTGAAGAAAGCTTTCAGTTGTGCAAAATAATGTTCTTTTAAGTCACACAGAGAGGTAATGTGGTCAGCAGAAAAATGGTTCCTCAAGGGTGTCCGAGTGCTAATCCCCAGGGCTTATGAAGATGTTAAGTCACATTGCAGAAGGGACTGGTGTGGGTGTGATTCAATTAAGGATCTTTACCTGTGGTGACCCTCTTGGGTTACCTGTGTGGGTGTGATATAGTCACAAGGGTCCTTGGAAGTGAAAGAGGGAGTTAAGAATTACAGTTGAAGAAGGAGTTGTGAGGACTTAAGGTGGGGATGAAGTAGCTGCTGGACCACTTTATCTAGGGTAAAGAGTAGACCTTTGGAGGTAGATTTACAAATGGACCTCCAAGGGGCAGTGCTTTTCCATGAATCAGTACATTTACCCCCGCTGTTCTAACAGAATCTAGAAATGGGACTTTCCATGTCTGTGATGATCTTCCACCTTCTCGGCTCCAAGATATCTATCTGTTCCTCTAGGGGAAAAATCCTTTGGCTACAAAATTCTAAGGTAAAAGATGAAGTACTGCCTTACTCAGGTCTTGGAATTTTCCTGTCAAAGTACACACAATTCTCCTTGCTGAAAGATGAAATTAATTTATACTTTTTAAAATTTATGAAAGAGACAATAAATGAAAAATTTTAAGTAACAAAAGTAATTGAATTAATGTCCACTCTAAGTTCTCTCTGTGTGTGCTAAGGCTGGAGCTCCCACTGAGGGCTCTTCAACCATGATGACAGGGCTAGGGTTTATTTTCACATGACTTTCCTGGTGGTTTAAGAAAGAAAACTTCTGGCTGGAGGATCTACCTCATTGGTTGCAGACATAGGGTCTCTTCCTGTGTTTTCTGGTGCATATAAATGTGAGAGGGGCATCTAAAGGCTCTTCTCCATTCGTGACTTTTCACTTGATGACTAAAGTCATGTCTTTGTCTAATCCTTTTGCACATAGCTGGCACTCTTTTGGTTTGTCTCCAGTGTGAATGAGTCCATGACTTTGAAGAAATGAAGATTCACTGAAAGCTCTTTCATAGTCTTTCCAGATAAAGGGCTTCTCTCTTATGTGGGCTTATAGGTGGGAATAAATGTTGACCTCTGATGAAGGATCTGCCACATTCATCACATTTTCAGGATTTCTCTAGAGTGTGATTTTTTTGTGTATACACAGCCAAGGCTCCACCTGAGTTATTTCCTTCCTTCACAGCATTTGTGGGCATCTCTCCAGGGTGAGTTATCTCATATTGTCTAAGTTTAGAGCATTGACTAAAGCTTTCCCATATTGATAGTTTCTAAATGATTTCTCTGTAGTAAAATTCAGCTTCTGTTAATTAAAACATGATCAAAGAATGGCCAAAGGCTCTTCCAACTTGGCAACAAGTATAGGGTCTTTCTCTTGTCTGAATTTTTGGTGCACATAAAGGCAAGTGTTCTACTTGAATTCTTTTCCACATTCACAACATGTATTGGGGTTCTCTTTGCATGAGGTAACACATGTGGAGTTGACATTGTTACATGTGAAATCTTCCTCATATGCATTCCATTCCATGGCTTCTTTTTTCCAATATGATGTCCCTGCTAATATGCAAGGAGAGGAGAGGCTGTGAAAGCCTGCCCCCACACATCCATGTGCTCGTTCTCTACATATTGACAGCAGTCTGCTCTCTCTGTGGTGATCTCCTTTTGAAACTCTCCATGTTTTTGTTTTATTTTCATGTGGTGTTACTTTGCTGAATTCATAAGGATTTTCTTTTTTGTAGTCTCTTACCTGCACAAGGTTCTAAATGAGATTTAAGTCTTCTTTAGTTTTCAGACATTATATATACAAGCTATACTGAGGCAATTACTCTTTCATTAAAGTTGAAGTTACAGTTTGACTTCAGGAAAATATTCCTTCAAAACTTATACTATTCAAGGCTTTCTACTGGGATGACATTTATGCTCAGACTTATTTTTCTCCAGAAGATTGTGCTGAATCCCTAACTCATCCCATTACCAGGTGGCTAATGTGATGAGCAGATTTCATCCTCAAGGAACTTACCATTGATCTGCAGATAAATGGGCCCTTCCTGAAGGCATTCTGTGTGGGTATCCTTCCATGCTTTCTAGGTCCACCTTCCATTAAGAAAGGAAGGGGAAAGAAAGGGGAAAGAAATAAGTAGAATGACTTAGAGGAAGGAAAATTTTGGAAATGTTTGCAAAGCTAAGGTACATATATGAATGGTTTGCCTTGGAAACAAACAGAGATCATTTTGTCATTGTTGAGATTGCGTCCAAGTACTGCATTTTGGACTCTTTTGTTGGCTATGATGGCTACTCCATTTGTTCCAAGGGAGTCCTGCCCAGAGTAGTAGATATAATGGTCATCTGAGTTAAATTCACCCATTCCAGTCCATCTTAGTTCACTGGTTCCTAGAATGTCGATGTTCACTCTTCCCATCTCCTGTCTGACCACTTCCAATTTGCCTTGATTCCAGGTTCCTATGCAATATTGCTCTTTACAGCATCGGACCTTGGTTCTATCACCAGTCGCATCCACAACTGGGCATCAATTATGCTTTGGCTCCATCCCTTCATTCTTTCTGGAGTTATTTCTCCACTGATCTCCAGTAGCATATTGGGCCCCTACCAACCTGGGGAGTTCATCTTTTAGTTTCCTATCTTTTTGCCTTTTCATACTGTTCATGTGGTTCTCAAGGCAAGAATACTGAGGTGGTTTGCTATTCCCTTCTCCAGTGGACCACATTTTGTCAGAACTCTCCACCATGACCCTTCCGTCTTGGGTGGCCCCACATGGCATGGCTTAGTTTCATTGACTCTGGGAGTTGGTTATGGACAGGGAGGCCTGACATGCTGCAGGTCATGGGGTCACAAAGGGTCAGAAATGACTGAGCAACTGAACTGAACTGAAGGTATGTGTGTGTCAAGTATCTGCTATTAACACAGAGACATGGAAGAATATAATAGTGATTAGACACACAATATGGAACATTGATGATGTAGAATATTTTTAAGGGTAAAATGAAAGCAAAATAAAATGAAGGTTTAATTTCAAAGAAAGCCAGTAAAGGGGAGAGACTGAAATAAATATGGCTACTTGAAAGTTTAGCTCCAATAATAATAGAAAGATCTCTCTCTGAAGTCAAAGAATGTACACAAAGAGAAATCAAAATTAATAAGTCCAGAGAGTTAGGACACTATCAGAGAGATATTTCTGCATTGGCCTGACAAGATGTCAGAACACCTTTCCCTGAAGAGACTCTGCAGCTGATGTGAGCGGTCCTGTTTCTCCCTGAGCAGTCTCCTCTCCACGCAGAACCCAGGAGTCTAGACCCCACCTGGACCTGGGATTCTGAGAATCCTTTCTGCCCTCTACCACTCTTCTTCTGTTTCAGCCAGGAAATCACATCTATGTAGAGTCAAAAACCCTCTGAGGAAAAATGCACATGGATGTGGAGTTCTGTGTTGAGACCTGTGTGTGGTCATCAAGTTCCCATCAGGAGGTAAGGCAAGGTGAAGAGTAAAAAGCAGTGCAGAAAAAGACATCCTGAGCCCTGGACACACCACCAGCCCTTCCCTAGATCAGGGAGGTCACTGACGCTGGGCTCAGATGTCCAGGAACTGTCTACTGATGGTCACACCCAGGTCCGAGGTGGATGACAGCATCCATTTCCTTCCTTCCTCTGACCAGTGTGAATCACCTGTTCTATAGTGGATTGAACTTTATTATTTTTTTAATCCAGTAACATACCTCAGTCCCAACTCCATAAATTGTATTTTAAAGGGATAATGTCTGTTCTGTTTAACTTTGTAGTGTTAAATTTCAGCAGAATAGTTTTCAGAAAACACTTCATACACTTATCTATCCATTTAATGCCCCCACCCCCATGTAATGAGTGCCTAGAACTGCTCTGAGCGTTCTATGCGGAGCAGCAAGAAAGACATACGATTGTTTTCAGAAAGTCTACAATCTCTTGACATGCTTAAGATGAAATGACCGAATTAACAGAACCTCTTCCTCCATTCGTAAGTGCTGTAGGAGAGTGTGTGTGTCTGGGTAGGAAGGGGAGTGAGTTCTGGGGAAGCTCTTCTAGGTAATTTTCTAGTAAGTAAATAAATGCTGACAGTCTCACCCACGGGGAACAGATGAACAGATGGCTGTTGTTCTCTAGCATCACATCCTTGTGCAGCTTCCTCTGGGATGGGCCTGGCAGGGCCATTCTTTTTGGATAAAGTTTGCAGTCACACTTTAAAGGTCATCTATTCCTAAAAGCATGCTGGACACTCTGGTCCAGGTCACTCCATGCCCTTATGTCCAGAGCTGATGGTTGAGGATGACAGTGCTAGGGAAGGGCAGCTGTGTGTGTCAAAATCACAAACCCACTTGAAATTCAAGTCTGATATTTCTTTGGGCAGACGTGGCATTTGTCTTTCAGATTTATCACAGTGATGTACACACTCTGAATATACAATGACTTTCATGAACGAAGGAACATCTCATGAGAGGTGGGGTGAAATAACATGGATTTTCTCCAACAACAGATCATAAATTCCTACTTACTGACTGATGCCCAGGGGAGAGACTGAAATACTTACTTACTTACTTATGATTTTATAAATATACTCTGTTTCACATCAATTTTAATTAAATCTACAGACTAAATGCAAGATAAGCCATAGCCATGTTCTGCCCTTTACCAACTTAGATGGTGGACAAATTATGCCCTCTTTGAACCTCCCAATTTTCATGTGTGAGTAAGCCTGAGAGAGTTTAGTGATTGAAAGATCTAATAGGTAAGTGCTTGGTAGAACGAAACTCAAATAAAAACTAAGTATTATATGTTCTTTACTACTTATCCAGGAATATTGTCATTCAAAAGTCAGGCTTGATGTAATATCTACAACTCTGCATGACTAAAGCTTTATACTAAATTTGGGGTCAGGAGGTGGTGTCTGTATCATGCCCACTGTCATCAGGCGTCATCATCAGATGTGAGGAGAAAGTGCGTAGCATGTATCCAGCAGTCGAAGTTCTGTTGTCCCTTTGCTTCGCCCCTGCTGTGGGAAGACTGTCCTTCCCTTGGGAAAAGATCTCAAGGCTCATGGAGAGAAGGCTGCACCCATGTAGGGTGGGGCCCGCAGCCCCTGGGGGGATGATCCCGGGAGACTGGGTGAATTCATTGTTGAGGGAGACACCCAGGATGAGGAAGGAGGCCTGAGCCCAGGTCAGTAGAGTCGAGGTTGCCTCCCACCCCACTGGGCTCTGGGTCCAGGAGGAGCAGAGACACTTAGGGGCTGCAATGCCCGTTGCCAGCCTGGAAGCTGTAGTCAGAGGAGGCAGAAAAGTAGGAGGCGTGGCCCATCTTTATTTCTAGAGACGTTCACCTTTCTGACTCCAGAGACTAGGTTACAAGGAAGACTTGATTTTTGTGTTTTTTTTTTAATTGATTGAGCAATTCGAATTCCTTTGCTTTCCATCCAAATTTCTTTAAATGATGAATGTTCTATTAAAAAATAATAATAACACTATTGGGAGTCCTACATCGTGTTATTTTCATTGAATAGTTCATCCCCAACTTCTTTCCAAGTACCTACAGATTAATCTCATTTAAAAAACGTTAATAACCAAAGCACAAATTGCCGATTGCCTTGTGTTTTTGTACGAGAATTTACCTACCTACTTCCTCTTAATGGTTTACTTCCAAATGTCGTGCCTTTATAGTAAGCAATGCTGATCTCAAATTTTTTTTATTACATATGAATTTGCACAAGTGTTCCCCAGATACCGTTTGTTACCATGGGACTTTGTGAAATATGTAAATATCAGTTTGTAGTCAAGTTTATGGTTCATTTCTTTGATGATTTCTAGAGTTAAAAGACAACAGTGCTTTACAAGGATTCCATTCTGAAATCACAGAGTATGAATGATTCATAAAGCTTTCTCCGACTACTTTCATGGTTGCAGTTTTACAGTCCATGAAGTCCAGGTCCGCCTTGTTGCACCCGCCACGCCGGGAGTCGCGTGGGGAGCCCATCTCCGCGGAAGCGCCCCAGCGAGCTCTTCCCCGCTGCCCGGCCTCCCCTCCCGCTGCCGGGGTCACGACGCGTCCCAGCGGCGCGCTGCGCGGAGCCGGGAGCCGCTCCAGGGCAGACGGCTGGGACGAGCGCGGGCGTTTGCCGGCGCGGCTGCGTCCTCCGCGGCAGGCCGGCGACAGGGATCTGTCCTGGGGCCGTGCCAGCCGGCTGTCCGGAGCCACCTTGCTGCCGCTTTGAGATCGTCCGTTCCCTCTGGTGGCGCTCGCGGTAAAGACCCTGCCTGCCAGTGCAGGAGATGTAAGAGACGTTGAGTTTGATCCCTGGGTTGGGACGATCCCCTGGAGGAGGGCATGGCAACCCACTCCAGTACTCTTGCCTGGAGAATCTGACAGACGGAGGAGCCTGGCGGGCTGCAGCCCATAGGTTCGCCAAGAGTCGGACACAGGAAGACTCAGGCGTCTCATACGTCCCTCTGGAGCCTTGGCGACCTCTGCAAGGGCTGTGATCTGGCAGCTAGGCCCGATGAATCGCTCCGGGAGCCGGCGACACTGACGGCGAAAGTTCCGGCATTGCTGAGCCCTCTGCGATTCCTGCCATCGCTGAAAATTGCGCTTGCAGTAGTGTGTAGAGTTGCGGTTGTTCACTGGGCGGTTTGCCTGGGTCGACAAGCACTCCTTAGTGCCCTTCGGCCGATAAAGCTGCCTGTAGTTACAGAAAGTGGTTTTGGTATCTAATGCTGTTTCCGTGTGTAACGTTTAGAACCGTCATGGAGATGGAAACAAATGCACCGGGTTTCTGCGTCCTTGATCCGTGGATCCCGTTCACCCCAATTCCCGATCGTTAGCATCCTTCCCGGGCAGGGACGGGCCTGAATGCGAGACTGGGACTCGGAGACCGAGCCCGGACAGACCCGTTCTCCGCTCCGTGGGACCGCGACGCCACGGCCCAGGTTCGTCCCGATGCGCCTGCTCACGTCCTGCGGGCTCCGTGCACTGCCGAAGGGTCCCTGAGGCGGGAAGCGCCCCGCGTCCGCGGTCTGGCGGTCTCCGCGGACGCGAGTCACCCACCCCGCAGGTCCCTCCGTGCGTTGACAGCGCGGTTCCACGCAGGCTGTCGGTGGGCGCTCATGTCAGTCCGCCGGCCCCTCGGGGGTCGGAGGCGCCTAATGAAGGTTGGGAAAACGGAAATACCTTCGCCACACAGTGACGGTCCTGAGAACCCTGAGGCTGACAGAGGCTCCCTCCCACAGAGTCTGGTCTCTTGCGAGCGGAAGCGGAGTGCTCTGGGCCGGGCAACGCAGTGCATGGTAGCTTGGTGTTCACGCGTTCCTTCCCCCATGTGCGAATAGGTCCCCCTGGTGAGGTTTGCAAACAGTGGCGCCTCACATGGTGGCTGCTGCAGGGAGATCGACCAGAAAGTCCCAGGGCGATGTTCAGCATAGTAAAAACATGCAAGAAAAGTTTTTCTGTTGACTAAGATCAAAATTTGTGGTAGCGAAAATCGCCGTTGTTGCTCAACACTACTGTGGTCATTTTGCAGTTTTTAAAACGTTCAATAGTTTCTTTGTCCAGACTGTCTGAAGATGATGATAAGTGTGCTAAAATGCAGAACTTTTAAAATCCTCCTTGGGAGCTGATGATCCCCTCCCTCCAAACAGGTCCACGCCTTAAAGCAACCAACTCACGAAGCCAGAGCCCAGCCTCTGCAGCAATTTGCCCCAAGATCAAGGTTTGATCAGTGGCTCACACCTTCCTCATTTTCAACCTTACCATTTACAGTGGAAATGTAATGCCAAATCTGTTCCCCCAAGCAATTAGGGGAAACACGTGTGCCCAGTGTTTCAGCCTCAGGTGAGCAGGGGTGGCTGAGTCCTTTGCCATAAGACAAATTCTGGATAAACTTGCTTGTTCTCATTTGGGAACGTTCCGGGTGCCTCAGTGGTCAAGAATTGACTTGTCAATGCAGAGGGTTCAGTCCCTGGGTTGGCAAGATTGCCTAGGAAAGAAAATGGCAACCAAATCCAGTACTCTTGCCTGGAGGTTTGCAGTCAGTAGGTTCGCAAAGAGATCACGAGTGAGTATGCATGCACATTCTCTTTCGGGGAGGAGGTCTTTGTTCAAGTCTGCAGGGCTTATTAGAGTGAGAACCAAATTTAGGAATGTTATGCTTTCATGTTCTTCCTAAAAAGTTGCTTGTTAATGTTTGGAGAAATACACAAAATTCACCCTTTCAGAAGCATACAATGCAATGATTCATTTTACATAGAAATTTGCTCAACTATCATCACAATGAATCCAGAACATTTCATTACCTCAGAGAAATCAAGAACTCATCAAACAGCCACTTTCCCTTCCCCTTTCTCCAGCCATCCGCAATCACCTGGGTGCTTTTTGCCTGTGGGGTAGCCTATTCTGTGTATTTCAGATAATTGGAATTGCACAACTGTGGGCACACCTGGCTGGCTTCTTAGACTTCAGGTCAATGCTTTTGAGGCTCACTCATGTTTTACCTTGGGGTTGGTTTCTCTCTTTTGCTTAAGAATTGGTCATTGGAAGTCATTAAGATGCTTAGACATGTAATCTTTTTTACTGTGAACAATATAAAGAATATAACAATTGCCATCATTTTGTACATTCAAGTCCATGGCACTGCATCTTGCTTTGCTACAGATCCTCAACTCACCCCACCACCCTAGAGCCCCCATCAAGCTCCATGGACACAAGCTCTGCCCTGCTGCCTTTTCTCAAAACCCCACACAACATCCACCCTGACCAGGACTCCACCAATGGGCGCCTCATCATGGCTGCTAAAGGAAAGAGCTCCTGTACAAGGAGTTGAGGGCAGTGGTGACAAAAGAGAGACAGAAGAGAAAGTTGGCAAAATCCCGACCCTCCAGAATTTGAAGTCTCGCAACTATTGACCAGGCTCCTCGGGGTGATGTGGCCTTTGATGCCCCCAGGCTGGGCACCCTGCCCGCCAGGCTCCAGTCCGCAGTTCGCTCTGAGCCCTGGGCTCCCGGTTCCTGTGTTCAGGCTGCTCCTGACCCGCCCTTCAGCCCTCTGTGTGCCCTGCCCCTCAGGCTGGGACTTTTTAGCACATGGGAGCTTGTGTTGCTGACTTAGAATTCATAATGTTGTGAGTTGTCTTATTTGGGGCACGATAGCCTGGGGGACAGCGTCTCAGACAGCATTGGGAAACTGCCGCAGGGAAGTTCCATAAATATGTGACTTTAGTGTAGCTGTAATCAAGCCCATGTGTTTTGCAGAAAGTTCGTTAATCTCATGAAGATTACTGCTTAGTCCAAGAGCAGAAGTTGCCCTGAAGTATTTTAGTGCTTTCCTAAATACGAGGAGATACAAGGCTTGGCTCATCAAATCATCCTCTGAAGATGTCTATGTGAAGACTTGTCCTGCCAGTTTTTCCCACAGCACAGCTGAGTCCTTTCTGCTCTCCACCCTGAGCTCCTCCAGGGGTGCTGAGAGGCAGCACCTGCAGCAGCTCTTTAATCCTGCAGAGGTAGGAGGCAAGGGCTGATTTGTAGTGGCACGCTCAGGGAGTGTGGCCCATGGCATTACATCGGGACCAGCTGGAAGAGGCCAAAGTCCAGTTCCCTGTATCTCGGTGCCACCCTGACAGGGTCCACCCTTCCCCTACTCACTCACGTATTCCTCCATAAGACATTCCACCTCCAGGTTGCAAGCTGGGGGTTTGGGGACAGCACGAGCTCTAGCATCTCACAGTCATTAGGAATCCAGCCAGGCCCCATCTGTGGAAGGTTGTCTGGCAGAGCAAAGCAGGTTTACTTGGAGTTAGGAACAGAGAAGCCAAGGGGGAGTGACTTGTCCTATGTCGTAAAGGGCTTAGAACTGAGGTCTGGTGGCCTCTAAATCTGTCTCCCAAAGACAGACCATCCAGCTGTAGTCAGGTAATTATAATGAGGCCTGTTGGTAAAGTGCACAGAGGGAGCAAGGGTGTCCTAGTGGCAGAGGGGTGAAGACTGCTCCCGTCTGTTTGTTTCCCCACTTCCAGCTGCCCAGGAGCCCAGACACCTTATGTTCCCAGAATGTCTTCTCTTGGCTCGGGTATCTGGAAGAATTCCTGCCATTTAAGTTTCTCAATGCTGAGAAACTTAAATGAGGTACAGTCATGAAATTTCTTTCTTCAATTGAAAATAAAAATCCTAACTAATGAAGTGGCCCATGAGGTGAGGGTGAGGGAAGTCCCCTCAGCTCCGGGTCCCCGAAAAAGGGAAGAGGAGGAAGAAAGAGCTTTGATGAACTCACACCTGGTGCACACTTCTTTCACTATTCATTTAGGCATCCTCACAGTCTGAGCTCCTTCCTGAGCCTGCTCCAGTGGCCTCACAGATCTCACAGGCTGGAGAGGTAATCAAGTGTGATCACAGCCCTCGGGAGCCTCGGATGAGCCCAGATGCACCAGGAAGAAGGGGTGCGCATTAACAAGTCTTCATGGAGAAGGCAACCTCTGAACTGGGTCTCTAAGGCTGAGTTAGTTATCTACAAAGATTGGCACCAAGCACAAAAACAAAACACAAGGTGAATAAACGAATGGGGGCACCCCTCTAACACAACACAAGGAGGCAGCCCCCCAAGAAGGTAGCTTGTCATCACAAGAACTGGGAGAACTTCAGGAAGGGGCTGCAGTGAGATGCCTACCTCAACCCCTGAATGAACTTTGCTATTGCACTGGCCTGTGCTCTACCTGCTTAGGGACGCTTTTCTGCCCTCTGAGCTGGGATAGTTCCTCTTTACCGGCAGTGAGCACACGTGGTGAACTGTGTGTGATTGCCCTCAGCTGGACAGGAGTGGCTTGGTGCTTGAAGGTCAGTGTGCAGTCTGAGGCTGGAGAGGGTGGTGGGGAGTCCTGCAGTGGTGGGATCACAGTGGGAGGTGCTTGGGTTCGATGAGGCAAAAGCCACTCCTGGGAGGTGAGGGCAGGGCAATTAGAGGCTACCCTCAAAGGGATGGACCCATTTTGGGTCGCACTGCCTTAGAGAAGTTTGATGGATCATTGGTTAGAAACATCTGGAAGGGGTTACATAGAGAGGATGAAGATATGAAAGTGTTTGGATCAGAATTCATGACCCAGGTGAGATGGGGAGATAGTGGAGAGGAAGGGGACTTGAGGACATGGTGGAAATTCATTGACCAAGGTCGTCAAAGGGGAGACCCTTCACGATCATTCCATAGCCTCCTGGTTACTCCCAGAATCCTGGGCCCAGAGAAGCCACTCAATAGTCAGGCGCTAACTTGATGCAAAGTCGCTGAAGCTTTCACTTTGATTCACCACAATATAATTTGCTGAATTCAAGAGACTGGACCCAGGTTTATATTAATGATCTAGGAAAAAGAAAAAAATACAGACTCAAGAAAAACCAGAGAATCCACACTATTAAAGCCCTGAACATGCTTTCCACTGTGGTCTCAGGGCCTCGGCACTTGCTGCTCTCCCAGCTGAAAACACTGCCATCTCCTTGGATTACTCTCTAAACACTTTGAAATTTACTTCCTGAATTTTTCTCCAAGAGACATATTACCATCAGTCTTTGAGTATCTTTTATTTTTTCTGTCACTCTGAGCCCATCCATTGCATACAAGTATGGGGTCTCCAGCCTCCTGCGTGACATACACCTGTGACCTGGTGTCTGGAATAGGCCAGGAACAAAGTTGGGCCTCCGTGAACATGCTCTGGGGAGAAAGCCCTGAGCAAGTCATGGGGACAGCAGGTGTCAGGGAGCACTGTCCCAGGCTGTAAATGAAGGGGGTCAAAGGACAGCCTGCTGCAAGTCTTAGACCAGACTTTTTCATCTGTCTTACATCAAGATTCACCATCAGGTCCAGAGAAACCAGCTGCTCTGACCGGCGGACAGCTGTGCATAGAGTAGCCCACAGCTCCTGTGCTGAGGTCAAGAAGGATGGATGTCAGGTTCAGGCTCTCACCGGGAGCTCTCCTCCTCCAACATCTCCTTATTTCTCCCTGAAAAACCTACACTCGGGACTGGTGAGTGCTGCCCAAGGCCACAGAAGTTGAGCCCAGGAGCAAGGACACTTCTGAAGCCCACTCAGACCCTTTGCAACATTGCCAAAACCCCCGATCATCACTAATATGCTTCCTGACTCCCAATTAGGCAAAGGTGCCCACTCCAGTAAACGCCTATAGTACCCTAATCAATCACCTGATGCCAACCCTTCAGCAGGGATTTTCTTTGTCTCAAAGCTATAAAAATTGGTTATTAAACCCACAGAAACTCTCAGCTCTCCCTGGTCTGTCAGGAGGTCAGCCCAATGTGCTGGAAATG